>OZ034973.1:41900314-41962814 GCA_964030785.1 Siderastrea siderea | reverse complement strand
TTTTGCAAAAACAAAGAAACAAACAACCTCGGCGAAATTCAACATGGTGGAATTACAGCAGCAAATCGCTTTTAACGTGGTGTGAGTTATGAGTAACCGAAGCTATTATCTTGAAGGTTTCATTCAATTTTAAGTCAGTTTCTAATATATAGATTTAGCCAAGCCTAAAAGCGGAGCCCCCAATATGTTTTGTTTGTTTGTTTGTTTATTGCTGGCAGTTATTAATTTGCGAAAATACTCTCATTCAAGTCGTTAAATTAAAAAAAAAAAACAAAAGAAAAAAGTTCCTTCCCTCGCTGAGAGTCGAACCCGGGTCGTAGGCGTATGAAGTCGGATATTAGTCCACTTGGCCATGAACGTCCCTTGTTGTTTGCCAAGTTAATTTTAATATTTATTTCTTTCTTCGTGACAAGCTGCCTATCAGCATGAAAATGCTGGTGTTTTTCCTGGCAAAATGTGTTGGGAACGCAGTAAAAACCATGGTTGTGGACAGAAAAAACCAAAAAAGCACTAGTTCTGCTATATTTAGCGTCGAAACCGCTGCGAGAAGCTGCGAACTCAAGCGGTGTGCCGACCGAGTTCGAACAGAACCGACGCGGCAAATATTCTCTTGAACTTTTTTTTCCATTAACAAATTTTTTTTGACTTTTGTTGTCTTTGCTTGTTTTGCTACAACGCGGGTCAACATGCGATTTCGCGCCAAAAACACATGGGATTCAGCACAGTGTTTATCCAGTGTATGAGGTGTATTGGTAAGCCTGTGGTGCGGACGGACGGACGGACGTACGTACGGACGGTCACGTGACTATTACGTCACTACCAAAATTTCTTGGCTTGATAGGTTACCAAATTTCCTTAGCAATGGAGCTCCGCTGAGGCGCTAGCGCGCTGGCTCCGCTATAAATAGCCTGAGCGTGACCTAGGAATGTAGGGATAATTAATTTTCGGTTTCGATGTTTTTAGTCAAGTGGTAAGTACAACTACAAACCTTTTCGTGTTTAGGGTCTGTTTGGCCTACGATTAGAGTAGGGTACGTTTATAGTAATATATAGATTTAGCCAAGCCTAAAAGCGGAGCCCCACATATTTTTTAATTGCTGGAAGTTATTCATTTTTTAAAGTAATTACCAAAAAAAAAAAAACGAAAAAGAAATAATCAAAGTCTGCTCCCATGAGGGTAGACTGCGAGCAGTCTCTCTTTTGCTCTAAAATCCGTGCTGGATGAACGGCAAAGTCACGAGGGCGATATTCGAGCGGCGAGCGGCGAGCGGCGAGCAGCGAAGCCGCGAGCCGCGAGTAGCGTGGGCGGGAGAGTGAGCGAAGAGCGAAAAGAGAGACTGCCCTGCTTTCATACTGCATTTCTGAAGCCCTTCGACAGTTCGCATCAATGACATAACACGCCCATTTTCGAACATGATACGGCGGTGTCAAATTTTTCCCGCGAATTTTAGAGCAAAAGAGAGACTGCTCGCAGTCTAGCGAATCCATCGAAGCGTTCAAGTTCAAAGCTGGGAAGATGTGAGGAACAGTTTTTCTCAAGTTCTAAACTTCACTTCTGTCGAACTGAATTGTTTTGCTAAACAAGCTAAACTTTTAAAAAACCTCTTTTTTAAAAGTGACGGTGGTCATGCGGTGGTCATGCCAAGAAAAACGCCGGTTAGGCTTGGATAAATTCTGCTCGTAAAATGGCTTATTCTGCCTGCCGGCAGTGTTCGCAAAAATCCCTTATTCTGCTCGAAATTCTGCTTAGACACCATTATTCTGCTCGAATTCTGCTCGGTACCTGAAAAATGTTCGGCCCTTCGGGCCTTATGTATTTTCACGAATATGGAAGGGAGCCTGGCCCTAACCCCCGAATACTAATTACATATTCATTATGTGTAGCAAAATTGTAATTCATCTTACTTTATATCACTAATATTAGACGAAACAGTGAATCATGTGTGCGTTTTAGCTAATCAAATTAATTACAAGGTATTTTCTATTTGTTTTTTATTTAGTTTTAAATTTTTCTTAGATCTGTTATGCATATCATTAGTGCCGCTGATTTTCCCTTATTCTGCTCAAATTCTCTCGAAAATGCCTTATTAGGCCGGCAGAATGCTCGCCTCAAAAATCGCTTATTATGCTCGAAATTCTGCCGGCAGAATTTATCCAAGCCTAACGCCGGTGCCCAAAACCACCGCGCGATTTCCCGCCAAGAAAAGATGGCATTCTCCACCCCGAGTCGGGTTGTCTTGCGACTCCTCTCCCCCTCCCCCAAAGTCTGTACGGACGTACGCTGACGTCACAACCGGCAAAATTTTTCGGATTGATAGATTACCAAATTTCCTTAGCCATGGTGGACTCTTTGGTTGTGATGTAAAAAAGCTTGCCAGCGCCCAGAAACATAATAGGGGGGAGAGGTAAGCAAAATGTAACAGTGCAAAGTACCAACTTTTTACCGACTTTATTTTGAAATTGGAAACTGATTGAGATGTGGTACTCTCTGTGTTTCAAGGAGATTTCGACTATAAGTCAATCTAATCCTACGACGTTCATGGCCTAGTTCTATGTACACGAGTCCCTGACTGTATTTGGCTACGGTAATACTAGATCTATTCGACGCCATAGTAACAGTTTGCAACAGTTGAACGTCAATGCATTAACTCTCAGTTTATTTTTGTTATCCAAGATGCAGGGAAACTTGGAGTTTACTTCCTAATCAAGTAGTTACTGCCACATCTCTAAAGAAGCTTTAAAGTAGGTGCCCTGCCGGCGGTAAGAAAGCCAGAAGCACCAGCACATCTTCATAGATTGTAAGCCGACTGCCATCCCTTAGTGAGGCCTTCCAAGAGGGGTAGCCTTGTCGCTTTGTCGCGTCTTTCTCAGGAACGATGTCGCTGAGCTAATGGTTGTAACTGTCACTGTCGTTTTTGTAGTACGCGCAAATGTCGCTGTCGCTTTATAAATTCTCTAAAATAACGGAATTGCTGGTTATGCCATAGTCACTGCCTTTCTTTGCCATTTAAATGAGTTTTGCTTTGGAGTTTTTGGCAAATCTTAGCAGATCGTCGAGAATATGCATCTAGTGTCTTCAATATCACGTGATCGTGAAGAGGAACTGTTAAATTATTGGCCACCAGTTCCTTCTGTTTACCCCCAAATGACACAATTTAAGATTAGTAAAACGTTTGCCTCACCGTGAGGCCTGAAGTCACTTGGCATGTAGATCGCGAATATTCCTAAACGTCTTCTTCAGCAGGCGACGCGATCTGGAAGAGTGCTTGGCGAGAAAAACTTCAACTTAAAGTAAAACTCTGTAAATCACATCTGAAAATCACTTTATGGTGATGTTGGCATCCCAAACCAAAAAAGATCATTATTATAATATAATAAAAACGAACACGCCTCTTAAACCCTTTGGAATAAGTAACACGCAAGATCTTTGTCTTTTATGAATATCAAAAGAAAATCAATTTACAAATACCATCAGGACGAGGAATATTCTTCTAACATTTAGTAACTCCAAAACACGAGACTCTGTAGAGTTTAGAGACAGTTTACAGTTAGTTTGAAAGGAAGGGAGTTCAAAATAAACGACCACCGGAGGCTGGAGTATCTAGAGGGTTCCGGGGGTATGCGCCCCCAGGAAATTTTGAAAATTTGTACTTCAGGAATGCGATTTTCAGCATTCTGAAGGGGAAATGAAAGTGGTTCAATTGCTGTTAATTCAAGTCAATTTTTTTGCGTTAAAAAGAACAACTATGCTGATAACGTAGACACAGATCATGAAAATCGGTCAACTCGTTGCTGTGACTGACTTAAGTAATTGTTTTCCCCTAATTGACATCACAGACCGTAAATGAAAAAAAAATTATATGATCGTCTGCTCTCAGTATGGATACAACGTATCAAAGGTCATCGATTTACGGAACTCTCAAAACCAATGCAAGCGGTTAAGGTGGTTACCAGTCCTACTCTTGACTGGTTGCACTGAAGTACCAATCAAATAGACTGATTATTATCTTTTATTGGTAAAGTGCATAATTTCCTGACGTCGCTGTCCATTTAAAGTGCTTACTGTGTCGCTGTCATATTTTGCTGGCTCAGCTGAGTCGCTTGTCGGTGTTTAGAAAGTCCTATGTCGCCAGTTTTCAGGGCCGTGTCGCTTGTCGCTTTTACCCCTTGGAAGGCCTCCTTAGTGCAAGCTACCTAGGTGGGTACAGTTATCTAAGTATAAGTGTAGAAGTACCTGTACCTTTAGTGATCGATACTGAAGAGACAAACGTGTATGTTTATTCCTACATTCTAAGGTATTCGATCTAGCTGTGGGTTTGCCTTGGTGTAAGAACCTGACGAGATTTCTTTGTTTGTTAGCTATTGTTTTTCTGTACGCTATTGTTTAAAATGTTTTGTTTCCCTTATTTTACGTCATCCGTGAGTTTTACAGTTTCTTACACCGAGGCAAAGCCCGATTTGTAGTTCGATGGATATAAAAATACTGTATTTTGTAATGTTCTTTATCAATCCTAACCATTGCCTTATAATGCCCCGAGTCGATTTCATGTCCAATTTGTAACCATTTGTATGTGAAAAATGATTTCCTAAATAGGGTGACGGAGTTGCCTCTAAATTAGAAATATTCAAAATTTATACTCTCCTGACGGATGGCATCGTAAAACGCGATAACTAACTTCTTTGTTTTCTTGGTATGCAGAGATAGTACCGGAGTTTTAAATTTTCACTTTGCAATTCGAGAGAGTTGGAAGTAAATATAAATATTAAGCCCTGTATCGTATTACCTTTATAGTTGCCTTGTAAGAGTAAAGACTATAATTTTTGTAGCTTTGATGTAAAATACCAGCGCGATAGCACCAAACTCGATGATTTGTTTCGGTCTGATAGAGCTGTAAGTCTGGCGATCGATGATATGACGAAAGTAATGTTATGTCACTCTTAATTCTCCTCGTTTAAGCCCACACTTTAGACTACATTTTGGACCATGTTGTCTGTTGCCGAGAAAAGCAACAAAGCTATTAAAGGCGGAAGAGGTTAAATTGACCAAACTAAGCAGATTACTTTAACTACAAAACGTTTTTAGACGTTCAAAGTTTGGACAAAAGTGGACGTCCGCGAAAATGAAGCATCTGAAACGTAACTTTTGAGGCAGAGGCCTTTTTTGCTCTGAGATTTCGTAAATGTTATAAAAATGTTCTCGATAGTTCAGTTGTTGACTTGTGAATGTAGAACATTCTAGAACTCTTTTGTTTCCATCGTGAATATGGGACATTCTGGAATATATTCATTGATGTGTCCAAGCGTTTCTAGAATAATTATGAAGATCACACAAATAGGTCGTGTTTATTATTTGTTAGTTTGTTCATCGCCCGAAGGCTAACAGACGTCAAATAAACTACGGGTAAAAGCAAAGTTGCTACGTCGAAAATTCATGAATAATTCTACACCTTCAGGACACAGCTCCGACAAAGAAGTATGATATGGAAATAGTTAACATGTGCATGAAACTTCACTTCCATGAAACAACTTAAGGTTAACCCATTAACGGCCGTGGCGACCAAAACCAGGCGAGAGGGAGGGCGCACCGTCGGTCCTTGTTGGTTTATGACGTCATCACTTCTGTTTTTGATAACCGACTGATCTTGCAGGATGCAAATCTCTAACACAAGGTACCCCCCCCTAAAACTAAAGCGATCAGACAAATCTCAATTGTGCTCATTCTCAAAGCCAAATTTGCAAACAAAAAAGAAGCCTTGGAGGTGGAAGAGAAAATTAGTTTTACGCTGCAAAGAACATTTTAGATGTCTGGACTGAGCAGACAATACTCGAGATCGAAGGGCCTCTGCTCGCAGGGTAAGCAGACAATGGGCAATGGGCAGAATGCGGTGTTCAATGGATTAAATGTTTTAAAAAGTTAAAACTACTAAAAGCTTTCGATCATTAAGATCATCATCAGATGATCTCTATGAAAGAAAACGTTTTATTCCGCGAATATTTCCATGATAACCATTCTGTATCCTCACCTTTCTGCTGCACTTAAACTGCTAAAATGAATGCCACGTTTGCCAAACACCCTAGTCGCACGATACAAAAGACAGACTGCGCTCCAAAATTTAAATGAAATAAATAAAATAACTTGAAAGTTTCAGCAAGTATTAAAAGTCAAACAACACAAGATATCAAAGAATTTCGCCAATGCGTCGGTAGGGCATAGGTGTGAAATTTGATTCACTTAGATTCTGTTTGACAATTACTTAATTCTTGTCATTTACAAGATCTTTAAGCGTGACAATCCCTTTTTTAATAAGCTGTAAAAACACGGATATTCCGTCAATTAAAATGTGTTTAACGCAACTTATGCAGTTACGAAAAGAAAGCCTGAAAAAATCAGGCTTGCCGGGATTCGAACCCTGACCTCTGCGATACCGGTGCAGCGCTCTAACCAATTGAGCTAACAAGCCAACTGGGAGGTGGTCATTAAATTGGCTCGTAATATACCCGGGAAAGATGAAGATGAAATTATAATTTTATTATTTCTTCATTCCGCAGTTCAAATATATGAATTTCATATATTTATAATTTAAAATGTGTTTGTTGTTCCATATTATTGTACTCGCTCTTGCAGTAGTATCCATGTTTTAAATGTTTGCTCCCGTTGCGGCGGAGTGTTCAGCGAAAACTTGTCAACACTCATTTAAAATCTAGGTGGTTTGATAGGAAGATTCTTAATGTCAAATCCACAACCTAAGACTAATTTACCACCAACTTGTTTTAAATAATGCGTGAGGATTATTTTACACCTACTTTGCTGCGCCTCAACAAATTTTTTGTAGCACATGATTCGCTGTGTGTTAATGACTGACTCCAAATGTGGTGCTCTTAATCCACCGTTTTCCACATCACATATCAAGGCTGAGAGTTTAATTTTATCCTTTCCTTTCCAAATAAAATTAAACAAAATTTTGTTTGCTTCCTTGATTACGTCTCTGTGTACGTACACTAAACCAGCCCTATACGTTTAGATCGGAACGACATCTGGTTTTATGATTTGTATTCGACCAATCACTGTTACGATACGTTTCTCCATTTCCAAAACTGCAGCTTTTCTCTGATAGATTTCAAAATTTCATCAAAATTTAGCTTTTTCCGAAGGGCTTGATCGTACGCTAAATGAATACCTAAAATCCTGATAGCCATAGTGATATTTCTGTCGGCGGAGGCTATTAGCGACGTCGGCGACGTAATTGTTTATTGTTTCCCAAAATCATTACCTCTGTTTTTTGGTAATTGATTTTAGCCCGGAGCATAAGGTGAAACTATCCACAGTTTCTAACAAGGCATTGAGAGAAAACTGTCAAGTCATCAGCAAAAATCTCTAATTTGATCTCCTCGTTATCCACCAGTATACCCTGAATCTCTTTGTTTAGACGTATGTTTTAAAATAGCTAAGATTTCTAAACAGATGATGAATAAATATAGAGATAATGGGTCACCTTGTCTGACACTTTTAAGAACTTTGAATGGGGCTGTTGTGAAATCATTCTTCATTATTGTACTGAGAATGTTTTATAAAAAAGTTTGTATCCAGCGAATCAAAGACGGGCCAAAGTTGGAAATAGAAAGCGCCGTTTGGCTTGAACATGAAGGGACGATTAACAGAATCGAAATTTTTGAACTCTATAGCTACTAATAATCTGCGGATTTCATTCTAAGATGTCATCTATTGTTCTCACGGCATCAAGGATCGTTCTGCCCTTAACCTAGGCGTTTTGATTAAAATGTATTATTTTAGGCAATACCTTCCGATGTCTTGTGGCGATTGCCTTTGAGCCGATTTTAGTGTCAACGTTAATCATCGAAATCGGTCTCCAATTAGTTATGTGTCGCTTGTTTTTTCCTTTCTTTTCTATCAGCTTAATAACGGCTTGTTTTTGAGCATTTGAGAGTTCACCAAAGTCATATGAATAATTAAGACAATCAACACAGACACATCATTTCGTAAGTTTAGGAATTTCTGGTCTCTGCAAAAATGGGTGATTTTCATCTATCTCCTCTTTGTTTTCCACATACAAATCCGAGTAAAAATTTTCAATTTCCTTCATAATTTTCTTTGGATTTGTGGTAAGGGCACCTTCACTAGTAAACATCTTTCGCATACAATTCTTGGTCCCCCTGTAAGATTCAAGCCCTGAAAAATATTTGTTGCTTTTCTCACCTTGTTCATACCAATTTGCTCTCGAGCGAACTGATTATTGCTCGTTCGGCAATATAATCAAAGTGCGAGTCATATTTCATTTTTAAGCATTCTAAATTCTCAAGTTTGACGTAGATGAGTCAATTGAGAGTGCTTCCTCAGCTTGCTTTAGTAATGTCTCGATTTTTGCACCAAGTCTTGATTTTTCTTTTGAGCTTTTTCTTTACTATATTTTATAGTAAATTGCCGCACTCGATATTTTTTAATCAGATCCCATAAAACTCTTTTATCGTTAGTTCATTAAATTCCTCTAGCCATTCTGGTATTTTCTTTATTAATTGCAGTAGTAAGGGAGGCCCCTTCAGGGAATTTTCACATTTAATTTGCATACACACCCCCTAAGATCTGATTGGTGGAGAAGGCAAAAAAGTCGGCCATGATGGATTTTTCCGGCTTCTGATTGGTGGAGACAAAACTGTGACGTCACACCGGAAGTAAAAAAGGGTGAAAATGGGTGAGCTGTCATGTCAAAAATCACCATAGCAACAAGCCATTTGTCAGGAAAAAAATCCATTTTTTAATCAACCCAGACTTCGTTTTACAAGCGGGAACGTGTGCCTGGACCCGAGTGGTCAGCGGCGTCCCATTTGAGAAAGAGTTCAAAGTTTGGTTGAAGGCCTGGCACTATTTTGTCATGGTTGTATGAAGGGGGAAGCACCTGGTATCAGTATCCACTTCAAAAGATGGCAACCTGAACTTGGCATCTCCTTTGGGATTACCATTTTGGAAGTGCTCACGAGGTAACTGATGGAATAAGTGTGTACACAACAGATATTATTATTTGTACAGTAAGCATGTGCACTGTTGAATTTATCACTGCTTAAGTACTATTTTAAAAAAATCAGGGTTCATATGGACCATGGAAAACCTGGAAAGTCATGGCAGTGTAGAATTTCAAAGTCGTGAAAATTAAGTATTTGTCAAGGAGAATGAAGTTCATTGTACAAAATAAATTAAGTAGTTGCCCTTTCTGCAAATGAAAAGAAAATTAGTGGGTCACAAACTGGATCTACTTGTCCTTTTTTTTAACAAAAGGCTAATTTTATGTTATGGAAAATGTTTTAAGGTCACAGACGACATCATTATCAAAGCTGGGTAGACTGTATTTTTCTTCTCCTTTGGGGTGTCCATTTTGGTAGCACTCATGTGGTAACTGATTTATTAAAAAGAAAAAGGAATATGATTACTAGATTTTACTTGTGAATTTCTTTTAGTGTATTTCATCAGGGCGTTAACCCTGAATTAAAAGGCAATCGTGGTTTTTGATTTATATGTACACTACCATCAATTATATTGTTAGATTGTTACTCATGCACAATCTTGGTTGCTTTTTAGTTAATTACTTTGCTCATTTACCTGTTTGCTTTTTCCTGTGTTGGATGCTACTTTCTCGAACAAATTGAGCAAGAACTGGGCTGTCTTTCCAGCAATAAGTGAGAGGTCAGCCTCAGTGTTCCCTCTGAAATAATGAGGGCAAAAATACTCGATGAAGTCTGCCATGAAGCCAGCTGTTGCCAATGTTTTTGCTATGGACTGAATTTGATCAGCTTGCATGTAAGTTTCAGTCTTAGCTCTTAGAGAGGGAGTGCCAAATCTCAACCTTTTTCTCTGTTATCAGGGAAAGCCACTTAAGTTTTGTGGACCAATAATGTGGAAGACTTGCCTTTTGGTATTCAGCGTCACTCAACCAGGATAGTGTTGATTTGTTGTAATGTCTACGGCGCCAGCAGATAAAAAGAACAGCCATACGGAGCATCACTTGGAAATACATCTCCAAATTTCCAGATCTGAAAATCTGGTACTGATAAAAAACCAGTGGCACAACATCCTCCAACAGGTCCAACAGGCATACATATTCATGGTCTTTACAATTTGCAAACCGGCTTATAACATGCTTTCGCACCATAATCCATCCCAGAAGGGTTGCAATAATACAAAGAGAGATACGGAACTCTTTGGGTCGTTGGGGCAGTTCTTTGTTAAAAACGAATAAATAAAGCTTGTCAAAGAAAAATTTAAAAATTTGGATGGTGTCTTCCTGGGCATTTAAACAAACGTGGAATGGCCCTTGTTCTGGAATGATGTTGCTTATGTTGTGTCCTTGTGCAATTAGTTTTTTGGTGTAATACCACCCAGGCCAATCAGCAGGAAATGGCACCAGGAAAGTCTTACAGTATGCGTGAAATTCTGGGTAGAGTTCAAATACATGTTGAAGGGAAGCAAGGTAATCCAGCTTGCTCTTTAAGGGTTGTTCAAATTCATCTAACAGCACACAAGTTTGAAGCGTTGATAATTCATCATGAGCCAGTCCTGAGTACACCCTATTGAAAGAGAGAGAGAAAGAATAGTTGTAGCTTTTTAAACTAAATAAACAATTTAATGCAATTTGTTGTTCGTCCATCGATTTTGATGAAGTCCACAACTTAAAAAAGTAAAAAGCAAACAGTATAAATGATGTGACAGAATGAAGTTATGACAATATGGTACTGCATCCTAATAATGTGTAGATGGTTTATTCTTTGTATCAGATAGCATTTGCAATAAGGTGTGTACATAATTATACATGCCTTACCAGAGTTCTTTTAAGGACTGTTGTAGGTGTTTTGCATCTAGTTCTTGAAGCTGAGCAGGCAAACTTTCAAAGAAATGATAGTTTAGCTCTGCAACTGCTTTTGACATCAACTGTAATGTTGCTTCCTCTCCTATACCACCTGGACATGCAATAAGGTTTCCCCCTTTTAGTATTGTAGCTGGTCTGTGTAAGGGTCGCGTCATATCTGGTGGCACTGCTGGTACAGTTAGCTGAATGTCAATAACACAAGATGCCATATGGGAAGCTTTTGATGTTGCCAGTTTTGTGGGCACTCTGTAACCATGAACGTTGTGAAAATCGTCAAGCATGTTTATAATCAAACATTTCGCCTGCAAAAGACGTACAACAGTTTCTCTTTAAATACTGACAAGGTATATGGATACCAATGAGCTAAAGCACCTTGTGCCTTTTGTAAAGCTAGCATTGATCCATATGCACTTGCATACTGTTGCAAAGTTTTCATTAGGTGAGTTGCTCAGCCCTTTTACACCGATTCAGTAAGCTGCAAGGGGCTGACTCTTGAGTATCTGTAACAGTTATGTCATTTCATGACATCTTACACTACTGTATTGCATAAAGTTGCCACTTTATAATACATCTATCTCAGATTTCATTTATAGAATATCAACAACAAAAGAAGTGGGAGAAACAGGGTTGACAATAGTTGAAAAGTGAACATGGCACCAATAGAAAACTGTCCGAAAATTGTCAAACATCAAACAACTCCCCCCCCCGCCCCCCAAAAAAGATTGGGGCATGCAACATGGAAATTGCATCCTCAATAATTTTTCTATCTTTTGAATCAACAGTTTGCCCCTTTATTCTTGGCTTTGAGTTTACCTGGAGAGCTTCCTTGATTTTTGATGAATATTAGTTGTTTTCTTGTGTGTGCAGTTGCATATCATGCTTTTCTTTTTGTACTGTCCTAGGTTGTGTAGAGAATCCTAATACAGGCCCAGATGCCATTCCAGTGAGAGACAGTCCAGACAGGCTGGTAAAGACTCCTCCATCCTTTTGCAGCCTGCAGGTCTTCTGTGATCTGCAGACAGTACAGTAGTTGAAAAAACTTCACATGATGAAACACACAGAATCATATTGTTTAAGAGTGCATGGCCACATCCTTGGAAGAACAATACTACATTTTTTATGCTTAAGGATAATTACGTCCTATTTGAACCTTCTCTTTTCGTTTTTATGTGGCAGTTAGATGTGTATGTTGTTCTTCAATTTTTTCCTTGGTTAAATTTTAATTTTCTTTTGTTTTGTGGGTGGTAATGTATGATAATGAGTTTAAAACAAAGGAAAAGAAAAATTGAACCAAAGATGAAATTGAACCACAGCATATATACCAACAATGACAGTTATTATTTCGGTATCTTTTACCTTATTTTATTGGCCAGATAAATTTCCTAAATTTCCTAATGAACAGAATTTAGAACATATTTATAAGGACTTGATATAAAGCTATCCTTTGTGCCATTTTACCCTTAATATCCCAATAGTTCCATTGAAAAGGAATCATTCATGCTATGTTGGTGCATCTCTCAGACCTTGTTTCCATCTTCCACCATCAACATTCTACAAAACTACATGTACTTTCACTTGTTTAGCATCACATGAAGTTGTACAAAAGTACTCGTGTATTTAATGATATTCTTTACCTGAAGTAACTGAAGATGTGGAGTACTGAGACTGTCCTCTGTAAATGGAGACTTTCTCTATCGTGACTCAGTCTCTGGTCATCCCTTTTAATTGATTTCAGTATCATATCAAACAGTCCGGGAGCATGTTTTTCAGCAAAGTCTCTCATCGCTGTTGGGTCATAAAGACTTTGGCCCTCTCTCTGGTAATAGCGATACAGTACCAGTTGAAACTGTGAAATAAGCTGGTCAAGGGTTGGTTCTGGAGAGAACAATGAATTTTGCTTTTTCCTTGTTTGATCACTCAAAATTAAAAAATATATATATACTCACAACATTTTGTCCAAAATATTTTTATTTAGAAACCATGAGTGGCTTATGCCAAAGTTATTGTTATGTTTATTTTAGTGGTATTTTTGTTTTATTTTATGATAGAGTAGATAAAAATAATGCTTAAAATGAAGAATTATCTTACCTTTTTTGTGACTTTCCAGCTTGGTTACCAAATCTTCAAACATTCCCGGAGGTAGCATTGTATCCCCCTCTAGGCCCTTCAGAATAACACCAAAATTGGTGTTCTCGATTTTCCAGTACTGCTGGAGAGGTGCTGAGGTTTCGGTTGTTTTCAATGTTTCATGTAATATATCAAACACGAGAAAGAGTGTTTCATCAGGATATCCAAACCCCGAGAAGTGGGTTGGAAAAACGAGGCGCAGCCGAGTTTTTCTGACCGACTTCGAGGTGTTTGGATACCTGATGAAACACTCTTTCGAGTTTTTGATATGGCTTCTCAAACCATTCATAATTCTTGGAGAAATTCAAAGCAAAAGTTCGCAAAACTTTATGCTAATTAAGATCCGGTATCCAAACCACCGTCACGGTAGTGATTTCCTTTGTTTTCTCTTTATGAATTATTAATGAGTTTGAGAATGTGTCTTGAAGTCTGCACCTGTTGTGGGAAAGAAATTTGGATTTCAGGTGTAAACAGTACAATTTGTACGTGTAATGTAAATGATGATGATAGCAATTTGTGTTGTGTTGTATTCATAACATTTCAAAATGATGTCAGTCATTTTAATGTGTTGAGACAACAGTAATAAAATTGTAGATAGTTCTCAATAGTTATGTATCTCTTTATTTGTATCTATCAGCCACAGGAAAACCGTTTGTTCTTATTCAACCTCAACGAATTGGGCATAGGGGAGGGTACACAAGCAAATCCTAAATGTCTGAAAAATTTAAAAGTTATAAAATGCCCTCCATGGTTACACTTACCAGTCTCGTCTTTGCGACAGTGCTGTTTTCATTTGAATCAAAGTATGAATCTAATTTTCCTTCCATTTTCTTACATTTGGTGCACCATTTGCAGCCTGGCCGATAATCCTGAACTCCCGCACCTATCTTATCTATTTGCTCGTAAAGCCGCCTTGGTATTGGCACCAATGCCCTTGAATGTTGGGTTGAATTACGTGAAGGAAAAGAGCAGCGGTTGTTTGCCCTCATTGCTTCGTCACGGTGGGAAATACTAACTTCTCGTGTGCCTTATATAGCTTTCCACCTTTGCATGATACTTTGCTGTTTTTCTCATTTTCTTTGTTATTTCCCTTGACACATTTATCGTTGGATATACAAACACTGACACAGGCCAGTAAAAGAGTCACGAATGTGACCATTCGCATTTTTTGGTGCTAGACTGATGTAATAGTTATTCCTTGTTTACGTGTCGACTCTTTAAAAAGTGTTTTTGTTTTTAAATTTCCCGGTGTTTCCACATTTGGCCAATCGAGGAATCGAGCTGAACGAGTTGTGACGACACGGGTTAGCCCACACTTTCAAGCGGTCAGCGGTTTTGTAAAAAAGAAGAAGCGAACGAAAACATTTTCGCTTTCTTTCGCAAATTGAGATTGTGTGCTTATTTTATTCAGGGTTTTATTCGATTGCTTTTAATTTAAGAGAGCTTCTACTTTATGTTATCACTTTGACATCCTGGCATATCCACTGTGAGTATGAAACAACTGCAGATTAAACTAGGTCAATTTTCATTATTAGAGAGTTAACGGTGTGGCGCGTGTCGTAACTTAGCATTAACAATAATCTGACAGCGACTCACATTTTTAGGTTGACTTTTCGAATTATTTATTCAGTCTAGAATGGGATGTTTCATTTTCCATTTTTAAGATAACAGACGGACAGAACCATCAATAATTATGATATTTCTTGAGGAGTTTCTTGAATACAAGCTTCTATAGTACAATCAATCGCGTCTATAAAGTTTACATTCATTTGAAGCATGACTGTTAATTGGGTTAAAACAAGAACGTGATACAGTGTACTGGAACAGAGTTCTTCGTTTTATTTACGGTGCAACAATACGCGAGTGTCAAAGGTTATGCATGTGGCTAATTTATTTATCTTTTTTTTATACTAATGTGATGCGGTTTTATACTGCTTGGCCATTTTTCTAAGTAGATGTAGATGAACAATTTGGGCAGGAGCATTATGCGCCGATCAATTCGAAACTTCAGCATCCCCCCCCCCCGGGCACACCCCGGGCATTTGGCTGTGCATCGTGCCCAGGGAGGAGGGAATTTGAACGTTGCATTGAAAGGGTGGGGAATTTGAACTGGATTTATCTCTTGTTCTGACGTAAAACGCTCCTGAGTTTTTTCGGTTTTTGCAGGGTTTGATGGATTTACAAGATAGAATTTCGCCTTTGTTAGTAAATTACTCTTTCAAAAGGGTCTTAAAAGAAGTTTGAAGGTGTCATTACGGCATATCTCTCTCTGAAAGGCGTGTTAAGTGTTTGATTGAAGACGAAATTTGTCTTTGAGGAGAGGTAGATCAGTACTAATTGGTGGGGCATTTGAACGGCTCTTTTGCCCCGAGGGAAGTGGAATTTGAACAAGCCAATCTTCAAAAGTTCAAATGCCCGGGGGGTTGCCCGGGGGGGGGGATGTTGAACTCTCGAATTGATCGGCGCATTACACCAGCCGTTTATGTACGAGAGAAACAAAGCAGCAAACTTCCAACTGATATAGCTGTTGATGCAAAGTTGGACTGGTTAGAAGTTGGCTGTTTTTTTTTTGTGAACAAGACAAGCATATATTGCTGTATATGCAACTGCCACGACCCAGTATTTGGGTGTTCCCAACTTGTTTTAACCCTGGACTTACCTTGAACAATGGCATCATGGTGTTGAAGTAGGAAACACCAAAGCCAAGGATTTGAACATTGTACTTGCATGTGATCATGTATAGTTAAGGACCCTTAAGGGACAATCAGTTGATAAGGGGTTGATATTAATCAAGTGCAGTCAAGAGCTGATCTTTTTTGACCTATTATCAGACGAAGTAATCTCTGCTCCACTGAGTGTTGGCAGATGCTATTGACCAAGTATCCCTACAATACACATCGTCCCTTGCAATGCTATGAAATTAGAAATTGATTCAAAGGGGGTGTTTGCAATGTATCACTGCAACTTTCATTCTGGTATGTGCTGAAAACTTGTACTGTGTTTACATAAAGTGTTTTCTGGTGGTTTGAGTTTTATGCTACAGTTAAATTATTGAAACAGTAAGAATGACACTGTGTTTACATGATGCAAGAGTGAAAATCTCGATCTGGTTTAGTGAACCTGCACTGGTATGACGTATTTTAGTATGAGATTTTGTGCTGGTACTGTGTAAACAAATAAGAGCAACAAAAGAGAGTTAGGTGAACTCATACCAGAATGACAGTTGCACCTGTATCATGTACACATCCCTAAGACCATCATTGCTATGCAATATCATAAATTTGCATTGTACACATTGTAAGCAGTTGGGTCCAAAGTTATACCCTCTGAGGCCACAAAGATTTCAATACTTTTCCACATCCCATCTACCGGAAAAGAGCACATCCTAACCTCCACATATAACACCCCTTCATAGCACTCTTTCCCATTATCCTCTGAAATTTCTTAGTGTGCCATCTTGTTGTTAAGTTGTTTGCATGTTACCAAACTTTTGTTGGACCCTGATGATAAACCATTTTTTAATGTCCTTTACCACAGTGATTACCGTAAATGCTCTGTTAAGCCCCCTGGGGGCTTCTTTATTTTTAGGCATACTAGAAGGGGGACTTAATAGAGAGGTAGACCTGCCAACTCTCACGGTTTCACCATGAGACTCAGGGTTTGGGGTATCAACTCACGGTCTCACGATTTGGCCTCCAAATCTCACGGTGAATCAGAAAATCTTGAAATTACCAAACAATTCAGATAGTATGAAGCAATATTGAAAAATCCGTGTTGAAAATGGCCAAATTTGTCACATCTAATGTTTGAGGGAAACCTAGGTACAATTCCAGCCTCATTCCCGTGAAACATAGGTGCGCTTAGGTCTCTGGAAGGCTACAGCTGTGAACAGTAACTTCAACCTGGCGCCTCGCATCGACAGCAAAACAGAAACTGACTCTTCAAAATATGCGGCAAAAGAATACAATAGGTGCACAGAAGGTAAAGAATACCTTGAAACAAGAAATCTACTATTTTTATTTTCATTTAACACATATTTTGGAAATCTCCAGGTTTGAGGTCCCAATCTCCAGGTTTTTCTGGGCTTTTTTTCAACTTCTCCGGATTTGCATGTTTTGGAGGTTGGCAGGTATGGAGAGGGGGGCTTATCTAAAACTCTCCAGGAATGAAAGATGACACAATCTTTTGATACAGTCTTCATGCACTTGCCATGTACAATCTTAAAACTGAAACCCATCCAAGCTCGTACACGTGTTCTTCTGAAATGTAGCCCACAAAAAAAGTGATAACATGATTAGCCAAGAGTTTTGCATCCAAAATCAGGAACTACTCCTGAAATTTGAATGAACACACGTCTCTTGGCATAAAAGCTCTTTTTGAGAGACTAGATGAGCAAAACCATCATTGATATACTGAAAACAGAACTTGATAGAAAAGCACTGAAACTGTCCCATATGAAATTGCAAGTTGGAAACGTTTAGATCAAGAACATAATGCAATTCTAACCCGACCTATGTCACACCGTGTCTTCTGTCATATTGTGGCCATGCGGTGGGGGGGGGGGGGGGGGGGAAGGGGGCTCACTAGAGAGGGGGGCTTGAAGCTCAAGATGGGGGATTATTGGAGATCTTGATTCTTATGCGCCGATCAATTACAATCCTGTGCAGCGTGCCCAGGGAGGGGGGGATTTGAACATTGCATTGAAGGGGTGGGGAATTTAAACCGGATTTATCTCTTGTTCTGACATAATACGCCCGTGAGTTTTTTCGGTTCTTGTAGGGTTTGACAGATTTACAAGATAGAATTTTGCCTTTGTTAGTGAATAACTCTTTCAAAAGGGTCTTTAGAAGACGTTTGAAGGTGTCATTACGGCATATCTCTCTCTGAAAGGCGTGTCAAGTGTTTGCTTGAAGACCAAATTTCTCTTTGAGGAGAGGTAGTTCAGCACTAATTGGTGGGGCATTTGAATGGCTTTTTTGCCCCCAGGGGAGGGAATTTGAACAAGTTAATCTTCAAAAGTTCAAATGCCCGGGGGGATGTTGAACTTTCGAATTGATCGGCGCATTACTGCCTACTACTCCCGTCATGTTGTTTGCTGCCAAAAAATATCTTTAAGGGACTGAATGCTGTTAACCAAATAGAGGGAAAGCCTCAGGCCATAAACAAAGTCATCAATGAAAACAATAAATGGTATTATTAAAATGTTTATTTTAAAATTACACATTTGTTTCAACAATATTTAACAAGTTCATGAGTATCACATAAAAATGCAAAATGTAGGGTACTCCAGCTAAATAAACATACAGGGCTGCAATTAATTTTAAAGCAGCAGCTATAAAAGGAACTAGGGTGGTAATATACTCAAGATAGCCCCCCCACTTCCAAACGAGCAGGTACAGATACACCTGTACTGCCGATATTGTCTCTGCCCTGATGATTCCTTGGGAAATGACTATAGTTTTTGATGTTCCACTTGCGTGGTAAACTGTTCTATCGATGGAACAATTTCAATCCATTACGAGCAACTTTGAATGTTTATAGCAAAAAGTAGAAGAAAAATCGTGAGGGTAGAAACGAGCATTACAAAAAATATGGCAAAAACTACATGTGTTATGAATGTTAGCTTTAAATATGCAGAAATGACGTTGAAAATCCGCTAAATGTTCACATACAACTTGCCCGGTAAACTGTTCTATCGATGGAACAATTTCAATCCATTACGAGCAACTTTGAATGTTTATAGCAAAAAGTAGAAGAAAAATCGTGAAGGTAGAAACGAGCATTACATAAAATATGGCAAAAACTACATGTGTTATGAATGTTAGCTTTAAATATGAAGAAACGACGTTGAAAATCCGCTAAATGTTCACATACCACTTGCCCGGTAAACTGTTCTATCGATGGAACAACTTCAATCCATCACGAGCAACTTTGAACGTTTATAGCAAAAAGTAGAAGAAAAATCGTGAAGGTAGAAACGAGCATTACACAAAACATGGCAAAAACTACATGTGTTATGAATGTTAGCTTTAAATATCCAGAAACGACGTTGAAAATGAGGAAAATGTTCACCTACCCAGACGGTTCCCTACAAATCCCTGAAAATTTGAAACCATTCTGGACCCCAGACCTCTCCCCGTCATGCACATGCGCAGACGTTGTTCAGCTCTGTGACAGCTCTGTCCAACTAGCAAGGGACAGGTTGGCAGCGTGGTGCCTGGACCGTAGTGTCACAGACACACCCCATCAAAGTCCAACAAATTTAAAAAATGTCACGTGATGAGTATGTCAAGCGTCCATTGTGTTTTGTTGTCGACATTGGCGAAGGCGTTTGCGTCCTTTTTTTTCTAGGCCTCGGATTTCTTGAGGGGTGAGGGCTCTTTGAATGTAACAGCGATGGGTTTCGGCGTCGATGTACTTATGACAGGAAGGGCAGTCCACGTAACCACATCGGTGAAGTCGAATGCTTTGTAAACCGACTTCCGTTTTGAAACACTCCTCACATCGGCGCCGAAGGAAGCAGATGCTTTGTTGGTGGACATGGGTGGGTTTTCCAAGATGAGTCTTGGTGCGATGGGCCGCCAAGCAGGTCTCGCCGAAAAAGTCACGAAAACAGTCGGCACACCGATGAGAGGGTTCGGCGTTGTGTTGATGAGCGTTCAGGAAATCAGGGCAATTGATTTGGAGACAGGTGCGACAATGACGTTTGGGTGGTTTCTGGGTATCCGCCGGGGTGACAACAAGAGGGAGGGGAGGAGGACCAGTTAACAAGCGATAATGATAGTCACTGATGACGTAGGTATTCAAAAGACGATCCATTTCATCACGTGGTATTAAAATCTGTGCTTCTTCGACTAGCTCTTTCAACTCAATGGTAGCGAAGGATCCCAAGGCTTTCAAACGTCGAAGGATGTCTTCGGCCAATTGACCAATGGTGTCGTCTTCTCTATCAGTCATGGAATCACTTTGGAGGAGGCGTGAAAAGTGAAGTTGAGTCGAGTTGTCCTTTTTATAGAGAAAAAAAAAACGAATCATTAATTAAATCCTGGAGCACGTGGGACCTAGCCAGGTTAGCTCCAGAACAGGCTAACTACTTAGATTGGTTTTTGAAAGGGGTGGGTTTCCTTTAGTGAAGAACCGAGGATGAAAAAAAAAGCTTACCGCTATCCCTAGGTGTTGCTTGAAATTCTTGCTTGCTTGCTTGCTTGCTTGGAGTGAAGAATGAAATGGGAAGGCCGGTTTAAGTGTGTTGTTCAGAAATGGGGCATACCGCTGGCTTTTTGACACCGAAGGCCCGTGAATTTACTCGTCGGTAAGCTTCGAGTTTACTCGGATGAAAGAGCTGAGTATCTTCGGATTTATTGGGTTCAAACGAATGAATAGGACTTGTGACTTTTGGGCGGCGATTCTGTTGATGAATGTCAAAAGAATCCAACAATGGGGCCTAATTACGGTCCCTCAAGTGCGTATCCTTTTGTTCTTTGAAGAGTGGTGTTCTCGAAAAAAAATGTCACCTCGCGTTTCCATCTCTTTCCATCTAAAAACGTTTCGCTCAAAAGCGACAGAGGTACTATCGGCTTATTGTTCAGATGTGTTTTGCAAGCTTGAGTATGAGCGTTTAAACGGGATTTTTCGTTCAGTTTTGTCGGAGAAACGCTTTATTCGGTAAATTTAAATACAACGCAATTTGCCGCCGGCGGCGAGAACCGCCGTGACATGTCTTCGGTCACGTCAGAATGAATTTACTTTCGTTCGTGAAGTGGAAGTCGATTTGAAAGCGTAAAAACCGAAATATTTATTTGTAGTTATTTGTTACCGACCGTTCGCTAAGCTTTTCGTTATATTAGTTTATTGAAGCTTAACCTCAAGTGCGTATCCTTTTGTTCTTTGAAGAGTGGTGTTCTCGAAAAAAATGTCACCTCGCGTTTCCATCTCTTTCCATCTAAAAACGTTTCGCTCAAAAGCGACAGAGGTAATATCGGCTTATTGTTCAGATGTGTTTTGCAAGCTTGAGTATGAGCGTTTAAACGGGATTTTTCGTTCAGTTTTGCCGGAGAAACGCTTTATTCGGTAAATTACAACGCAATTTGCCGCCGGCCGCGAGAACCGCCGTGACATGTCTTCGGTCACGTCTGAATATTTATTTGTAGTTATTTGTTACCGACCGTTCGCTAAGCTTTTCGTTATATTAGTTTATTGAAGCTTAACAAGCAAATACTGTCAAACGACAAATTGGTTCCTTCTGTGAGTACCGGAGAACGAATGACGTAAAACAAAAGAAACAAAAGGCAGAAAACAATTCAACTCCAAAATAGAAGCAAATTACAATGTCTCACAAACAAAAGAAGGACAATGTGCTCCGGTACCTGAAGAAAGACCCGACAAATTGCAAAGAAACGAGTTTGTTTGGATTCGATTGACTGCACTTGTCAAAACAACAGACAGTATAAACATACTTGCTCGTCACGTTACGTAGTTTGTGAGCTGTGATACATGATGGAGTTTGCCGTTGGTACTTCTGTTGAAATCGATAGTAATAGATTAGTTGAGAAGCGTCAGGGCGTATTGAAAGTAAATTGCAATAGCCCGACGTTGTCTCTTTGAAACCTACAAAGTTTGCAGGACCCAGACTCATCCTGCTGCTTTGCTTTGTTTTCTTTCACATTACGTTACGTTATGATAAATACAGTAATTTAGAAATGTATTGTTCTATTTTCTTTCGACTTCTCAATACTGAAATTAAATTTGATTAAAAATTTAAAAAAAATTGGAATTTCCAGAGGGGTGGGGGGGGGGTCATAGGGCAAATCCCTTTCAATTTCAGGCAATGAGAATTACACAACAACAGGTTTTGTTTTTAAACCAAGAAAAGAATTTTAATTTCAGAAAATCTTAAAATTTACATTGCAGGACATGTGCTGCAGTCTTAGTGTCCAGCGCCCGACTTACACGATATTATACAATTGAGTGTGTGCCTAATATGATTTTGGGATCATGAGGGAGCAAAGAGTGTTCTGGATACAGATTGTATGCAGTGAAGTTTGCTTTGTGGGGGACTATTAAATTTTACAAATTTGCTAAGTGTTTCTCTGCCATATCCCATTGATTAATGTTGAAAACAGTCTGTTTAGTCAATCCAGGTTGTTTTGGTTTCAGTTCATCCTTGTAAATGCAAGGTGGGGGCTGTGACTCATGTCTGCATTGTCATGATTTGTCTGAGCAAGTGTCAATGCTCTGTTCCAAATTTCTTTCCGTTGTTGAAAATTCGCCCATCCTTCTTGTTTGTAGTGCAGTTTCTCCTCATCATTCAATAATTTCCATTGCTGCCCAATTGTTTTGTTAATTTCTGTCATGCTTTTGTCTGGATTGTCCTTAGCAAGTTCTGCATACTTGTTTTTAGAAAAAACAATAAAACCATTGGCTGGTCTCTTGGGTCTGCGTTTTGGCACATCATTTTCTTTTTCAGACTCGTTTTCTGTAGATTCAGGTTTTCGCTTCTGCCTCATATTCTTTTTCAACTCCCTGTGGGCACTTTTTTTACTGCTGACCAACAGATCGCTTTGTTTTACGACTTTCGCATGAACCAGTGAGTTGGCAGGGGCATTGTCCAAGTTGTGAACTTGAAGTTTGTAATTTTCTATGTTAGGAAGGACTTTATCCTTCTCCGCATCGAGCACAAACTGTTTTGAAATTATTGGCCACTTGTAGCGGTAGGCATGTACAATGGGTTTGTTGATTTTTCTGACATCCTTGTCAAGTTCCTTTTGTGACGTAACTAAGATAAATTCTGCATCAGCAGCTCCTGATACATCCTTGGTGAAAACCTTCCCGCCATTACTCAAAATAACTGGGAAAAGCTGTGCAGCATTTGTTATGCCACTCTTGTCCCGCTCATTTAGCCGCCCAGAAATAACAAATGTCAGTCCATTTAGTACTTGAGAAACAGCCTTGTGAAGTGTTGCTATCTCAACTACGATTGGAGGCTCTTTAGGTTCTATGGCCACTTTCAAGTGCTTCTTCTGCGGAGTCACTTCACACACCATGGCTCTTGCTGGCTTTCCCTCTTTATCGATAAAGACCTTGTCACCTCTTTTGTGCTGTGTCGGTTCCTCACGGGTTTCATTCAATGGTGCACATTCGGCTGATCTGTTCTGAGGTAACGAATCTTGAACAGGTTGGTTAACGTCGGTTGTTGGAGGTTGGGCTGTGAGTTGTTGCTGTGAATCTAGTACTTCTGAGGATGAAGATTGTTCGACAGTTTGCAGATCATTATGTTCACTTGAACACTGAGCGGTGCCTGCTTGGTCTTGGTGTGTTAAATTAACTTGTGCTTGCATTGAAGAAGAATCAATAAGCTTCATCCCATTGGCATAGTCAAGGCCATCCTCTTGAAATTTTTGCTTGACATACAAATCAAATGCTTCCTTAACAGCTGTTGGACCCTTATCAATGCGTCGTCGAAGAAATCTGTAGTGCCAGATAAACAAAGTTAGGATGGGATCTTGATTCTTCCAGCCTCCCCCTCCTGATGAATGGCCAAAATACAAACACTGATGCAAGTAGTGTGTCCTTTCTCCACCTTCTGTACCACCACGAAACAACGAATGGAATGGTAAATCCCTTAGCATGATAGGAAACACATCTACTCTCTTCATCAAATAAGGGTAAAGCTTGGATGAGCCATACCGCAGCAAGGTTAAAGCATG
This sequence comes from Siderastrea siderea, assembly GCA_964030785.1. Taxonomy (NCBI): domain Eukaryota; kingdom Metazoa; phylum Cnidaria; class Anthozoa; order Scleractinia; family Rhizangiidae; genus Siderastrea; species Siderastrea siderea. Next base: position 41,939,108 of record OZ034973.1, on the reverse strand, counting down.
GTGGAGGTCAACAAGTTTTACATAGTTATCTATTTCCTCCTCAGTAAGGCCAAATCTATAATCAGATGGATCTTGTGAACCTTTAGAAGAACCTGGATTTAATTTCTCTTCATATTGCCTTGGGTCCTCATCCCATCGTTCAAGTTCATGAAGCTTCCAGTGTACCTCCCAGATTTTCATTTCAAGGTCATACTCGGATACCTTTAGTGATGGCCAATTGAGACTTTCCTTCAGCTGAACAGTTAAATCAAACAGCACCTCTTTACTGGCAACATTATCCAAAATTTCTGGATACTGGTTTTCTGTGAATTCACTAGCTGGTGACGATATTGTCTCAGCATGGTTTACATTTAGAGTTATTTGTTCCAATTTCTTTCCATCATAACGCAGCTCAAATTTTCCATTTCTGACCCCTCTGGCATTGATGTTTCCAAGAAAGTGACCAAGGGCTTCGTCTTTAGCAGCTTGTCCTCCCATACTCTGCTGGCCTTCTAGGTTCATGCATGTCATGCAACGATCGAAAACCATATGTTCAGTCAGTCTGCAAAAGCAGTGATTTCCATCAGAAATGTACCAAGAGGTTGGCAGAGAGGGAAGCAGTGATTCCGGGTGCTCTCTTTCTATGGTACGACCAACCTCAGATCGAAACCCAGTGCTGTCACCAACAATACTTCTTGTATCCTTTGTTTCGTAATTGTACATGTTGAAAGAGTCGGTGCTTGTTGAATCCAATCCCCCACCAAGCAAGTTGTCAGAAAATTTGGAATCGGAGGATACAAAGATTTTGTGTCCCTTGCTTATCATCGAGTCTATCCAGGCATTAAGACTGTCTTGCTTTAAAGGGTCTCCAAGATTAAGCTCCAGGTTGAGTCTAGTGTCCTTTCCATAAAAAATGTAAAGGGGCCAATACTCACTGGGGCTGTGATAGCTAATGCCATGAAACATTGCCTCATTGTTCAAGACATTCAGTGTCACTGCAACACTGTCCTTTCCGCCAAAGTTCCTTCCATCCCCATAAATTTTCCACCATTCACTAGGTGGAAGCCACCAGTACAAATAAAGTAAGGTTTCCCTCAGCCGATCTGGATTGGTACGCCAACCTGCATGTGTTCTTTCTGGTTTCCAAACAACTTCGAACTCTCTTCGAAATTTTGCCTTGACGGAATTTACCTTGCGTTCCGAATCAAAGAATCCAGGCAATCTTCTTCTCAGTGCACGCATCAACTCAGTTGGGTTGGTAGTGTCTTGAAGATCAAGCACTTCCATTGCTGATAAATGATGGTGAATGGCAGCATCCTCTTCAACTATTATGTCATAAATAGACTTCCTGGCTTTCGGATCGTGGGCTTTTTTAGCAAAATTAACAACATCTTGAGGGGATAAAGTTCCATCCCAGTCATAATTGTTGCCACGATCTTCTTTTTCGCTGGTGACTAACTCTGCTAGTGAGGCAACAAAATCATTCTTCGATCCATGATGAACTTCCTTTGCAAGCTTTGTTAGTTCTCCTTTTTGTAAGTTCAAGCGGCGGGCAACCTCTCTGGAGGTAAACTTGCGTCCCCCATCCTGCTTGTTTCTAACAGCTTGTTGGCGTGACAAAAGATCTTCAGTAGCAATACATTTTGATTTCAATGGCATTTTGTTGACTGAATTTGGCCCTGGATTGCAAGGAGGAGTTACTGCAGAAGAATTTCTTTGTTCCATTTCAGTTGTTATGAGGGAACTAGAGGTATCCAGTGAAGTAGCAAGATTTTCATCCGAATTACTTGTTTCCAACGGCATGGCTACAATAGGAGTTGACATGAGCAGAGCTTGTTGAGCTGGTTCGGGGATAGCTGAGTTAACAGGAGTGTCTGTTTCTAACTGAGGTGCTGGAGGTGATCGTTCGGGGATCGTTGAGGTGATAGGAGTTGTTGGTTCCATTTGAGGTGCTGAAGGTAGTAAGCAAGGATGAGCTGAACTGTCCTCATTTACTTGTTCTCCAGGTTGAAGTAATTCAGATGTTGTGGGAGCAACGTTGACAAGAATGTCTATTAACTGACATCGCAGGTCTCTTGCAACTGTAACTTCTTCTCCTTTCCTTGCACTGCTGAAGTTGAACACCACCAGCATGGCGGCTTTGCAGGAGATGTGTGTGCGAACTTTTGAAGACCCATTCTTGAACAGGTATTCATCCTGTACAAGTAAACCTTAAAAGGAGCAAACACAAACCAGAACTTTATGTTGTGTCACCAGCGGTGTGTTTGGAAATCATTACCCGTTGTTATATTTACATGTACAGTAGAATCCTGAATTCTTAAACCCTTAATGTTTGGAAATTTCTTATATAAACAACTTAGCATAGTCAAGCAGGAAATCTCTCGAGCTTTCCAAAAGAGGTTTGAAAAATCAGAATTCCACTGTATGTTTTTAAACTAAGTAATAATTCACAACATACCGGTATTCCCCTTTTACAAAAAATTCAGGTAAGGCACATCCCATATTTGCAGTCAAAATAGTTTTCACAAAAGATATGTTTTTAAGTGATTTTTTTTTTCAGTCACGTGTGTTACTTGTCTTATAACATAGAGGGCAAAATTACTGATTGCTGATTGGTTGAGACAGGGGGCATTTTTTCTTAATTTTCTTTCCAACGAGGGCAAAATTACTGGCGCCTGATTGGGCAAGCGCCAAAAATACTCGCATTTGATTGGCTAAGCGCGAGAGCGCGCCATTTGCATTTTGTAAGCGTCTTGAAACGAAAGCAGATTTTGAATTGGATTTGAGTTGTTCAACACAAGAATATAGTTTCAGAGTTTAAATTTAGCCGAGTTGGTTGGCAAAAATGGTATGGTAATCGGCTGATAGTTCGAAGAGAAATTCCAGAAGGTCGAACCTGAACGTTTTACGGGAAACAGCAAATAATTATTTGTTCTAAATCTACCGAAAACCTTGGTTAATTCAGCGAGCGAGAGGTCGCTTCGCAACTCAGGTAAGCTTAAATAAATTTACTTAGTTTGAGTTTTGAGTGTGAGTTTGTCAACGAACTAGAATTGTAATTATCTCAAAAGATGAACATATGCATAAAAGACAGTTTCTTTTTTTGTTCTGGACGCTGAGTAGCAGTTTAATAAACTGCTTGTGCGGAGAATTGTTTATTCTGAGTGCCGGCGACGGATTGCGTTTCGACGTGCAATGAAAAGTTTTCAGAAAATTTTGCCCTCTATGTTATAAACAAGTAATCGCATTGAGCCCTCGTAGAATTAAGGATAAATTTTCACTTGTATTTTCAAAGTTTTCACAAATTGCCCTCGTCGCTACGCGACTCGGGCAATTTTGTGAAAACTTTGAAAATACGCGTGAAAATTTATCCTTAATTCAACTCGGCCTCATGCGATTACATATACTTATGACAGGTGCATTGTTTATGTTTTATTCACTGATCATTTGAATGAAGTTCAAATATTGAATTGCAGAATAAAGTTTGCACTTAAATTTTTAATTATAACAAGCACACTTGACCTAATTCAACAAAGACATGATTTTAAAATATTGCTTTATATACTCAAATTTTTTTAGCCCAATCCTCAGGATAAACAGAGTCACAAACCGAAAGGCTGCAATTTCTCTTGATATTTAGCACTTTTTGATCATAAATGCCCCAGGTTGAAATCTTCCGATTATTTAATTCCGATGCTTTCGAACCTCCGAGGGAAACGAAAATTGGTTCTAAGAAGCACTGTGTTCGACGAATCAGGGGTGAAATTGCATAATTCTACTGACTGATCGGTGCGAAGCAAATCCAAGGAAAACGATATTTGGTTTGATCGGCCGAAGGAGGTTCGTAAAATCGGGATTCCTTACCCCACATTTCATGAAAACTAATCAACTAAATTGAGATCAACGAAAGTATCAATAAATCCTCTTACCGTGTCTTTCTAGAAGATGATCGAGATCTTTAAATCCTCTTTGCTTTACGTGAATTATTGACTCCCAGGGCGAGAAGAAGTGATTCCTCGATCACAAAGTATTTGTTTGGCACCTCTTAAGATCGGCTTGAAATTTTTAGGCCAAGTTTCTCCGGTGGTTTCTCCATCAAAAGATTCATCCATAATCTTGCTGATTTTTCGGCATGACTAGTTAAACGCAGCTATAACGTGTACGATCGATTTCTTATTTGCAGTCTCTCTTGTAAACGAACAAAATCACAGCTGAAATTTTGCTGCGGCGGCGCGGTCGAGTGGTTTCAATTGTCCGGAACCGACCAATGGCGTGCTGTGTCTTGTTCAAGGTCACATGCCGGAATGTCACTGTAGTCACGCAAAAACCACGGTTGGCGCGGCCGAACGATCGATGAAAACCGTCCAGATTTGAATCAAAGGAAAGATTTACACAAAGAAGAGTAAAATTTAAAGCCAGAGGAACACAGAACAAACAAAAAAGCCAAAGAGAGATCAGCTATCAACTTCGAAGTCGCGTATCAACAACACTTTGTTTAAGCTTACATGTCGTTCAATGTGTTATGACGTATATCACAGACCCCGGCCGGCACAATAAAATCGCTTTTCAATTTCTTCCTTGGATAAAATATCTCAGAAAATTAGGGCAAATGTACAGTGATAAAAGAATTCTGCTTTATTTCTATGCGGTATTCCTTTTTCAACGATTGTTCGCTTTGGTCTCATCGAAAATATTTGTATCCGGTTAACAGAAATCATTCGCGAGCTTGCTTTGCTTTGCGCGTGTCCACTCCCGGCACTCGCTCTAAAAAAGTTTGCGGTTTTTTAGTAAGTCAATCAGTCCACGCATTTAATAAAAGGCATAGAAAATAAAATCAGTCAGGCAGATTCCCAGGAGATTTTATTCAGTATGTTAACAAAAGAAATACATCTCACCTACATCAAAGAGGTTGCGCTCTTCACGATCTTTGGAAGCATGCCGGCTTGTCGGCAAATAGATCGGAATGAATAAGCAATGAGTTTAAACAATAGCTTGAATATATGAATGCTTAATAACCTCAAAATTTGAGGTACACACTTAAACCGCTGTGAAGTTGTCATGCTTGGTTTTATAGAGAAAAAAGGGTCACGTGTTATGGGTTGGATGACCAATGAGAGGTAGGTCACGTGAAAAAAAATAAAAAAGATGTGGGGGTATCCGCCTCCCCCCTCTCCGATTTTCCCATCATGCTTGGCGAATTTCTGGGTATAAAACCCTGGAGATGCCACAGGGCTTCACTCCTAGCTTTGAGTCGGTTCTATGTGAACTTTTGTTGGTCGGTGTGAAAAGAAAAATATGTCAAGAAGAAAATTGTTGGGGTGCCTGTCGAGTTACGTGAATGTAAAAGGAGAAGAGGCTGTAGGAAGGAGAGTGAGGCCAGAGAGGAAACGTGGAAAGAGTAGCGATGAGGATGGCGGTGAGGAGAGAGGAGACGTGGAGACCCTTAAACAGGAAACGCGTGGCTGCATTTGTCCAATTGTATTTAACTGCGTTGACCCATCAAGAGAACGCCTATCGTCACCCTGGTGAGGAGAAAGGGGCGACCAAAGTACTGAACCAAGCCCTCGTCAACCGCGTCATCCCCTACAATTACAAAAATAGAGTCTGGACTTTGGATGAGAGTTTGTGGCCTATTACTTTGGAGGACTTTAAGGAACTCGACTATCACCTGACAACCAAGCTCCCCAAAATCCACGCAGGCCGTCAATGGCAAATGATTAGTTATTTTTACAATGAGATTGAACGGGAACTGAAGGAATGGAAACGGATTGAGGAGATGGAGAGAGAGGTCATGGAGGCCGTGAGACGCGTGATGGCAAGTTAAACATTGAACATTTTTTTATTTTGAAAATTTGAATACATTGTGAGTCAAGGCTTCTGTGAGTCAAGAGAAAAAAACGTATTTACAATAGTGCAAATCCAGTGATGTGACATTTTTTAATTAAACAGAAGTGACTTTTTCAATAACCAACTCCGTGTCTTTATCTTGCCACGCATCATTGGCGTTTTGCAAGCGTTCTTTTCTTTGTTGTTTTTTCGTGTCACTATAAGCCGCTTGTCTTAAAGTTTGACTCAAACGTAACGTGGATTTCATCTCTCGACGAAGTGTTTGAAAACGGGAACGTCTCTTGAACACCTCCTCTTCGGACGTCAACGGTTCCTTTTGAATCCAATGAACTTCCCCCTGCATGATGGGATAATAAACTTGAATCTCTTCACAAAAGTCAACGCGTTTCATGCTATTTACAAATGAAAGTTTTCTAGTTCCACTCGTAATTGTTCCACGTTCTCGGGTAAACAGAAGGTACGGTTGAATAAGGCTTGGATTTCCTCTCGGTCCAGATCTCGGGAACCAACCACAGCACTGCTTTGATGAAGGGTGGTTGCAATAGGACCCCAGGGTAAAAACTTACTGCCAGCTACCAAACAGGCGGAATCGTCGTTGACGTAGTAGTGATGTTCAGACCGGTACCAAGTTTGACTGGGAATATCAAATAGGTAGACTTCTTCGCCTTGATCCAACGCCAATTGCACGGTCCACCCCGTTCCCCCTTTCACTCGCATGGCATCCTTTTCCAAAGTGCCAAAAGCATAGATATAGGTATGAGCCTTTTTAGCAATTTGGTAATTGCGTTGCAGCAATTGAAGCGTGTAAAAATGACTGGGCATACATTTTTTCAGTTTTTGAGCAGCCTGATGAAGATGCGGATTGGCTAGCACTAAGACTTCTATCGTGGAAGGACTGACGTATTGGGCTCGTGGATGATTGGGGGGGACAATGACTTCCACCTGCATACCAAAATGTTTGGCCATGTCTTCTGCCAATTCGTCGTGCCTTTAGCTCCACCGGTGTAGATCACATGCCCATGGCCAATATGGAGTTGCATGCCTTCTTCTAGGTCTTGGGCTCCAATCATGTCGATGTCTGGGTTGGGGCACATTCGTCGGGAAAAATGTAACCCGTGTCAGGTCCCACAATGTCAAGAATGTCTGCCTGGCTTAACCCTAACGCCAAACTCAAATCAATGAGATGATGAGACCGGCACTGTTGGAATAATCGTCGTCCGAGGCAAAGTCTTGACGCTTGAGATCTTTGAAATAGTCCATCAAAAATGGAATGGAGAAAAAGGGAAGGAGGGACCTTCTTAAATAGGGAAAAGGGGAAGGAAAGATGACCAATGGGAAAAGAATGGACCTTATTTGGGCATCAGGTGATGAAAAAATGAACCAATGAAAAGGAAAAGAGAATCTGACCAATGGCATGTATTTTGACCTTATATGGTCATCGTGTGATGGGAAAATGGACCAATGAGAAAAAGGGGTTAAGGGTATAAAAAGCCATGTGCGCTTGGTGAAAAAGTTACATTTCAACCCAGGATGTCCCCTCATGGGAATATGGCGATGTCTCTCCAGCTCGTTATCCAAATCCTGGTCGAAAGAGAAAATCTACCAAAAGCTCTCACCCTGCCGGGAAGAAAAAGAAGGAGAAGGAGGAGATTCAAAATATGACTCCCATTGGATTGGAGGCGTTTAAGAAAAATGACGCCACTTATTTGGGTGACATGCCCGATGACCATGATCCCCCACTGGTAGAGGTGGTGCAACAAGGTGTGTCTTTCCCGCAACCCAGTGAGAAAGAAACCCAGGCAGCGGTGGAAGAGTTGATGAACGAATTGAATGGCATGGTGGACCAAGCCACCCAGACGTGTCCTGCTCCTGCTCCTCCCCCACCTGAGGATGACAATGAAGGGTTGAAAAGAATGGTGAGAATGGCCACTATCTTTCAAAGCCCCGCCTTTCAAAACCCCAGACCTCGTCCCCCACCCAGTTCGGTGGACTACATGGTGTGCCCTTGCTACGAGGTTCGTTTGGAGGAGCGCCAGTCTCAAAAGGGATGGAACTATGTCAAATGTCCCATCCAACCTTGTTTGCTGTTTTGTGCTAAAGAGAAAGCCCTCGACTATATGAAGGAGATGTATCGTCAACCTCATCCAGAGGTGTGCGACATGTGGAGCTGTTTGTTGTGCTTTTGCCGTGAACCTGCTACGCTTCAACGGAGCCATTCCCCAGAGAACCCCGATCGGTTGTTTGTGACCTGTTCCAAGAAAAAGTGTAACTTCTTTCGGTGGGCCGATCAACCTTTGGGCCAAAACTAGTGGAAATGGTTTCATGACAATCCACCCAAAAAAGCAGACCATCCTTTGCCTAGCCGTGATGCTGATGGTTATCCCAAGCGTGGGTATGACATCCCAGGTCCCCCACCCAGAGTGAGATGCAAGGAGGAGGTACAGCGAGAACGTCCCCTGACGGACTATGAGAACCAGTTGCTGCGAGAAATCCAGGAACTCAAGAACCGTCAAGAGGTTTTGGTGGCTCCAGCACCACCCCCACCCAAGTACAGTGACAGTGTAGAGAACTGGCAGAAAGGCCTAGAGACTGTAACTTATGACCGTAGTGGTTTATTTAAAGTTTTGTTGTTCAAGAAAGAAAGAAACTCTTTTTTTTTAGAAAATGAAAAGCAGGTTCGTCAAAGGAGCACGATTGACCGGGGCGCCGGTACTTTTTTGAAATACGCGCGCTCTTTTAAAATAGTTTGACTTGTGAAAGAAAAAAAAAGGCTATAAAAGGAGTGTTGTAAGAATAAAAAAAGTTCAGTTTGAAAAAAAAACCATGGAGTCTGTTTTGATGCGTTATGGGTGGGATTGTTTCTGGTATGCCGTGCAATGGCAATGTCATCAAGCCCTTTGCCAATTTTTATATGACCACCAAGAAGAAGAGAAAGTTCCCATTCCTACTAAAATTCGTCCCGAGGACACCCATCCTCTAAAAGTGTTTGAAAAAACCCACGTGGAAGAAAATGTGTATCGATGGGTGGTGTTTGTGTTGTGGTTGAAACCACACCCGAGTGCCTGGCGATGGTATCGAAGCATTCAAAAGGCCCACCCGCATAGCGTACCTACGATATAAACCCTGTGGGATCACTGTCAAGAGGTATGGCACCTAGAAAGACCAAACGAAAAAAGCTAGATGTATCACAACAGTGGCTTGCCCGTTACCACGATCCCAGAGCCCCAGGCAGTTTAGGCGGGGTGCAACGTTTTGCCCGTGCTCATAAGATTCCCTTGAAAAAAGCTCAACGCGTGTTGGAACGAGATTGGGCGTACACGTTGTATAAACCTCGACGTCGTCGTTTTCCCACCCTTCCCGTGATCGTGGGGGGATTAGACGATCAATGGGTGGCGGATAAGTTCAACCCTTGGCCAAGTACAATCGAGGCATCCGTTATTCACTGACGGTGTTGGATGTGTTGTCCAAGTACCCGTGGGTGCTACCCTTGAAAGCCAAAACCGGGGTGGCCTTGGTCAAAGCCTTTGACAAGATTCTGAAACGAGGGCGTCAACCCAACCGTTTGCAAACGGATCGAGGCACCGAATTTTACAATCGCACGTTTCAACGTTGAGTCAAGGATCATGGCATGGATCATTTTTCCACCGAGGGGGATACCAAAGCCGCGGTGGTAAAACGGTTTAACCGCACGTTGAAAGAACGATTGTACCGGTATTTCACGGCAGCCAATACCTTACGTTTTGACGACGCGTTACCCCAGTTGGTACAAGGCTACAATGCCACGCGTCATCGGAGTATTGGCATGGCACCCCGGGACGTGACGTGGGAGAACGAAAAAGCCGTGTGGAAACGCCTGTACGAAAAACGGTTGAAAGCCAAACGTCCCCGACCCAAATTCAAGGTGGGAGATCGTGTCCGTCTCAACAAGATTCATCGTACCTTTGAAAAAGGGTATTTGCCCAGTTGGACCGAAGAAGTGTTTGTGGTGCATCGCGTGGTGCCTGGTGAGGTACCCACCTATAAAATTCGCGAGTGGGATGACACTTCAGTGAAAGGCACATTTTACGACGCCGATTTACAAAAAGTGCACGTGTCCGACCAGGCCTTGTTTCGTATCGAAAAGGTACTTAAGCGTCAAAAAGATCGTCTGTTGGTCAAGTGGAAAGGGTGGCCTGCCAAGTACAATAGTTGGATTGCTCGTCAAGACGTGACCCCCCTCCAAAAACCATGACGTTTGTACACTCTTCCTCGTTTTACGTGACGTTGATGAGTCACGCCAGTACCCGCGAGTTTCCTCAGAACCGTTCCAGTCATTTCAAAAACCGTTTGCCCAAACCCATTCGATTTGTGGGACGAGGCTGGCAAGTGGGGATGGTCAGTTTGTCGTTACCCACCATTCCGGTGGTATGGGAAGCCTTTGTCAACGAAAAAGATCCTCTGCTTTACGTGCGATGGCACGAACGAGTGTATGAGCAAGATGATCGAGGCAATGATCGTTGGTGGCATCAACGCCGCGAATGGAAGCTATTGGGTCAAGACATGAAAGAGAGTTTGTCGTCGTCCAGTGGATCTCAATTTTTTGAAAAACTGGTGCATCGCTACGATCAGAACGAGCTCGTCGAACCAAACCCAAAAACAAATGGGCCGAAGACAATGGAGTCAAGTTGTACCTTACCTTTGAACGGACCTCCCGAGGCGATTTTATTACCAACGACAAGTGGCCCGCGTGTTGTGGGGTCAAACCTTGGCCTTGAAAATGGGATGGATCCAAGAAGTGTCCACGGGGAAGTTTCGATTGGGACCTAACTTGATCCCAGAATTTCACTCGGATACCATTCCCAACCCGACGGATGTCCCAGATGCCAACAACCAACCCACGTTTTGGAAAGTGGATGGGGGGTATTTGGTACTGAGCATGACGTGTAACTGGCGTTTTGTCCAATTGAACGAAACGTTTCGTCCCTCCACGGAATTTGCCCCCACGCGTCCCTTGCACGTGTATTGCAATGTGGGAACCAGCAGCATGGTGGGAAATCGCGTCACGGATCTCTTGCGAGAAATCAAGTTTCACCCGAAAGAAACCACGCACTTTGAAGCCATGCACATTCAATATGTACCGGTGCGAAATGAATTGGTGGAAGTCGTGGAAATCCAGATGGCGGAAGTCAATGGGGATCTGGCTCAATTTGGAGAAGGGCATACCATCCTGAACCTCCACTTTAAAAGGGAAGTGGTGTGAAAGAACCAGAGAAGACAGGATGTCGTTCTACGTGACGTTACCCAGTCATGCTAACCGAAAAGAATTTCCCAACAACCAAGCCAATGGGTTCAAGATTCGTTTACCGCATCCCTTACGTTTACCCGGGGGTCAATGGCAAGTCGGGTTGAGTGCCATTTCTTTACCGGATGCTCGCGTCAATTTGTACGAGTTGGTGACGAAAGGACAACACGTCTTGGGAATCAAATGGCACCTGAAAGTACCAAGCCGAAGTGGAGGTACCTATGACAAATATGGAGCTGCCGTGACCAAAATTGATGATATTAAAGACTGGGATTGGGTGGTGGACGGTGCGAGTTTCATGAAAGCGGCTATTACTCATGTGGAACAGAAACGACGGGAATCTGCCGTCCAGGGGGGAACCTTTTTGAACGACCAAGGAAAGCACACCTACGTCAAGTTCAAGTGGGAAGGGGACGAACTGGTGGTTGGCAATACCCATGTGTGTCATTGTGGATCCCTTCACACGCCCTGCTTGGCCGTTCACACCAAGTTAGCTCTCAAGATGGGATGGTTACGTAAAATCAGCAGTGGGTTGATTTTGGGTCCTAACTTACAGCAAGAATTCATGGGAGATCAAATTCCCAACATGAAAAAGAACAGCGATTGGAACGATTTGGACGATAAGGATGGCAACCCCGTGTTTTGGACCACCAGTCGGGTTGAAGACTATATGGAATTGAGTATGAGTTGTGGTTGGCGTTTCACCAACTTGAATGTGGCGTTTCGTTCGGTGGTGGGAGAACCCACTCGATCTCTCCACGTGTACTCGGACGTGGCAGGCAGTAGCATGGTGGGCAACCGCGTGACCGATTTGTTGCGAGAAGTCAAGTACAAGAGGGAAGGACGAGGCACACTTTACTTTGAACCGTTGCACATCCAATACATGTCTCTTCGCAACGAAGTGGTGGAAATCATTGAAACGCAAGTGGCCGAAACTAATGGAGACCTGGTCAAATTTGGAGAAGGCAATACCATCGTCACGTTGCACTTCAAAAAGACATACAAAAGAAGAACGAGTGAACAAAATCAATCATGATTCGGAAACGACGACGACGACGAGCAAAACGTTCAAGCCGACGATGGCCGCGTCAACAACGGGGGGAAGGGACCAACACGGTGATCGCTGGGATTCCCAAAGTCGGTTGGAAAATCACCAAAGGGTTGGAAAAGTTAGCCAAAAAGAATGCCAAAAAAGCTCATTTAAAACGCATGGTAGAGATCCAAAGGGGAAAACGAAAACGCTATGCCGGAGAATCCTTTACTTGCAACATCATGTGAGTATAAAAAGAGAAGAGTCAGGTGAAAAAGAAAAAACGGATCCTTGGTGACGAGTGAAGAGGAAGGAAAAAAACATGCGAGGTGGTAGTTTGATGCGTTTTCGTACCGACGAGTACTACGATCAAGATGGGAAAGGTGTAATGATGGATATAGTACGTGGAGGTTTCCAAGGCCTTAAAAGGACCCGTAATCCCCTGAAACTGCCTAGTAACACCTCCAGTGGATTGAAAGCAGGCTTGACACGTGGCGTCAAACGAAAAGCCGAACAAGTCATCAAACAGGAAATCACCAAACGAGCTAAGAAAGCGTTGGGCAATAAGAACGTGAAAAAAGCCGTGCGCGTGGCCAGTGCTTTGTTTCCCAAGCAAGTGAAAAGAGCCCGCGACATTTTTGGTGTCGAAAAAAATGGATCCAGTGCATTCGCGTCCTCGACGTATTCGTAGTGATCGTGGTTTACCTCAACGTGGGGGCATGTTTCCTTTTTAGAAATTAATGAGAAGACGACCGCAACGACGACGACGACAACGTGGAGGGTGGTTGAGTCAAAGTGTAGTGAGAATTCCAGGCATGGATTTGGAGCAACGCTTAGCGCAACGACGACGACGGTATAAAAACCCCTCACGAAGGGGTCGTTCTACCACTAGACCAAGAAGAAGAAGAAGACGTTAAAGGGGAAAAATGGCAGAAGCCGCACCAGCTCACGCGCGTTCCGAAGGGACCATCAACCCGGCCTTGCGAGTCTTCAAGGTGCCTCCGACCGACATTAGCATCAATGCTTATCGCATGGTCACCATTCAACCCACCACCACGAGCATTAATCCCATGGAATTCATTATTCCGGCTTTGGACGATTATGTGGATTTGGGACGCAGTTACTTTTCCATGGAACTGAGGTTGAAAAAGAGTACGAACTTGGTGGCTAATGAAAAACTGTGGCCCGTCAACAATTTGGCGCATTCCATCATCAAGCAGATTGACTTGCAATTGAATGGGACGTTGATCAGTCCCCAATCAGACACGCATCATTACAAGGCCTACTTAGAAAACGTATTGAATTTTGACCGAGAGGATGGAAAGACGGTCTTGGGACCTGCCGGTTGGTTCAATCAAGTGGATTTTCCCTCCCAACGGTCGCAAAACAACACGGACAAAGCAGGAAACCATGCTCAGTGGCAAGGTCTCAGTGGCAATCACAAAGCTGCCTATGAAGCCTCTGTGGTGGAAACCGCCAAGTATGCTGCAGGAGTCACGCACAGTCTGGTGTTTACCCCTCACTTGGAAGTGTTTCACACGGGCAAAGTCCTGGTCCCCGGGGTAGAAATCAAGATGAAATTTCATTTCAACAGCCCTAACCTGTTTTTGAATGGGGTGGCTCTGGCCGGGAGATTGATGGAAGGAGATGTGAAGCTGCGTTTTCATCTGTGTCAACTCCGTTTGAATGAAACCGTGTACAGGAGTTTGTCTGCCGAAAGACACAATGGCAAACAATTGGCTACTTACCCCACCGTGCGCAGTGAAATCCGCACCTTCAGCATGCAAGGCAACCTGACTCGCTTTGACATACCCAACCTGTTTCATCAAAACAGAGTGCCCAACCGCTTGATTGCAGCTCTCTTGGACAGCCGAACCTTCAATGGAGATGTGACCCGAGATCCCTTCTGCTTCCAGAAATTTGGACTGAGTTCCATTCGACAGATTGTGAGAGGAGAAGAATACCCTTATGAAACCCTCCAGTTGGTTCACAACAGTACCGCCCGAGATAATCTGGGGTACTTCCGTTTTCTGCAAGCCAGTGGCGCTTGGTGTAAAAAGAAAGGCAATATGGTGAAACGAGAAGATTAGGGACATGGTAAAAATTGTACCTTGTTCATGTTTGACAATGTGGCCAATGGATGTGCTGACAGTCAAAGACTCAACCCCAAGCAAACCGGAGACTTACAACTAAGCTCGGAATTTGGAGCCGCTCCCAATACCAATATAACCGTGCTCGTGTATGGAGAATTTGAGAACTTGCTGGAGATTGACTCGAACGGAGCTGTGTTGTACGACATTTACCAGCACTAAGAAGAAGAAGAACATGGAACAAGTGGCTTTGAATAATGTGCAGTTGGATTATTTAGCGCGAGACGATCCTCATTTGAAACCTTATTTTTATGGAACCGTGGCCTGTGATCGTTTGCCCAAGACACCCCCCAAGAAAACAACCCAAGGCTACATTGTGAACACGGATCCTCACGATCAACCCGGTCAACATTGGTTGGCCTTGTGGACCAATCGGAACGTGTGTGAAGTCCTGGACAGTTATGCGTTGCCGTTGGAAATGTACGAGCAAGCCACCCCGTTGAGAGAGTGGATCGTGAAACATTGGAAGTATGTGGTGACCAATGGCAAGTCCCTTCAAGCCGTCAATAGCAAGTCTTGTGGAGATTACGTGTTGTTGTACTTGAAAGCCAAAGCCCGTGGACCCACCTTGCAAGACTTTTTAAACGACTTTTCAGATTACGATTATGTAAGCAATGACCATAAAGTGGGTCAAAGAGTCAAACGGTTGATTGTGACTCACGAATCGGTGTGGCACAAAGTATGTCAAAGCCCGTATCATCAGCGTTGTTGTTAAAATAAAAAGGTTGAAACGTACGAGTGTCATTTTTGTCTTCTCGTCATGCAAGTGGGAAAACCTTTTCGCTTTCTTACCCCTTCCTCCATTTTGGTGGTGGGTCCATCGGGGTGTGGCAAAACCGTGTTTACGGAAAAACTCTTGTTAGAAAACAGGGACTTGTTTGAAAAACCTCCGACCCAAGTGCATTATTGTTATGGAGTCTGGCAAGACCGATTTCAACCCATGCAAGATCGCGGTGTGGTGTTTCACGAAGGGATTCCCGATCACTCAGCCTTGGTGCAATGGTTTCCCAAAGGACAAGGGGTCATGGTCTTGGATGATTTGATGGACGCGTAAATAAACGCGTGTTGGATTTATTCACCAAACATTCTCACCATCAAAACGTCACGGTGATTTCCTTGTGCCAAGTACATGTTTCCCGTGGGCAAATATGCCAAAAGCATTTCCCGCAATGTTCATTACATCGTGGCTTTCAAGAACCCGCGGGATCAATTGGGAGTCCGCAATGTGTTGCTTCAATCGTTTCCTACCACGAGGAAAGACAGTTTGGACACCTTTCATCAGGCCACCACCCGACCTTATGGGTATTTGGTGTTGGATTTGCACCCGGCGTTGTCCGATCAACAACGGTTGTTGAGCCATGTGTTAAAAGACGAAGGATGGACGCGCACGTAGGACGAGGACCGAGTCGAAGGTTGCAGGGATTGCCTCCCTCCTTGTTTTGGATTTGTTGGGAAAAAATCGTGGGCGATTATTTTCACAGCATGCGTTTGGACGACATAGATTACCAGGCCATGCGAGAGGTATATAATTTGATTCGAAACCGACGAGGCCAAGCCATCAACCGTTTCATCGATCGTTACAACGAAACGTATTTTCGTGAACTGGTGTGGACCTTAGAAGAGCGAGCATGGCAGATGATGATGGATACCGACGTCCTCCGCAAGCTTACGCAACCGTTTCACCTGCAGGGGTAGGCACGACCACCACCAATCAAGTCTCGCCGGGGACCCTGCAAGACATTTTGGATACGGGAGACCAGTCGTTGATCGACCAAGCGATGGATCAAATGGGAGTCGATGACCTCACTGCGTATTTGGAATCTCTCCCATCCCCCAGCGCTTTATGGGGCCGTGCCCCCCGCCGGCGTGGGTAGTCAAGCGTCCCGAACGCCTTCCACAGGAGCGCGCAAGCCACACAGGGGTAGTCCCCTTCTGTCTTCAGGAGCACGCACGCCCCACAGGTGCAGTCCCAGATTGGTCGCTGCTGCTGGGGCTGGTGGTGGTGGTGGTGGTGGTGGCAGTAGTGGTAGTGGAAGTGGTCGTCGTAGTACCCCCGTGGTCGACCGGGACGAGGACGAGGACGACGACGCCCTCAACCCTCTCCCTCGTTGCCTTGGACCCCACCCAGACCGTCTCGACAAGCGACACCCCGAGGATCACCCCCTAGAACCTTGAACCAAGCGGATTTATAACGTCGATTACGCATGTTGTTACAAGATCAACAACAATTGGCTCAAGGACGTGAAATTGCCAATGTCACCATGACCAATAGCATCGTGACCAGCTATAAACAGGGAGGAGGACCCACAGTGCAAAGTGATTCGTCCTGGTTTTCGACGTGAGAAGATCAAAATGCCCCCCCCCCCCCCCAAGAAAAACCACCGTGTCTTTATTGAATGGACCATTGTCCAGAAGCCATGGTTTAAAATTCAAACCGGAACTTTTACAACGCATGGATTCTTTGTTTGCCTTTTACCACAAACAGTGGTGGTGTTATCGAGAAATGCTGAATCATTTCAAGTTTTGCAACGCCTTGTTCAACGGCATGGCCCTACTACTGATGGCCGCTGGCATGATTGCAGGTCCCATTTTGGAAAACAGTACGTTGGTGGCCTGTTTGGCCGCGGTGGGCACGGTGATCAAAGGATGGAACGATTTTAAAAAATACCGGTTTAAAGTGGACATGAGCCGCTTTGCGTTTACCACGTACGCCAAAGCCTTGATCAAATTGAAAACCTATGTGCATGGCCTTCCCTTCGAGGGACTGGAAGGGTTTTTGATCAAGATGCAAACGTTGGATGATACCATCATTGATTTCACACCCCCGTTATACCTAAAGGTTGCGTGCAAGACTACCACCGTCAGTTTTTCTATCAACCTGTGGGTGCGCACTGCTACGTGGACGGATGTCATCGTCCTTTGATGTCCAAACGTTATTGGACGGAAAAGGATAAAAAGCGGAACCCTCACAGCCCCACGCTCCTGTATTCAGAACCATGGTCCTCCGAAGAAGAAGAAGAAGAAAAAGAGAAAGAAAAACCACTCGACGACCACGACCACAACAACAAGGAAGTGGATGGTGGCAAGATTTGAAACGAAATACTCGTCAAGGCTATAAAGAGACTCGCGACCTCATCAAGCAAAACAAACCCCTTCAGCGTGTGTTGTCGCACCAATGGTATCCCTAAGGAGAACACAAAGGAAACGACGACGACGGCCACGACGTGTTCGTCAAAAAGGCGGTTTTTTGAACGTGTTGACCCCCGCGTTGGTGGGATTGGGTAAAGCCGTGGCTCTAGAAACGGACAAACGTATAAAAAGCTATATCAATCAAGCCAAGCAACGTCATCGTCGTCGTGGTCGCCGGTGATATGAAACGTCTTCGACGTCAATTGCCGTTTTTACGGTCGGTGTTAAAAGAAGCCAATCGATTTAAACGTCAAGACCTTTTACAACACGCCAATGCAGATCAAGTCAATGCCGTGAGTGAACTGGTATTGAACCTGTTGAAAAACAACATTCCCGTCAGACCCCCCATCATGGCTCAGCTTCGTCCCTATAAAAAGGTGCTACGCAACCTGGGTCGTCGTCAGCATTCGGTCAAAAAACGTCGTCAGTGATTGGTCTCGCTGGTGTATGTTATTGTCAAAGGAAGAAAAAATGGGACGCTGCTGACCACTCGGGTCCAGGCACACGTTCCCGCTTGTAAAACGAAGTCTGGGTTGATTAAAAAATGGATTTTTTTCCTGACAAATGGCTTGTTGCTATGGTGATTTTTGACATGACAGCTCACCCATTTTCAGCCTTTTTTACTTCCGGTGTGACGTCACTGTTTTGTCTCCACCAATCAGAAGCCAGAAAAATCCAACATGGCCGACTTTTTTCCCTTCTCCACCAATCAGATCTTAGGAGGTGTGTATGCAAATTAAATGTGAAAATTCCCTGAAGGGGCCTCCCTTACTACTAATTGCGGAGTCATCCGGTTTTTATCCTCAGTTAAATTTCCAATATGAAGGGCCACGAATCTGTTCGTCCAAACTATTGAAGGAGATATCTATTGCTGAATGATCAGTCCTTACACCTGTTTTAATACTTATCTTCGTTCTCCTCTGGATCGCGGACTTCTTTTGTCTCCAGGTAAAGAGCTTGATTTCCGGGTTTCGGATTCTCCAAATATCAATTAAGTCATAATTTAAGCAGATGTCATCCAGAATTTTTGATGGCTCTTTCACCTTAGGCAATCTTCCGGAGCAATCAAGATCTGGATAACTGACAACATTCAAATCTCCCCCAATTATAATTCTCTGATTTTCACTAGTAATGACATTGTCTAATTTTGTTATAGCTCTTTGAAAAAGGAGCATTGCTGTTGTTTCACTTTTTTGCGTTAACGCTATTTCTATCGGCCAAAACGTAAAATGGCTAGAGTTTTATTCCTTATAAAACGTGACCAGCTTATTTTAGGCTTTTTTGTTACGTAAATACTTTTTCAGTTTGATAGATTACTTTTTACTTCCTCCATTTTTCTCTGCGGCTTCCAGAAAAGGCTGTAATGGGTAACATGGAAGAAGTTCTGGAAGCATTGATAATTGGAATGATTGTCGCCACTTTCCTTCTCAACACCCGTCGTGTATTAAAAGCCATCGAGGTACGCAAGGAATGCTTGCTTCTCCTCAACAACAGAGCTCTGGACAAAGGAAAGGAATTTGTCAAAGAAGTTCGCATTTCCATATATTATCAGATATTTAAGGGTTACGGCATTATCAGCGATCTTACAAGTGCGATAGAATGCGGCAGGAAGCTGCTGGTCTTACTCCGAGAGTGTGACAGGAAACACGAAGAAGCAAAAGTTAACGTAAAACTGGCGGAATTCTATAAGCGACAAAGTAAATATAAAGAAGCGACAGAGCTTTAGAAAAAAGCACTTAGCACCCTGACAGAAAGTGGCAACAAACTTGGAGAAGGAATATGTTAAATAAACCTAGGGGCTGTCTTTTATCTTATGAATGAATATGACAAGGCTGAACAATATCTTCAGAAAGCACTTGTGATCACAAAAGAAATCGGAGACAAACACGGAGAAGCATCATCTTACGGAAGCCTAGGGACTGTGTTTCAATCTTTGGGGAAATACGTCAAGGCTGAAGAATATCTTCAGAAAGCTCTTGTGATCAGAAAAGAAACTGTGGACAAACAAGGAGAAGCAACAGATTACGGAAACCTAGGAAATGTGTTCTATTCTATGGGTGAATATGGCAAGGCTGTAGAGTACAGTCAAAAAGCACTTGTGATCACAAAAGAAATAGGGGACAAAACCAAAGAAGCATCACGTTACGGAAACCTAGGAACTGTGTTTCAATCCCTTGGTGAATATGTCAAGGCTGAAGAATATCATCAGAAAGCACTTGTGATCAGAAAAGAAATTGGGGACAAACAAGGAGAAGTAACAGACTACGGAAACCTAGGAACTGTGTTTCGATCTCTTGGTGAATATGTCAAGGCTGAAGAATATCTTCAGACTGAAAGCACTTGTGATCTGAGGAGAAATTGGAGACAAGAAAGGAGAAGCATTATCTTACGGAGACCTAGGAACTGTGTTTTAATATTTGGGTGAATATGTCAAGGCTGAAGAATGTCATCAGAAAGCACTTGTAATCAGAAAAGAAATTAGGGACAAGAAAGGAGAAGCAACAGAGTACGGAAACCTAGGAACTGTGTTTCGATCTCTTGGTGAATATGTCAAGGATAAAGAATATCTTCAAAAAGCACTTGCGATCAGAAGAGAAATTGGGGACAAGCAAGGAGAAGCAACAGATTACGGAAACCTAGGAACTGTGTTTCGATTTCTTGGCGAATATGTCAAGCTAAGGCTAAAGAATATCATCAGAAAGCACTTGTGATCAGAAGAGAAACTGGGTACAAGCAAGGAGAAGCAGCAGATTACGGAAACCTAGGAGTTGTGTTCCAATCCATTAGTGAATATGTCAAGGCTGAAGAATACCATCAGAAAGCACTTGTGATCAAAAAAGAAATTGGGGACAAGCAAGAAGAAGCAACAGATTACGGAAACCTAGGAACTGTGTTTCGATCTCTTGGTGAATATGTCAAGGCTGAAGAATACTATAAAAAATCTCTTACAATAAGCAAAGCTACTGGATGCACGTTTCTGCAGTTTCAATGCCACGCGAACTTAGCATGGGTCTTTTTGTTGCAAGGAAACGTACATGAAGCTGTATCGAGCCTCTCTGTGAGCATTGGAATGTTAGAGAAAATGCGAGGTTTTTTAAGAGACATCGACGAATATAAGATCTCTCCTTTAGACGAGTACGGTTCTCCATACCAGTTTCTAAGTGCATTGTATTGTGCTACTGGGAAACATAATGAAGCTTTTTACGTTGTAGCGCTTGGAAGGGCTAGAGCCCTGGCAGACATGATGTCAGCTCAGTACTCGGTGGAGAAAGAAATATCAGTCAATCCACAGTCATGGGTTGGTATTGAGAAGATCATGAAGAAAGAAAGTAACTCTACTTGTCTGTACATTTCCTATTGTGGACAACAAATATTCTTGTGGATTCTTAAGCCAAGCACAACTATAGTCTTAAGACGAGTAGATGTCAATGACTATTTTAGTTTCAAAAAAGTGCGATCTGCGGATAACGTTTTCGCTGACGAAGCCCTTAGGAACTTTCATGTTTTACCACACGACCACTGCGAGGATCGGAAGTTGTTTCCTGCAAAGGTTGGTCACCTGCCAGATGTGTCATTGGCGAAAGATGGCTTGGAAGCTTCCCACCTTGTAGAAGAGGAGGAAGACGAAAATCAGCACCCGGAACCGCCGACTCTTGCTCAGTGTTACCAAATGATCATCACTCCTGTGGCTGACTTACTTGAGGAAGCCGAAATCATCATTGTTCCTGATCGCGTCTTCTACAGAGTTCCGTTTGCAGCGCTAAAAGATGAAAATACGATGTATTTGTCAGAATCTTTCAGGATCTGCATTTTACCTTCTTTGATGACTCTCAAGCTCATTCAGGACAGTCCAGCAGATTATCACAGTCAGACTGGTGCACTGATAGTGGGTAAACCTGATGTTAGTCGCGTGTATTACAAGGGATCTGTTGAGAAATTATGTCCTTTGCCTTGTGCAAGAAAGGAAGCAGAGATGATTGGACGTCTCGTGGGAGCTCAGCCTTTGTTAGGAGAGCACGCAACTAAGCAGGCTGTTCTTCAGGCCATTCATACAGTGAGTCTGGTACATTTTGCTGCTCACGGTAATGCCGAAAAAGGAGAAATTGCTCTTGCCTCTCCATGCCCCACTAATAGGATTCCACAAGAACAAGAATACTTATTGACGATGGCTGAAATTTCACAAGTTCAACTGAGAGCCAAACTGGTAGTCCTTAGCTGCTGTCACAGTGCACGTGGTCAGATCAGATCCGAGGGAATTGTTGGAATCACTCGAGCATTGTTAGGATCCGGTGCACGCTCCGTGTTGGTTGCCCTGTGGACATTACAAGACAAAGCAACAGAGCAGTTCATGAGTCGTTTTTACGAGAACCTTGTTCGTGGAGAAAGTGCCAGTGAATCTCTTCACCAGGCCATGAGGTGGATGAGAGAAAACGGCTATTCTGACGTGGGACAGTGGGCGCCTTTTATGCTGATTGGAGATAATGTGACATTTGATTTCAAAAATTAAAGGTTAGTTGAAATGATTTACGTCATGTTACATGGTTTAGATTCTATAATTAATCGAGAAAATCTCAGATAGTCCAATCGAGATGTATATTTTTTTTGGCAGTAGGGAAAATTATTTATAGATTAGCATTTATTTCATTGAGGGATATTTCTGTGAGTGCTTCAGCATTAGTTTACTCACCCATAAGCTCCTGACTCACCTTGTCCCACAGTTAAATTGTGTCTGCTTCAGGCCCCCTTTTAGAGCGGGATACTAAGAAGACCGTTTGTTTGTTACATGATCACTAAGATTACCAGTAAGCTTAGGTTTTTGGATGATAACAATCCAACCCTTTTCTTTAAAACTATACCGTCCCTTTCTCAACTATTACTAGGATTTTGTTTTTAGCTCTTATGCAAACAAAAAACACGTTAAGACGGGGATGCAGTATGAGGGGAGGGGGGTGTTGGGGGTGAAGGAGACAAATCCCTCTTCTTCCCTCACCAGTTCAGCTCTTATGTTCATTTTAAGACTCATTAATAATTCATAAAGAAAATTCAAAGAAAAATTAAAATTTAATGATTGTTGTAGTATCTGACATAGACAGGGCTAAATTTTACGTCCAATTTTCTTGGCCAAAATAACCCAAAATCTAAATACTAGTGCAAGAATGAATAGATCTACATCAGACGTTTTTTAACTGAGCCGTTCAATAAACTTGCAGTTCGATTGATAAAGTATTCCTGCTCGTTTATTCAACTATACTTCATATGCCTGCATGTAGAAAGACACTTTGTGTTCCTGGCTTATCCAGGAACACAAAACAAGGATCGAACTAGTGAATTCACCAATCAACAAATCTCAATTCTGATTCGCTGCAGTTGCAGTTTTGACGGGATTTTCTTATTTCTTGAAAAATGTTTTTCAGTTCGTTGTCGACATTGTCATGGATGCAACTGATATATGCATTGTTTACATTGATTATACATTTATCCAAGAAATAGATATTAGTCCCCAACCACCGAAAAAGTTTTTTTCTGTGTTTGTTTGCTTGTCTGCTTATTTTTATTATTATTTTTTTTTCGGTTGCAGGTGTTTTACCAAGACCAGAAGGGAGTGACAAATTGCCACTTTCCAGTTTGTTGCTGTGAGAGGAAGCCAGGTCACCAAGAACCTTGGAGTAGGCAAGATTTGACGACGTACACGCGTTCATTATTCCGTTTCGAATTGAGGTGGTTCTTCTTAGTTTCGTGAATCACCTTTACAAAAGTAATTGAGACATATAGTAGATTTAAGATATATAGGTTCCTTTTTCTCTTCGAGTGGACCACACAGCTACAACAGTTCAAAAATGTTTTTAGCGCTGTGTATTCAGCTGGCTTCACGATGAGAATGGGCAGTGGGACGGTAAAGGAAGCGAAAATGTCAACTCTAAAAGAACGCAAGTATTTTACTACACAATACATAGCGTTCTCTAGGAAGAAAACCCTTTAGTCCAGTAGCATCAGCCCCCCTCCCGCCCTTGGGTCTGAAATTTTGTCTCTTTCTCCCTCCCCTGAAAACGACTAGTTTTACTAGATGAAATATAGGTGTCGTAGTGCTAGCTTTACATTCTGTTTTGTAAAATAAAATGATTGCCATTTTTATCGTAGTGCCAGCCTTGCAGTTAGTTTTGTATAACAAAATGATTGGCATTTTTATCGTAGTGCCAGCCTTGCAATCAGTTTTGTAAAATAAAATGATTGGCATTTTTATAAGCAATTAGGTGTGTGGACAGCGATGATTCAGAAGACTATAACCGGCTCCGACACATACATTCCTTGGGCTTCTCATGTATTTGTTTTCCTTTGTTACTCTTAGTGGAGAAGTAAAGAGACTGCATGATGAGCCTCAATACTGTAATGTCTGCATGGGAGGTTAGGAAATTTGCCGTTCTTCACATGATTTGTAGCTGAACAATTTTTAAACACTTTGTGTTATCAGTGGTTTGTAAAGACTGACAGTCGAAAAGACAGTTGAAAAGTTCCTTGGGGAAATGGCGTATTACT
This sequence comes from Siderastrea siderea, assembly GCA_964030785.1. Classification (NCBI taxonomy): domain Eukaryota; kingdom Metazoa; phylum Cnidaria; class Anthozoa; order Scleractinia; family Rhizangiidae; genus Siderastrea; species Siderastrea siderea. Next base: position 41,915,098 of record OZ034973.1, on the reverse strand, counting down.
AAGTTGTGTTTTTGTTTTTTGTTGTTTTTTGTTTGTTTGTTTGATTGTGCGTGTTGGGGGTGGGAAGGGGTTGGAATTTCATCACTTTTGGTGTACAGAAAAGTTACCTTGCAACTTAATTTTTTTTTATTTTAATACTCGTTATTACCTTTAAACCGGCATACAATATGCTATATATATACAAGTCTTCTTTGCAACTAGGTACATAACATACTACACATTTGTGAAATTACCTAGCAACTCATGGGTGTTAATTTGTATTGGTTTGAGATGCCAACCACAAAAGGTTCCGTCATGCTCATATTCTTCTAGATTATAGGTTTTGACCAAAAAACAGGTATCATCATCTTTGTCGCAATTCCAAGTAAAGAAATTGCATAAAGCATCCCTTACGCCATCTTTCAACAGAGCCCTTTAATTTATGTGGGCAACTTTGGAACCATAAGATACTCATGATTTGCTTTTAGATTTTAGAATTGATGTACATATTTAAGGTTAGCAAAACCTGAGTGCATAACAGCCGTCAACTGGTGCAATAATAAAGACGTGAAAATTTCATACCTACTTTCGTAATTTTTATGTGAGGAGCACAGCCTGCAAGAACAGGGATTCACCTTAGCAGGGGAAAATATGTGACATTTGTAGGCTTAACTTCAGTTTTCCGCAGAGGCACCCGACCAATAAAGAGAAACAGCAGGAGCACCAACGGTTCTTTTGGGGGTAATATAAAAATATTAAGTCGCCTGAGATATTGAAATATTCAGATAGACTTGTGACATGTGCGATGAAAACAAGAGTTTTCTTTGGCGAAATGCTATCTCAAACGTTCGTGACATGGAAAATAAAATTTAGCTTGCTTTTGGAGGGACAAATTGGTCGTCTAGACTGCAACATGCGGTCAGCTAACTTCTATTGGAAAGCCAGCCGCAGCTCATGAATCCGGGGGAAGATCGGAATGTCGGTGGTTTAAAGTAGCCTACGCGACGACACTTTTCCGCGTGGAGCAAAGGAAATAGGAGATGTCTAATATGCGCAGGGTAGTTTAAAGCTACTGCAACTTGTTATGTTCACAGCGGTCAAACGAGAAAAATAAGTGCTTTAAAGTGCTTTAAAGATAAGGGAATTATTTTCACTGTTTAAAGTTTGATACGGTATCAGTATCCTGTTGATTTACTAAAATGTTTCGAACTTTTCCAAAAAAGTTCTAAGTGTTTGAAAACGGGAAACAGACTTGTCGGCGCCATTTCTAAGAGTAATTTTGTTCAGGTACGGAACATTTAAATGAAAATATATTTTCACTCACCCACTAATTTATATATCCTCGCTCATGTTTCGACTGCATCGTGATTAAATCTTACGAATTAAAAAAAACTGCCTCAGACGTTTGACCGCGGTGGACTTGTCATGTTGTTTCCTTAGAGGCGCACTGGTTTTCAGGCTCTTCTCCGCAAAGGATCGCAGGGGATTTTGGGAAGGGGAGTCACCAAAACGATCAAAGTAAGTGTAGCCGTAAAAACGAAGAATTGCGATCTCTTACGCCTGCAGTCATTCTGCAAAGCAGACCTATCAAACGCAACATAACACATTACAGTTTTGCTCTGACTTTGATTGTAAAGTTGGCTTAGTCTCTGTATTTTATCATTTTGCTTTCTTAGACAAGACATTTTACCCCACACTACCTCTCTCGGTCCGGTTGTTCAAAGCAAGATTAAGCTAACTCACGATTAGTGTCAATTTTAAATTCAGTCTTACAGCCAAGCGATGAGGATTCCCGTAAATCCTTTCATGCCAAAAGTTTTGACTTTGTTTGCTTTCAAACGGCCAGTTATTTTTAGCAGTAAAAACTCTTTTTAACAAGAGAAATAGGAACCTTGGTTAACGTTTAATCCCGGGTTAGTGTTAACCGGCTTTCGAACTACCCTTGTGGACTAGCCGAGTCTTACTCAGTGGCGCTGGGGTGGCGGGAATAGAAACTTTACTCCACATTGTCTCTCTCTCCTGGGGGGGGGGGTACTTCCTTATATACGCTATATAGGTATGTACCGCCCGATAGGGTAGGGTTTTTGAGGTGCTCAGTCCTTAAATAGGGTATCCTTTTCGGTGTTTTTTGATATTGTGATCCTTAGATGTTCCTTAGATAGGGTCACTTAATTGCAGTATCCACCTCAACGCGCAAAACGAAAAAGATATGGTCTGTTAAAACTATACTACACGTTATAAAGTTTAACAAAGCGATTTTAAAAGGATGTTTATAGCTTGTGTTGGCGCTCCTCACCACCTAGTTACAGAATTATGAGTTATCTTGTTTCCCTTAAATAGGGTGCCATTTCTTGGTTTTGGGCCTTTAAAAGGGTATCAATTCTCGATTTTCTACCCTTAAATAGGGTCAGGGTTTGAGAACCTTGGCGGCACACACCTATCCTAAATTGACGGGAGTACCCCCCCCCCCCGGGCTCTCTCTCCACCCAGGAGTATAAATGAGCACCGGTGGACCACAAGGGAAAGCCAACAAAAATACTGGGGACCCCTGTGGACTAGCTTTTCACTCAGTGGGGTGGGGAGAGAAGAAACTTTACTCCACATTGCCTCTCTTCACCCAGGATTATAAATGAGTACCGGTGAACCACAAGGGAAAGCCAACAAATTACTGGGGATCCCTGTGGACTAGCTTTTCACTCAGTGGGGTGGGGAGAGTAGAAACTTTACTCCACATTGTCTCTCTTCACCCAGGAGTATAAATGAGCACCGATGAACCACAAGGGAAAGCTAACAAAATACTGGCGACCCTGTGGACTAGCTTTTCACTCAGTGGGGTGGGGAGAGTAGAAACTTTACTCCACATTGTCTCTCTCCACCCAGGAGTATAAATGAGCACCAGTGAACCGTACCGTAAACTAACTGAACATGGTTTAAGCTCCTGGCGTTACTTTGCAGCACATATTTGGAACTCACTACCAGAAAGTATTCGTTCGATTGCAGGAGCAAACAAATTCAAGGCGGAGATTCGCCGTCAAAAATTTATTCATACCTGATATGCTGTTTTAACACCTTAAATTGGTCTCTTTTCAATTTTTTTAATCATAAATTCTTACTACTATTTTAACATTTTACTCACTCATAATTTCATTTATTTATTATAGGGTCCAGTGAAATACCTGAAAACTAGCTTTCAAGCTAAGTGTGCTGTATATCAACTTTAAATAAAGCCTATTTCTATGTGTATTTCCAAACCAAATAAAATATTGGTGATAACCCTGTTTGAACTGGTTACTCATTCACTGTAAGCGAGGATGGGGGAGAGTAAATGATTTTCAAAAATGCACATAATCAAACTATTTGGAGTAAAGATGATAAAAACTGAACCTACACACACTTCTCTCCCATCGCACCTATAGTCGAGCGCTTGAACGCGTGATCCACGAAGAAGTCTGAGTTGCAATGATTTGCCAATGGCAGTAGTTTTCGGTTAAAGTTCACAAAATTGCAAGGTATCCCGACCCAGAGGTTTTATTAATAAATATTTATAATCCAGCGATGAAGCAGAAGACTAAGCTCCATCACAGGCGTTTCTCGTGCTTGTCTGCCGAATGTATTTGTCCTCCTTTGTTACCCCTGGATACGTCAGATCGTGGAAGGGGAAAGTAACCTGTGATCAGGCTCTATTTTCGTTTCGCTCGGTGAAACATTCAGGCGGGACGGGCGAAACGAAAAAATAGAGCCTGATACAATTCTTCTACGGAACGTCTACCGCCCACGTTTTTGATTGATTGACATTCAACAAAACAGCCAATCAAAATTTCTTCTGCTTGCACGATCCTCGGTATGCAAATTTCCCATAACGGCAATTCGCAAAAAGTCACGCAAATGTCGGCAAAATAAGAAAATCATAGGCTACGAGATATCTTCTAGGCACAAGCACTCAAATTTACACGATTGCTAACTTGAAGGTTCTGGTATTGTACATGGTTGCTCTGTCTGAGCTGAAACTGAATGAAAATTCAAAACACGACGAGGTTGTCATGTACCAAAATATGGTGCATGCTTGAATCCTTTCCCATTTCAGGTGGCATCCGGAAAAATTCTCTTCGCATTTCTCACCAATTTTCTGCGTAAAAAACCTTGGGCAACTAAGAGAAGTACCTTCAGTTTCATTCTTTAGTAAAGATATAAATAAAACCGTTTATAAACAAAGGAGTATTTTGTAATTTAATTTAGTTCCACAAGTGATAAGCTATTTGAGATTAGCAGCGAATTTTATCTCTAAACAGCAGCGAATTTTAAAACGAAGAACATTTATTATAAAACTAGTCAGATCCTTTGATGTCAATGTCAGAGATCAATAAAACGACATAAGTGTTAAACAATAAATGAATATAAACTGAAATCGTCATTGCGACTTGATTGCGGCTCTCGCCAAACATCAGTTTACCGTTAAGTCTACCGAATTATCGGTTGACTTGTTGATCATTCCTGGCGAAAGATACTTGTCGTCTGTTGTTCGTTTTGTTTCGTAAAACGCGGAAACAACCACTACTCTGTTCATGTTATCAATACTAGCTGAAAGCCGTCAAATGAAAATTCCGAGACACGATGCGATAAAACGGAATACATACTTCACTGTTGCTATACTTCTCTGCTCCCAGGGTCTGGAAGGGGGGGGATCCTGATCCCGCATTCCCGCTCCTTTTTCACGAGAGTCCCGCATCCCGCACTTTTTCATCGCTGTCCCGAATTTCTGCAAAAAGACTAATTTCTGCAAAAGCTAATAAATTTAAGATGTAGATTGGTCCTTTCGATTGATATTTTGTGCTCGCCTGGTTGATTCGCTTTTGCCGCTATAACGTTTATTGGGGTCGTGACGATTTCTCGAATTCCCGACAGACATGCAACAAAATCCCACATCCCGTGCCCAAATTTTGGCGAATCCCGCTTCCCTGGTAGCAGTCAAATCCCGAATCCCGTCAAGATATTTTTCGTTTTCCCGAATCCCGCACAGTATTTTGGTCAAATCCCGGATCCCGAGAATACCCTTCCAGACCCTGTGCTCCAGGTAAGAGACAGCTTGCGTCAAACGGAACGCCATTCTCAGGAGAGAAAGAAATGGTGACAATTCTCCGAGAACGACGAGATTTTATTAGAGTAACACATTTTACTTCAGCCGACTTGTTCCTTGGTTGTTCCTTGAATAACATAATTATACAGTAATCTTAACCATAATCGAAAAATAAGTAAATAATTCTTAGGGAAATGATTGTTTTCCATGCGAGTTTTTGCTATATTTCGAGCTGATAATAGAAACTTTTCTGCATTGTCGTGCATTTCTTATAAACTCAGTTAAACTACACACGATCACCTAGTTGCGTGGGCTCTATGTGGAGACTCTAGTTGATGTGTGCTCCTCACAGAAAGTGCAGCCATTTTTAATTTTAACTGCTTGTTAGATTTTTTGGCATTTGTCACTACGTATGCCACTTTTGGCTTATTATTAATCAGTCTTGATAGCCACGTGGATAGCATACTAACAGGTCATTCTGCTGATATTAATGAGGAAAATACAGTTATTTGTCTCTTTTAGAAAGACTCCCTTGCGTTCTTTCTTCAACCTAAATTTACAGTAAAAGGGGAAAGATTTAAATCTGATGAAGAAAGTCCAGAGTTCAGCGTTACGTCAAAAGACTGATGTGGAGACAACATGAGACGGCAAAAACAACTCAAGTCAAGTTGAATCCGATTTGATTTTCCAACCACAGAAAAGGGGAATTCTAGTCCCATTTTTCCTTTCAAAACCTGCGTGTTCTGTGATTTCATTATGTTGTTTTTTATTACCCTCGATCCAAGGGCGACGCCCAAATACCATAACTGTAACCCGAATCATCCTCACGTTTGAGCGATAGATTGTGCCCAGAAAAAATACAAATTAAACAATTAGTCAGTAAATTCATGAAAAAAAACAAAGTTTTGTATTTCGTAGACTTTCTTTGGATACAAACCCGTTAGCTGCGTTCACTTGATTTTTTAGCCACGGCAAACATGACACGTCGATATAAGAAACAAGTAACATGGATCGATACACTCGCAAACGAAGACCGAAGCACGAAGCACCTTGAAACTCTAAAATGAAACACTCTTAAAGCCATTTCACCGTGCACACATGCAGACATTGCCCACACTGCTGAATAAAGATTGATGCGTCAGAAACACCAGAAACTGAATCGATTTTTATACCAGAAATGCTTGAGCTATCACGGATGTGAATTAATAAAACCTCTAGTACAATTATGAAAAGAAATGCAATAGTGGGCCAATTTGTCTCATCCATTTATTGTTGCTTCCAAGCAGACCGTTGTTACCATCAAGCTCATTTATTTACCTGGTATGATTAGCACTCTACAAGACTATTGTCCACCATTTAAATCTACAAAATCACGTGTTAATATTATTGAATGTTCTTCTTTCGTTTCCAAACATTCTGCTTGAAGCCTTACTAAAGTATTCGCTTTTCAATTCCTATTTTGGCAACCTACGTGTATTCAGTGTTGGTCTTCGAGTTCAGGTTGCTTCGTTTTCGAGTACAGGGTCCTTCGTTTTCGAACCAGTTAGGTGCTTCGTTTTTGAGTTCAGGGAGCTTCATTTTCGAGCCAGTAGGGTGCTCCGGTTTCGAGTTAGGACGCGTGTTTCGGTTTCGAGCTCAGGCTGCTTCGTTTTCATGCTGGGGTGCTTTGTGCTTCGGTCTTAACAGTTTACCGGTGCTTCCTTTGTCGAACTTGCCATAAGAAACACCTCGGTAAAATTTACCGTCGTAGAATAATGAAGGTAAATGACGTAGGCTAACTGTTTTGGGTTCGTTTTAAGTTCAGTTTGAATGTTAAAAAAAACCTGCTGTAAATAACCTGGCGTGGTCTTAATTATTCATAACGTATTTTATACATATGGCATCGTTAAATGTGATAAATTGCTCTCAGTTTCCAGGCATGTAAGGAAGCGTAGCATATAAAAGGATCATTTATAAGTTTCGATTTTGAATCAAGCGAGAGGCGACTTGGTAAGTACAACTACAAAAACTAGTTTTGGAGGACCGTCTGGCCTGCAATTACATACACGCAACGATTTAGAGTCAGATAAGCTTGTACATGGTATGAATATGAAGCTGTTTGGGTTTTTGATCTAGAAACGTTTCTGTTAATTTTCGAGGCTGTTTAATAGTCGGAAGTACAAAGAACAAACATTTTAGATTGAGTGCTGATTGAAATATGATGCTCCCCATAGATTTAAAAGCTAATTCGACCATAAATCAGTATCCATAACGTGTATTTTCGACTTACGGCACCGTAAAATAAGAAATGTTTAAGTTAAATCCGTGAGCCCCAAAATTAAACATTGCACATTATGTAACGCAGGATTTTTAAGTCATATCCTGTAAGTAAGTTTCTATGGGTGTTTTTGCTGTCTCCCCTTCCTTTTATGGGACGTGATTTGTACTGTAAAACATGGGTATAAAACTAGTTCCCTTTCACTATCTTGTTAAACTCTCTGATGAGCTCCGTGTGATCAGACGAACAAGTCGGAGAATAAAGGAAGTTAACAAGATACGTCGCTGTGTGCTGCTCACTAGTTGTCATTTTAAAAAAGTAAAAAACAAACTTCTTCGTTTTCTTGAAGTGCGATTTTAGAAGTTTCATTTCGCAAAGCGGGAGAGTATGACTATATAATTTTCGTAACTTTGACGTAAAATATCAGCACAGTAGCGACAAAAAACTTGGTCATTTGTTTTGGTCTGAGACAAGATGCTTTTTCTGTGATCTGGGAATATTAAATAATAATAATTAAACAAAACAGAATAACCTAATAGGATTTGAGAAATGCAGTGAAACCTCGATTTATCGAACCTCTATATAACGAAGTCCTCGGTATAACGAATGATATTTTTCAGGCCAGTAATGGTGTAATGTGTAGAAAAAAACCTCTATATAACGAACCGATTTTCTCAGTCCCTTGGCACTTCGTCAAATCGAGGTTCCACTGTAAATATGAAGTCGTTTCACTGTTTGTCTCCCGGGGGGTGGAGGGTCGTTTCCTCAGTAATAACGCTTCATATGGGGAGGTTTAACCCCTACCCTTTAACATACCCCCAAGTCACGTGTGTTTCCGGTTGGGACCTCTCCATGTGACCCACTTTAGGGTTCAGGGTTCAGAGTTCAGTGTTCAGGATGTGTCATTTTTGAGTTCAGAGTTCTTCGTTTTCGAGTTCAGAGTTTTTTGTTTTGACTTAAGCTTGCTTTGTTTCCTTCTTTTTTGAGGGGTGGATTCATTTGCAGGCATACACGTATAGCCGTGCCATTTGTCCATTGGAATTTTTATTGTTTTTAAGCTTGAAAACAATGAAAATTTCTACCAGGTAGATGCGTCAGCTATACGCGTATGCTGCAAATGAATCCACCCTCAATCAATCAATCAATCAATCAATCAATCAATCGTTTTTTTGCCCACGTAGCGTCTAATGAGCTAACGCTCGTTCAAAATACGTACGTGCTGACATAAAGTTGTCTTAAAATATGAAAAATGGAAAAATATTAAGTATATAGACAACGACTAGATTTGTATAAGAAACAAAATGTACAACTGCAAATGTCACTGTGTAAGAATTAAGATTACTAAGAATTGCTATAAATACATATAAACAGATAAATTAAAGCTGATTCTAATATACAAGAATAAAAATGGAATTAAAATGATTTTTTCTTAATCGACTTCGCAAACTTGGATAGGTTTCCTTTCCTTAGATCGGGTGCAAGTGAATTCCAGAATTTAGCGACTTGGTAGGTGAAAGAGTTCTTCATCCAGTTAAGGTTAAACCTTGGCATGCTAAGATTAACACCACTACCTCTTAAGTTATAAGTTGAGTCTTTAAAACTAAAAAAAATCACGAATGTGCCCGGGTCCTCCACAGAATAAAGATTTATAAAGTAACAAAAGCGAACTGCATATTCTCCTATGTTCTAGAGTTTTCATGTTCACAATCCCAAGTAATTCTTGATACGAGATAGTTTTACCGTAACCTAAAATAGATCTCAGATGTTTAGCTTGCTTCCTTTTCGAGTTCAGGGTCTGTTTCGTTTTCGAGTTAGGGCGCTTCTTGCTTCGGCCTTCGTTTAGGACTGCCTCAGTTTCAAAACTACCATAATAAACACCCCGATGAAATTTATCGTTGTAGAATTACCAAGGTAAATGTCTATTAATACAGTGTGTCTAGTCACGGTTAGTATTAACTTACCATTTTAATTCAGATTCGAATTTATGTTCAATTCAGTGAAAACGTAAATAGCCTGGCATAGCCTAAATGACGCATAAAATAAATTTTATACGTATGACGTCGTTAAATATGATAAATTGATTTCGGTTTCCAGGAATGTAAGGAAGAGTTACGCATAAAGGGATCATATAAAAGTTTCGATTTTGATTCAAGCAAGAGGCCACGTGGTAAGTACAACTACAAAACATTGTTTTGTTCGGGAACTGTTTGGTCTACAATTACATGCATGCAACAGTTTAGAGTCGGATAAGCTTGTAGTATGAATACGGGGCTGTTCGGGTTTGTGATCTAGCTTTTTTGCTTTCTTGAAGTACGGGGAAAGTAAAGGAGTTTTGAAGTTATGCTTTTCAGGCCAGCGGGTTCGAAGTATTAGAGAACAACTATTAAGCCTTGTATTACATGTAAGAGAAGGAATACATAATTTTCGTACCTTTGGCGTAAAATACCAACAGACTGGCGACAAACTCGTTCACTTTGTTTTAGTCTGATAGAACCATTTGTTTGTTTGATGGCGATGACGACAATGATTCGATGTCGATTTTGGAAAACCTTTAATTCTTAAATAATAATAATTAATCTTTAAAGAGGATACTCCCATCACGTTGAGTGGTTTTCAGGGAGGTCCTCTATATATACTTCAACGAAGTATGGTCAAAGCATAGTATGAAAACCATAATGGGTAGCTCCGGGTGGCTCTAAAATTTAGAAGGAGAGGGAGGAGAAGGGTTCAATTGATTGTGCTTCTCAAAAAAACGGATGAAGTGACTCGACCGAGGAGGTGTTCATTTCTTTCCCCTTTCTCACGAAGACTATTGTCCTAATAACGGGCCGCTCTTAGTAAGTACAGCTACAAAACCTTTTTTACTTTTGGGCCCCGTTTGGATTAAAATTACATGCATGCATCAGTTTAGAGTAGGGTTTTAAACCATAGTTTAGACATTTAATTCCCTATATTCAGACTCGTACATACCTTAGTCTAATTCTCATGTTTTTAGTATTTCTTTATTATTCTAGTGACCGCTGTTTTTTTTCTGATCATTTTATAGTATTGTACGTTATATATATCTTTGTCGAGTGATACGTACATGTATTTTAAAACTAACATTAGTATTAGAATATTATCATTATTTATTTTTCTTTATTTTAGCAGGGCCTGGATGAAAATTACTTTGCGTAATTCTAGTTTACCCTGATTAAATAAAGTGTTGTTGTTGTTGTTGTTGTTGTTGTTGTTGTCGTTGTTGTTGCCAAGAAAAGCTAAGCTGAGTAAGGTGGAAGTTGTTAAATTGATCATGAGCAAACTGCGCATACTACTTTAACTTCGAAAGGTTTTAGGCGTTCAAACTCACCGGACAAAACTAAACGTGCGAACGCGAAAATTTAAACGTTCGATATTTAGCTCACATGTGCATTGATCATTATAGTCATTTGTCATTTAACAGTTCGATCGATGGGGCTAAAGAATTATTTAGTTGGGTGTTTGTTGTCTCACTGCCATTAATCTCACTGATCCTTACTGTGACGGATGTAAAATTGTTGTACAAAGTTGCAACCGATAAATCGCTCATTTGCCTGTTTTATAATGGTTGACTTACTCTCTATCGAAATATATTGCAAACTGGCACGGCCTAAATGTACCTATGTATATTTTCTTGCTAGAATTTTTGTGCTTGTCTAGAAATAGTTACTTCTTCGAAGTCAGTCGCTAGGCATTTGCCACGGGAATCAAAATAGTCACTCGAGGCAAGTCACTCACGCGAAAGTTTATATCCTTTTTGTTTTCATTAATTTTCAAGGAAGTCGTTGCTGGTGAGACGTGTTGTTTTGAACTGAAAAAGAAGGGTAAGTGCAAAATCATGTTCACTTCAATTTGTAATTATATCTGATTTAAAGTATTGTGCTTTTTGTTTTGCTTAAGCTTTTTTTACCTAAGAATTTGTGTACGGTAGACCCATTTATCTCGAATGTCGGCTATCTCAGGCCCGCCATTTAGAACTGAATCTTGGTTGACCGGTTACTTCCTTTTGCTGGCTAACTCGAACTCCCTTTATATCGAACAATAACTTGGGAGTACTGATCCACAATTAAGTCCCAAAGCCTTTGTAGGCCATCATCATTCTTCTTTATTTTAATGTATTTTACGTTATTTGTTTGGTACATGTTAATAATTAAATATAATAGACAAGATTAAAACACAGTAGATTCATCGAAAGAAAAAACGCTTTTTATTGGTTTTTGTGTTTTAGTTCAGTAGTTCGAAAAATGACTGTGAAATCTCTCCGCACACGTCTCCTGTAACTTAAGCTAATAAAATGCCCGGCAAGTCACTATGATTCTATTTTTTGCGAACATGGCAATTTTATAGTACGCGCAAGCTCGGAAAATTCGTCAATTACAAAAGCAAAATACTTTTCTGAATCGCTTGGCAATTCTAAACAAACATCGAATACTTCCAGAACGTTTGAATAACCGTTTTAGTCGAAATCCTTTGAATCCTTAGAAAACGTCTGTGCCCGGCTGCCGGGCATCTAGACACTGCCTTTTGCGAAACACGAAAGGTAAACAACACACCAAAAATTAAAATACAATAAATATAATAAATTGAAAGCTTCAGCAAATGTTAGGTTCCACGCATACCCGCTAAAAGAACGTACCATGTAGTATTTCTGTGAGCATTGAATTGCTGAAAACAAATATACCGCGTGTCTAGTGAGACAAGCGTGGCCTGTGGTTTGCTCGCAGGACTTGTAATCCAGAGGTCCCTGATTCAAACCCTCCTTCCTGCCACTGGCTGATATGGTCCCTAAATCAACTCCTCCACGCAATGAATAGCCAGCTGGCCAGCCTATCCCACCATTAGGGTTCTTAAACACGCTGTATTTAATTGAAATATTTGTTTCATATAACCGGCCCCTCTATTAGCTTCTAGCTTTGAATCTAACTTGTATAAATATAGTTGTTTTTTCTTGTTTTGTTTTGTCTGAGCACACCACCGCTCGACAAACTTCATCCCCGGTTGACTCGATTGGAACCCATGCTTTTTTTTGTAACATATTCCAGTAGGCGCGCGTTGAAAAGACAAGAGGGCTAAGATCTGCCAGCGATTTGCAGTCACTACGACTTTATGCCACTTTTCACTTAATATGCGTTTGGATTTAGCTTTACATGGAACCTATTCCTAAGTTCAACGGGTAAAGAGGCTACAAACATCTCCATCAGAGTAAACGAGGATGTCGAAAAAGATCAACGCAATGTGGCCAATACATGCGGATGACCATCAAAAATACTTCAGTGGAACAAGTATTGAGTCTGCAGCTTCTGTCCTTAAGAAAGAGTCACAAAATGTATGACAGTGGTATAAGACCAATCTCCTCCATCACAGGCCAAACCAATCCGAACAAATACCAAATTTTGGTCATAGCGCCCCACCTGGATGATAACGACACAAGCGATACGTGCACCCTGAAAATTGAAAATCAACAAACTAAACCAAACAGGAACCTAAAGACCCCTGGATTTAACATGGATAGTGAGCTTTCGGCTTCCGAGATCATATTAGCGATAGATGCAAAAAGGCTAGCCAGAAAGTTGGGGTGCTAATGACACTTTGCAACGTGATACCACGGAGGGCAAACTCCACTTATATCGATCTGCAATACTTTCGCATTTGACGTACTTTCAGACAGTATGGCACTTAAGTAAACTGTCCTACAGGCACAAGCTTGAAAGGGTGCAGGAACGTACTCTAAGAGCAATTTTTAAGTCAAATACAGACACTTACGCTGCTCTCCTAAGTTGCGCAAGGCTCCAGTCTCTTAACAACAGGCGCCTCCAAGACACAATCCTAACCCTTTCTAACCCTAACCCGAATATGGGCTGCTCCCAGAGGAATGCTGACTTTGATCTACCCCGTTTCCGCTCAGTTCGCTACGGCAAACACTCTCGGAGATATCTTGGTCCCTACCCTTGTTCGAGACTAAGCTCTAGTAACAGAAAGAGACCAACAATCGACAATTTTAGAAAGAGAATAAGAGAAAAAGGTCTGACTGTTTTGATTGAGGATGCTTGCTCTAACTGTAGTATATGTAATGCATGATGCTTTTATAATTTATGTGTACCCCCCGTTACTGTTTTTTTCGTCGAAACAAATTGGCGATTTATTAATTTACTGATTGCACATTGACACTTAAATAAAGTTACTCATTCATTCATTCATTCATTCATTCATCCATCCATCCATCCATCCATCCATCCATTCATTCATTCATTCATTCATTCATTCATTCATTCATTCATTCATTCATTCATTCATTCATTCATTCATTCATTCATTCATTCATTCATTCATTCATTCATTCATTCATTCATTCATTCATTCATTCATTCATTCATTCATTCATTCAAGCGTGTAACCCACTACAGCTTTCGTTGAAAGGTCACATCCTGACTCACACAACGCTTCTATGAATGGAATGATAAATCATTTATTTTGCGCTTTCTCGAGACGTGAGTTCGAGCTGCCTGTGATCTACTGTAATCTAAACTGGCACGCAAATTTGTGGCCCTAGGTTGAAGGTGATTTTTAAAATTTTCTTTTTCTTCGATTAAATTAGGGATTAGTGTTCCTAAAATTAAACTTGCTAAGAAAAATAATAAAAGCTCAAAATGCACTCAAGATATTGAACAAGATGTATACACAATCTAGTGGTAAAAGCTATTTACTGCGCTAATTCTGCCCCAGTTATAGTCAAAATACTCAGCGTGTTCCGCTTATTATTTGGGAATGACTTTCATTAATCGGGAACGGATTGCGTTTTTGGAATCAAAATTCCACTCTCAAATTGAATATTGTAATGTTACAACGGTAGCCTTGTTCCAAAAAAGGAAAGCTGATTGGTTTATTATTGACATGAGGTGAATATTCACGTGCAAGTAGCAGACTGTTGGCGGCTTGACCTATCTGACTAGATTTGTGTTCGCTCAACAAAATATTAATCGCAAATACTTTTAAAAGTGAAGAAGCAGTCTGTTGCTATAAAACCGTGAAGAATGATTTCTTAAAAACAAGTCTGCTGTAAACGCACAAGAAATGTTCCTGAAAATTGAGAAAAATTCCCTGTAATGTCAAACCGATTGAAACCAACAGCCGCCAACGGTTTCGTATTTCGCGCGTGAACTTTTGGTTTATGTAAGTAACAACCCAATCAACATTCGTTATTTCGAATGAGTCTACCGTTGGAAGACTCCAATCTTCAATTTGAAGATGGAATTTTGATTCCAATAATGCAATCCGTTCCGGAGTAATGAAAATCATTCCTAAATAATGACCGGAACGCGCTGAGTATTTTGACTATAATTACAGTGACGTTTCTTATACCAAGGTGATAGCGGTTACACTCAAGGCAGATCCCAACCGGAGTGAAATGACAACCCAATCAGTAGCCACCATCCTGAACCCAATCTAACCCTAACAA
>OZ034973.1:41415314-41892814 GCA_964030785.1 Siderastrea siderea | reverse complement strand
CAGAGCTTTATATAAAAGCGCTCACCCTCATGACAGAAAGTGGGGACAAATTTGGAGAAGGAGTATGTTACGGAAACCTAGGAACTGTCTTTTATTTTAGGAGTGAATATGTTAAGGCTGGAGATTATCTACAGAAAGCACTTGTGATCACAAAAGAAATTGGGGACAAACAAGGAGAAGCATCATCTTACGGAAACCTAGGAACTGTGTTTCAATCTCTTGGTGAATATGTCAAGGCTAAAGAATATCATCAGAAAGCACTTGTGATCAGAAAAGAAATTGGGGACAAACAAGGAGAAGCATCATCTTACGGAAACCTAGGAACTGTGTTTCAATCTCTTGGTGAATATGTCAAGGCTGAAGAATATCTTCAGAAAGCACTTGTGATCACAAAAGAAATTGGGGACAAACAAGGAGAAGCATCATCTTACGGAAACCTAGGAACTGTGTTTCAATCTCTTGGTGAATATGTCAAGGCTAAAGAATATCATCAGAAAGCACTTGTGATCACAAAAGAAATTGGGGACAAACAAGGAGAAGCAGCAGATTACGGAAACCTAGGAACTGTGTTTCAATCTCTTGGTGAATATGCCAAGGCTGAAGAATATCTTCAGAAAGCACTTGTGATCAGGAAAGAAATTGGGGACAAACAAGGAGAAGCATCATCTTACGGAAACCTAGGAACTGTGTTTCAATCTCTTGGTGAATATGTCAAGGCTAAAGAATATCATCAGAAAGCACTTGTGATCAGAAAAGAAATTGGGGACAAACAAGGAGAAGCAGCAGATTACGGAAACCTAGGAACTGTGTTTCAATCTCTTGGTGAATATGTCAAGGCTGAAGAATACCACCAGAAAGCACTTGTGATCAGGAAAGAAATTGGGGACAAACAAGGAGAAGCATCATCTTACGGAAACCTAGGAACTGTGTTTCACTCTCTTGGTGAATATGTCAAGGCTGAAGAATATCTTCAGAAAGCACTTGTGATCAGAAAAGAAATTGGGGACAAAGAAGGAGAAGCATCATCTTACGGAAACCTAGGAACTGTGTTTCAATCTCTTGGTGAATATGCCAAGGCTGAAGAATATCTTCAGAAAGCACTTGTGATCAGGAAAGAAATTGGGGACAAACAAGGAGAAGCAGCAGATTACGGAAACCTAGGAATTGTGCTTCGATCTCTTGGTGAATATGTCAAGGCTGAAGAATACCACCAGAAAGCACTTGTGATCAGAAAAGAAATTGGGGACAAAAATGGAGAAGCATCATCTTACGGAAACCTAGGAACTGTGTTTCGATCTCTTGGTGAATATGTCAAGGCTGAAGAATATCTTCAGAAAGCACTTGTGATCAGGAAAGAAATTGGGGACAAAAAAGGAGAAGCAGCAGATTACGGAAACCTAGGAACTGTGTTTCAATCTCTTGGTGAACATGTCAAGGCTGAAGAATATCATCAGAAAGCACTTGTGATCAGAAATGAAATTGGGGACAAACAAGGAGAAGCAGCAGATTACGTTAACCTAGGAACTGTGTTTCAATCTCTTGGTGAATATGTCAAGGCTGAGGAATACTATAAAAAATCTCTTACAATAAGCAAAGCTAATGGATACATGTTTGTGCAGTTTCAATGCCACGCTAACATGGCATTGGCCTTTCTGTTGGAAGGAAACATACACGAAGCTGTGTCAAGCCTCTCTCTGAGCATTGGATTGTTAGAGAAAATACGAGGTTTTTTAAGAAACGTCGACGAATATAAGATCTCTCTTTTAGACGAGCACGGTTCTCCCTACCTGTTGCTAAGTTCATTGTATTGTGCTTCTGGGAAACCTTATGAAGCTCTTTACGTTGTGGAGCTTGGAAGGGCGAGAGCTCTGGCAGACATGATGTCAGCTCAGTACTCGCTGGAGAAAGAAATATCAGTCAACCCACAGTCATTGGTTGGTATTGAGAAGATCATGAAGAAAGAAAGTAACTCTACTTGTCTGTACATTTCCTATGTCGGCCAACACATATTCTTGTGGATTCTTAAGCCAAGCACAGGGATAGTTTTACGACAAGTAGATATCAGTGACTGTTTTAGTAACAAAAAAGTGCCATCTGTGGGTAATGTTTTCGAGGACATAGCCCTTAGGAACTTTCATATTTTACCACACGACGACTGCGAGGATCGATCGTTGTTTTCTACAAACGTCGGTCACCTGCCACATGTGTCATCGGAGAAAAATTGCTTGGATGCTTCCCGCCTTGTAGAACAGGAGGAAGATGAAAATCAGCACCCGGAACCGCCGACTCTTGCTCAGTGTTACCAAATGATCATCGCTCCTGTTGCTGACTTACTTGGGGAACCAGAAATCATCATTGTTCCTGATCGTGTCTTCTTCAGAGTTCCATTTGCAGCGCTAAAGGATGAAAATACGAAGTATTTATCAGAGTCGTTCAGGATCTGCATTGTCCCTTCTTTGACAACTCTCAAGCTCATTCAGAACAGTCCAGCAGATTATCACAGTCAGACTGGTGCACTGATAGTAGGTGAGCCTGATGTTAGTCGCGTGTATTACAAGGGATCTGTCGAGAAATTATGTCCACTCCCCGGTGCAAGAAAAGAAGCAGAGATGATTGGACGACTGATTGGAGCTCAGCCATTGTTGGGAGAGCACGCGACTAAGCAGGCGGTTCTTCAAAGCATTCATTCAGTGAGTCTGATACATTTTGCTGCTCACGGTAATGCTGAAAGAGGAGAAATTGCTCTTGCCCCTTCACGCTCCACTTATAGGATTCCAAAAGAACAAGAATACTTATTGACGATGGCTGAAATTTCACGTGTTCGACTGAGAGCCAAACTGGTAGTCCTTAGTTGTTGTCACAGTGCACGTGGTCAGGTCAGATCCGAGGGAGTTGTTGGAATCGCTCGTGCGTTCTTAGGATCCGGTGCACGCTCTGTGTTGGTGGCCCTGTGGGCTTTTCAAGACGAAGCAACAGAGCAGTTCATGAGTCGTTTCTACGAGCATCTTGTTCGTGGGGAAAGTGCCAGTGAGTCTCTTCACCAGGCCATGAAATGGATGAGAGGAAACGGCTATTCTGATGTGGGACAATGGGCGCCTTTTATGCAAATTGGAGATAACGTGAGATTTGATTTCAAAAAGTAAAGGTTAGTAGAAATAATTTGTCATATTACATATTTTGGATTTATAAATATTTGAAAACGTCTAAGATAATTCATTGGGAATGTACATTTTTTTCGGCAGCAGACCAAAAAGGTCTATAGAGTGTCGTCAGGAATGTAGTTTAAGGCTTTCTATTACTCACCCTATCCAACCTTAAGTTGTCTGCCTCAGGCCTTATTTAGAGCAAGATACCTAGAAGACTGTTGGTTTGTTAAATGACCACTAAGGTTACCTTTAGGCATAGGTTTTTGGATGATAACAGTCCAACCTTTTCTTTAAAACTACCGTTCCTTTCTCAACTACTACTAAGTACTAAGGCTTTTTTTAGACGGTGATGAGGGGAGGGGGGGGTTAAGGGAGACAAATCCCCCCTCTTTCCCACTCGTTCGGCTCTAATAGCCATTCATGAGGGCGCTAATGGGGGTACCCAATTGTCAGTAAACTACTAATTTTTCGTCCAAATGTCAGTTAACTACTAATTGTAGTTAGCTATTAACTTTCCTTTTTACAGCGAAAATTATTGCGTGATAACCCGAATTTTTCTTACGTCAATCATCCTTGGGGGTGGACCTTACTCAAATCAAGAAATAAATTACAGCTTCTGGACATGAAAATAATTATTAAAAAATCCAATTAAATCAAGATTTATCAGAAATCTTGCTCATTACGAAAGGGCTTGTGTATTGTCGACCTCTAATCAATTATTGACGTGATATAAGTCAGGCCAAACAAGGTCAAACCACGCTGGACAACTAATTATCTAATCGGAACAAGTCAAACGCACCGAGTCCAAACTTTACCGCTTGTTGTTTAATTCCCATACATCTGTCAAATGTTTACAAACTATGTCCATTGAATTGTGTTTTGCCGAGTCAAACGGCGCGCGCGTCGTTCGAATGCCGATCCTTTGTCATCATCTCGATAAAAACTTAGAATAACTTTGACCATAGCCTGCGTAGCAGGCGCAGAAAGGTGAGGGAAAATGGAAGAAATTATTCGCAAGCGCGAGCAAAGAGCGTATTTCAGCCGTATTTTACTTTCGCCAGGCATCTCAAAAATCGTGATTGGTCAGAATTAATTACAGGTCAATCAAGGGCCCAATCGAACGCTCTGATTGGACACAATTAATTTATGTCATTAAAGTACTCGAAATTCGTGTTTGTCAATTTACATTCAACATAGTTATAAAATGGACCTGGAAGGTCTGCATGGCTTCCTTCCTCTCCCTTCCTCGAGCTCCGCCCTCGCGAATAATTTCTCCCCTTTTCCCTCCCCTTTCCACGCCTGCCACGCAGGCTACTTTGACCACGCCACTCGAAGCCATCACAGAGATCAAGGTCCAATGAACGCTCCCTCGTGGCTGACACTTTTGCATCGGAAGTGACTCAAATAACTGTGAATACCGTTATCAGGTCATGTAACGTTTAAAACATCAAAAATCGTATTCAATACATTAACGTTTCATTTATCAGTTAACTACTAATTTTTTGGCCAAATATCAGTTAACTACTATTTTTATGGTCAGTTGTCAGTTAACTGCTAACCCCATTAGCACCCTCATTCATATGTCTGCATGTGGAAAGATACTTAGAAGCAATGTGTCTTATCTAGGGACACAAAACGAGTTTCGAGCTAGTGACGTCACCAATCAACAAATCTCAATTCTGATTTGCTATAAAAGGCTGAAGAAAGGACGTTACATAGTTACATAGATGTCTAGAGCCTTTAAAAAAGCGCAAGAAAATTTCAATCAGTACAATATTAAGAAAATGGGAGTGGTTTTAAACTTTAAGAGAATTGGTGTAGCTGAACCAAACCAGTTTTAACGCATTCATTTCAATTTCTGATATATGCAGTGTTCCCAGTGATTATCCATTCATCTAGAAAATAAATATTAGTCCCCATCCACCGGTTTTTGGTTTTTTTTTTCAGTTGCAGGTGTTTTACCAAGACCAGAAGGGAGTGGCAAATTGCCACTTTCCAGTTTGATGCTGATAGAAGAGGCCAGGTCACCATGAAGCTTGGAGCAGGCAAGATTTGACGGTGTACTCGAGTTCATTGCTCCCTATCGAATTCAGGTGGTTCTTTTTAGTTTCGTGAATCACCTTTACAAAAGTAATTGAGGTATATATTACATTCTAGGTTGGAATTGCTTCACTTTTGGTGTACAGGAAATTGCCCATAGTTGTTACTAAAATATTACCTTGCAACTCATTTCTTATTTTAATACTCGTTATTACCTTTAAAACACAATATACTATGTACACAAGTCTTATTTGCAACTAGAAACATAGCCTACTACACATTTGTGAAATTACTTAGCAACTCATGGGTATTAATTTGTTTTGGTTTGAGGTGCCAACCAAAAAAGCTACGGACACATTCTTCTAGATTATAGGTTTTGACCAGAAAGCAGGTACGCATCATCGTTGTTGCAATTCCAAGTAAAAATTAATGTAGGCAAGTTTGCAACAAGAATACTCATGCTTTGCTTTTAGATTTCAGAATTGATGTAAAACATATTTAAGATTCAACAAACCTGCATAATAGCTGTCAACTGGTGCAATAATAAAGACGTGAAAATTACATAAGTACTTTCGTAATATTTATGTGAGAAGCACAGCCTCTAAGAGCGGGGATTCACCTTAGCAGGGGAAAATATGTAACATCTGTAAGCTAATTAACCTTGAGTTTTTGACAGGGGCACCCGATTAGCTAAGAGAATCCAGGGTAATATAAAAACATTAAGTCGCCTGAGATGTTAAAATATTCAGATAGACTTGTGACATGTGCCATGAAAAAAAGAGTATTCTTTGACAAGATGCTATCTCAAACTTTCGTGACATGGAAAATTAAATTTAGGTTGTTTTTGGAGGGACAAATTGGTCGTCTAGACTGCAACATACGGTCAGCTAACTTTTATTGGTAGGCCAACAGCAGCTCATGAATTCGGGGGAAGATAAGTAGCCCACGCGCAGACTTCTATTTCGTTTGCCTTACGCGACGTCCCTTTTCCGCGTGAAGCAAAGGAAGTAGGAGAAGCCTGCGCGCAGGCTAGTTTAAAGCTACTGCATCTTGTTATGTTGTTTCCTTTGAGGCGCACTGGTTTTCAGGCTCTCTCCTCTGCAGAGGTTCACAGGGGATTTGGGGGAGGGGAGTCACCAAAACGAAGTAACTGTAGGCGTGAAAACCAAAAAAATGCGATCTCTTACGCCTGCAGTCATTCTGTAAAGCGGATCTATCAAACACAACACTGGCACATTAATTATCTGTGTTTTAAAGGACAGGCAGTAGCTCTGTCGGAGGTAGGGTACTAATTGTAGGTTTTACTGACTTTTTATCCACAGAATCAGTCCGTTTTCAGTTCTGGAAAATATAAAAAAAATAATATTGTCTGGTATTTCATACGAACTAGTGGAAATCTGTGTAACACAGGTAGCAGGATTTCATCTGTTACAGTCCCACTCCTCTAATTTCTTTCTTTCTTCTTATTTTTCTTTTTCTTTTTACTACTTTTCCAAATGGTTCTGAAGTAACCGAAAAACTGTGGAGAAGATACAGTTCAAATGTGCTGGAAAGATTCCTTATCAATCCTCAAAAGGTGCCAAATCTGTTCAGTTTTTTAGTCCAATCAGTGCAAAGGAAAATTCAGCGATTCTGATTGATTAAAAATAGCTGTAAGTATAAAATATCTCAACTGACCTCACACAGAACAGCTTACTTATTGAAGAATTGTTATTACTTATTTGAGGATCTTACTTAATCGGGTATTTGGTTCCAACAAGGCACTGTCTATTACATTTTCATGAGTTCAGTGAACTCACCGGACACTTAAAGGTTCATTTCAAATCTCTGTTACCTATTTCAGGATAAAAACTTCATGTTCTTCATCATCGGATACTAAAAAACGACCATCCGGCATTACGGCTATACCACGAGGAGTTTGTAACTTAGCAACACTTTTCCCAGTGAAGCGACCTTCAATGGAAAACTGCTGTAAAACACCTGTTTCGTAGTCACATTCTAAGATATTTCCATGTCCGTCTATACATAACCCCCATGGATCTTTAAACTGTCCATCTGCTTCACCTTCTTCTCCAATCTTGCGCAAAAACGTCCCTGATGAATCAAACAGTTTTAAGCACTTGCTCCCATAGTCAGACACAATGAACATGTCCTTGTGGAAGACGCAGCCCTGCGGCTCGTCTAGTTTACCTGGGCCGCTATCTCCAAACTTAGACACAGGTGTACCATCCTTTGTCAACACCTGAACTCGATTGTTGCTAAACTCAGCTACGACAAAGTGTCCTTGATCATCCATACAAATACTAGTCGGCTTCTTAAACTCTGCTTCTCCTGTCCCCTTCTGTCCAAAGATTTTAACACGATTCCCTGTGAATTGCTGTATTCGGTGTCGTTCTTTCACCTGGATTTTCAAAGGACTATTTGCTAGTTTCTCACCGTTTATCTTTGCTGTGATGTTGTAGGCGCCTGGTACTTTAGGAACAAACTTCACCCGGAGCGTTCCACTAAATTCTTCGTTGATCGTCAAACTTGCCACTTGATCGACAGGCTCTATCAATACTTCAACTTGATCTACATACTGTTTGTGTATTTCTCCTTTGTGTGTTTTGGGACAAATGAAGATATTTGTTTCTACGCCGGCTTGGAAATTTGACTCAGTCATTCCACAGTTGATCTCTTTGGGTCTGTTTCGCTGTTTCTTATGAAGCCCAGGTTGAGACTCTGTGGCTCACACGTCGAGACAAACTGCACAAACGAAGTAACTCGAATTTTTGCAAATTGAATTTTGCTGAGTTCTTCAAATCTTTCTTGTAAACTCTTGTAGCTTTGTACGATGTCTGAACTTGAACTTCTCTGAACCAGGTCACTGGCAAACTCTGCAGCTTGATTGATTTGTTTCGCTAACAACTGCGCTTGATTCTTTGCTGCTTCTAGTTTCTCCATCCTCGACACGCGTGTTTTCTCGAGGGCTGCAATTACTTGGCGCTCGCGTTCTTGAATTGTAGCAATCATTTGTTCGGCAACTGCAGACACTTGGCGTTTAGCGGCGATGAAGTTAGCTTCTAGGTCAGTAGCTGTTTCCTCAATGCCACGAATCACATCAGTGCAGCCCTTGTTCCTTTTCTTCATCCGCTCTACTCCTGACAAAATCTTGGCTCTTGCGCTGTCTGCAGCCTTTTCAAGCAGTTCAATGTCATGATCCTTAGGATCCGTGACTAAGCAAGCTTGACAAACGCAAATTTCACAGACGCGGCAGTAAAACTCCGTTACTTTTCTCTCGTGGTACTTCTGAGAGCAAAATGCCTTTCGCTTTAACAAGGTCTCGTAATCTTCAGCTTTAAACTGTTTGTCTGGCGTCACCTTGTGTCCTTCGAACGCAGCATTTCTGAACAGCTCGTGGGCATTAATGCAGTCACGGCACAACAACTTCTCGCAGTCGAAGCAGTCGAAGCAGTAACTGATTTCAACGCTCTTTTTCTTGCAAACCCCACACGTGATCTCACTTCCATCGCCACTTTGTTGAACCGCGAGAAGACCAAGCAAGCTGTTGTGATGAAAACTGGTCGGCAACTGATCGAATCGGTTGCCTTCGGGGATATCAATCTGTGCCTGACACTCGGGACAGCGAAAATTGCCTTCCCTCTGACTCGCCAGCGCGTGTCTTTTCAAACACTCGCAACAGAAGGTGTGAAGACACGCTATGGTCTTCGGCTCAGTGAAAGTATCCAAGCAAATCGAACATTCGACATGTTTTCTAAGGTTTTTCAACAGAGACTCCATCGCTAAGTGCAGATTGAGAGTAGAAATTATGAAACACACCCGTCTATTGTGTTGTCGATTCCGAGAATCTCTCGCCTGACTGCTTCATCACGTAGCAGTTTATTTTAGAAGCCAACCAGATCAGTTTTCTAACTGACCTCGACCTCAGTTGCTAAGTTTCGTTGTCATAAGATCTGCACGGTCCAAGGAATACTCATAAGAACGCTATGTTGTTTTTTAGATATTATTAAAAACTGCGCTAATTTCAATGAACTATTAGGCTATTACAGGTCCACTACTGTAATGTAAGATAAGACATCGCTTTTTTTTGGGGGGGGGGGGGGGGTCGTTTTGTTATAATAATGTACCGGTAGGTTATTATTTTCGTAGAGTAAATCATGATTTTGGTGTCGTCTTAATTAAGTTCTGCAAAAGTGTTGTTTCAAGAAGGGATGTAAGGGGGGCTTTGCCTTTGATTTTCCTGGGGAGAGTTCAGGGTTCATTAGGTTTTTGCATTTTGATCGCCTGTTATATGGCGCTATGCCTAAAACCTTCAGTCTCTCTTTCTCCTCAGGGATAGTCAAGCAAAAAGAACACGCGCGCGAGCGTGAAAATCTCCTGCCGCGTGGAAATGTGACGCGTGCGTGAAGAGCTGCTTTGCATTAGCAGTTGATCACGCGCGCGCCATAGGTTTCCACGCCGCAGGCCATTTTCACGCTCGTTGGCGATGTTCGTGCTTGCTCGTGGCCATCCCTGAGCGGAACGAGAGACTGCTTGTAGTCTTAAAACCTTCGTCATTTCTTACTTAGTTCCACAATCTATATTTCCCGGCTCCTAAAACCCCTCGCCATTCTTTATTTCCACACTCCTCGAAGTATGGAACTCTGAAAAACTAGGGTGAGTACACTGACGATTTTCAGGCGCCTATTAAAAACCCTCGTCATTCTTTACCGGTTCCATACCTCTCAACGTGTAGCCGTACCCATCACCTAAGGCATCAAACAATCAGTTATTTTTGGCACAAGCTCACTATCCATTTGCACATTACGACTGACAGTTGGTACTTGACCTTTCACAAATAAGATAGATGCAACTTTGTCAATATTGTTAGTGCGTGTGTTCATTCCTAGTCGATCAGAAGTGACAAAATTGAACAAGCTGAACCTTAAGGATAAGGGGTTTTAGTCTACGACGATGCTGAGCAGGAAAAATTAGAATACAGTGGGTATATGAAGTTATCAAGAGTGAGTGCTGGCTTTCTTCGGGTATTCGCCATCTTGGGTCAGCAAAAAACGTATAGAGTTGAAAGAGGTGAAGTAGAAAATCTTTCAGCACGAAAAACCGAAGGAATATTTGGGGAAGGTACGTTTTTTCTTGGGGAGGGGAAGGGCTGGGGTCTCAGAGGGGAGGGTCATCAGTGAAAGTGAGCACCAAAAGGAGAGGACCATACCTCATGTGAGCTATTTAAGGGAGGGTCACACATCTTTCCAGAATTTTTTAATGAGAATTTTTGTGATGTTGCTTTCCATTTTTCTTACAGATTAAGTTTTTCTTTTCACCTACTTTGATTTCATTTGGTGTTTTATTAAAGGCACTAGGTTACATTTCTACATGTATATTATGCCATGGCATATAGTTTTTCTCGGAGGGCTCGTGTCCTTTTCCGTCCGTATCGAGAAGTACTTGACTCAGGTATCGTTTCTTCAGCTTCTTGCTGTTGGCTATCCGGTGCCTGATCGCCTGAGTCGTTTATTTCTGAATAGTTACTAGTAGATCCAACAATGCGCTCTACCCTGTCGGAAATGTAGGAAATCTTTGTTTTTGAGAGAGGCAGATTTCTCGTGCTAAACAAATACACCTTTCTGCTAAAATAACCAACAGCAATGCCGGCTAGTCGGAGAAAGAAGCTTGTGTATTTTCCCTTAGATATTTTATGTTCAAAACTTTTATAGTACTCAAATACTTCCATATTCAAACGTCAGCTATAAAACGTAAATATCTCGCATTGATTGTTCGCATTTTCCATATTTCTGCGCGCGCACATTCAATTTCGAGATATATTCATATTCAAACACTTTGCGTTCACAGGCGAAACGTTCTGAGTTTTCTACAGCATGGAACATACCATGTAGTAGTCAGTGAGGGGAAGGTCGCACTTTTGTCAGTCACCTAAAGATGGGGGTCGGGAGTTTTTTTTTATTAAAACGCAAGGGAGGGCCAACACTTTTTTGGGAAAAAAATACCAAAATTCCCCAGCCCTCCCCCCCCCCAAGAAAAAGCGTACCTTCCCTTAGCGTTTGTTTGATGAAAATACGCCTCCACTACAAGTTAGGAAAAGAAAAGCATAACCACCAGTAAATGGACATATTTCTGTCACAGATAGCAGATTGAATTTTAAACTAAACAGTACAAAAAAAGTTTGAACGACTCAGTTTAATTCAACTCTTTTTTATTTAAAACTTTTAGTTCTTAAACAATTTTTGTTTTTAGAATCGTGGGTGAACGTCTTTAGATACTAAAACTACAAAGTTATATTTTATTTTATTTATTTAGTTCTTTCTTCTCTTTTTCTTTTTTTACTCTAGCTACAAATTTATCATTAAATAATACACAACTGTGGAAAACCTGAATAAATATTAACGTAATTGCATTTTTCCCTCGACCTTCACGTAGGCCAAGTTATATTGGGAACATTGAGATAAAAATACTATGTACACATGAATTGCTCACAAAAATTTAAACATTCTGTAAAATTGTCTACGTACTTTGTTGTGTTGTGCTGGCTAATGGGTTATGATTTTTAAAAAAAACCTTGTCACTCGAGTTTAGCCGGCCATTCAAAAGACAACGCCGATGGCTTGTTACACTCAAAAATTACTTTTGGTTTACTACGTAACTTCGATTTCACCTTTCAATAATCATATCATTATCGTATTCTGAGTTTCAGTTTTCAAAACTACAGTTGAGAATGGCCTCGGTGATATCGCGTGACTCTACCGATGATGTAATAACAACTGCGTAACGCTGTTCTTGTGTTACGCAAAGGCAATCACGCAATCGTCCGATTGCATGCAATCACCAGACCACACGCGCAATCATAAGATCGTCACACTGTCCTCTGTATGTGTTCTCTACGAACAATCCTGCTCTTGCTTATGGTGGTCAGTCGTATAAAGCGAGGAGAAAATACGTGCGCAAAGGATCCCTCGCGTGGGTATTTACACTTCTTGCAGTTTCCACAATGAACGAAAGCGAATATGGATAGTCTTCGGCGTTTAAACGAACGCGTTAATCCTGGAAGTAGTAAGTCTGTAAGGCTGGCTTGGTTTTACACGCCGCCATAGCGTTGTGTGTGTGCATGAGAAGGCGAGGGAATCGGCAACCGAAGTAACGCATGTAGCCATCAGGTACCGTACCAAGTGAAGCTTTCACGTTATCAGAGGCAACTCGCGGTAGTGATGTTTCTGTTAGAAAATAAATTAAATGATTATCTATCGAGTACTTTAAGAAAAGTTATAACCAAGAATACTCCAGTTTAATAAAGTTAGAAAGAATGTAGTACAACACTCTGCAAAGAGCATAAAATAGTGACCTTTCCCCAATGAAAGGCAGGGAACCTTTTAACACAAACTGACTCCTGAGAAACAGGCTGTTACAGTATGTGGACAAAAAATAGGCAAAGAATAATGTCTAAAAGAGTAGCAGCGATAAATAAAAGAAGTCACATGGCCTATTTGCAAAGTTGGCTCTTACTAACTTCTATTTTACCTTGTTTCTCATTGCGCGTAGAAGATCCCAGACATGGGAACCTTTGCATGTCCTAAATCTCCGAAGATCTGTAAAAGCAGGAAAAAAAAATTTATTACCAGGGTTAAAGACACTCCATCCCTCCTTCTCGCCTTCCACAGACAGTATGCACGTGACGCCATCGCCGCCATGTTGCTGTATCTTTAACGTTGGTGTCTTATTAGCTCCTTTGGTTACGGTACACCAACGTGGCTGCCATGACATCGCCACTTGGATCTCCAGGGAGCAGTTGTATACGCTCCATTCAACTGCATTGCATTGCATTGCGTTGCATTGTACTGCAATTTGCTGTATCGTACTACACTGCCTTTCCCCAAAACCCTACCCCACCCCCTATGTTTATCATGTCACTCACCTTCTTGTAACTCACTGCTCAGATGTACTTTCCAGTCCTCACGCACAACAGGTATGGAGTGTCTCTGTAATGACACTAACAGTTCTGATTCATCAGGTTCCTTTTCAATGCGATCACTAACGTCCTGCAAGAGCAACGAGGTTTGGAGATCATTCAAGACTGAAACAAGAATAGAACACGAAAAGCCCGGAAAGCAAGTAACGCTAAGTAGCTTTCATTTGATTAGTATCAAGCAAACATGAACAACAACGGCAGAAAAATGTTATTGTCTTTGACCAGGAGAATCCAGACGTGTGTTAGTTGCATGTAAAAACAACAACAAAAACGACAATAACTCGTTTCAAATGAACGTCGCTTTATGACCGAGATTAAAGAAAGGTGAAGACTCGCCTATTGTTGTTACCTGGAAGAATGCTAGCTGTTTTTCCCTGTTCCAAAAGAGCGGTTGTTTAAGGATTGCTTTTACTGAAGGCCTGTTTTGAGGGAAAAAAAATCTGTTATTCCAGTTCAGAATATTATCTTACCAACTTACAGGTAGTCAACAAACAACTGTTCGTTTTTTATCGAATTATTGTACAGACAATCGAAGGCTTTCCGATTCTGCTTGCCCAATCAGAAACGACACAACTGCTTTGCAAGTTGTTGCAACCTTGCAAAGTCAGGGACTTCGACGACTTTGCACGACGAAGTAGTTATGTTGCAGCTTTCATCAACGTGATATGCTACTTAGCAACAACCCTACTGTTGCAAACCCGCAACAAGGAAAGTCAAGAGATCAAAGCATTTGTTTCCTCAAATGAAGCTTGCAAACCAACCTTTATTTAGGACAAGGATTTAACATCATTCTTATGAGATCCCTTGCTTCTGTCATTACTGTGGAAAATGAAACCGGAACAGTAATTTCATCAATATCCTCATGACAAAATCAACAAACGGACATTTTGTAGAAACATTAGAAAAAGATAACAGACCACATAGACTGCGAGCAGTTGCTCTTCATGCTCAGGGATAGTCATGCAAAAAGAACATGCGAGCGAGCGCGAAAATCGCCTGCCTGGCTTGTTCCAGTACAGTCACTGGTGTAAGACCATGGCGATCAAAAGTTGGATCTTCCGTATACTAAAAAACAGAGTCGTTTTCGATTGGCTTTTCCTTTATTTTTGCTCATAAACCTCATGCATTCAGCAGATTAGAACACAGGGGTGGGGGTGTCGGAGTCCCCTGTTCCTTAGGTCTCTCAGCGATTACTCCGATATTTTTAATGACAGTTAATAAATAGAACCTGAAAAAACAGCCGATATGAATCTTAAATGAAGTTAAGTCCAATCACTTTTTACGTCTCAACAAAAGTACGCATTATCCCTAGTCTTGATGAATTTGTCTCAGAACTTGTCTGGCAACGGCCTTGTGTTGCAATTCGCAGGGAAAATTGCCTCGTATAACAGCGCCTTGAACGAGGCAAATCATTTCATACTTTGAAGAAAGCTAACGCAGTGAATCGTTTAAAACATCCTTCTAGCTCTTGAAGAGTGGCTTCGCATAATTCTATTCCAGTGCAATATAACGAAACTGTTGATCCTCTTCCTAACACGAAAACACAAAAAATTCCATCAATGTAAGGAAAACGTTTGTCCATCTTGGCACGTTTTATTTATTAGACGCACTCCACGTAACGAGAAAAACATTGATTTCTGAGTCAGATTCTGAAGTATAAGCTGATTAAATGTTGGGTCAGCGGTGTGGTCTTAGAAAATCCAGGTGATCCACCTTAAAGGCGTTCCATTTCATTCTAGACCACAATCAGTCTCTCTATCCGCTCAGAGGGGATGTTCACTAACCTGTGTTCAGCCGCCTGTGAGAGGAGCGAGCGTCTTTCGCGTTCTCGCTTGACAATCCCTGAGCGGAGAGAGGGACTGTATGTGTTCCAGTTAGACTATCCGAGGCCGATAGGCCACTTCCTGTCTCATGTCCGGGAAAGTGTTATTTTTTTCCCCTAGAAAGGGCTTTCGAGGTCATGATCTCCTATGGGGGAGGGGACACACTGGGTCATGCTTTGACGCTGTTTTCCCAGAGGGAATAAGGTTAGGTTATCACACTTCAGCCACTGCGCTTACATTTGGAAGTTTTAGGGGGTTTGGAGTTTTTGTTTGCTCGATGAAAAATCACATGCTTTTAATAAAATGGCAGACCGCTTATTGTGCGCATGCAACAATTTTCAAGCGGGTTTTGTACGTTATACAGATAAAAGTACGCCATTTTAAGACGTTCGCGCGAAAAATGTCTTTGAAATACATTTTTTTATGGTTTTGCTACAGACAAATAATGAGTCGCTCTTTTCAGAACTGAAAATCAAACAATCTGGGGTAACCGACTTATTTGAGAGATAAAGCGAGTGGAAAACTGTCCCGGTTTTGAAAAAGCGGCCTTTGTAACGCGACATGGCCTCATTGGTTTTGATTGAAAAGTGTTCTGAAATATTTACTGGAGACCCACTTTCAAAGTCAAATTTCATTCAAGTGGGTATCTTGAGTAAATAATTTTAACTGGTGGCATCTTTTTAATTCGTCGAAAGAAAGTAGAAATTAGAGGACTCAAAGTAACAGTGTAAAATGCAAAAGATTTGTTGTTCAAAAGAAGTTTTAACCCCACGCATTTACCGTATTTACACGAGTAAGCGCCGCAGCGCTCTTTAAATTTTTAGTGTTTTAGATGCGGCGCTTATTCGGGGCGGGGGGCTTATTTGAGGGGGGCGCTCTTTAAAAAATCATAATATTTGTAAACGATAACAAGCAAATGTTAACAACGAGAAAACAATGAAATATACTCACTTCGAACTGAAAAATGATAATACAGGAGAATAAATTTCGGAGACTGGTTTAGATTGACTTGTACCGTACTTGTTTATTAGTTGGGCTCCTCCAATACTGATTCAGTCTGATGATGCTTCGATTAGGCCCCGCATTGTTGTGAATGAATGCGGCGCTTATTCGAGGGCGGCGCTCTTTAATATTTTTGCTCTCATATGCGGCGCTTAATCGGGGGCGGCGCCTAATCGAGTAAATACGGTAACTGGTGTATCATCTTTCGATAAGTGGACACAGTGTGGACATACCGTATAAAGTGGTCACGCATATACACAGGTAACGCATTTTTATAAACCACATGCCGTTTGTTAATGCAAAATAGTGAAAATAAAATGGTTTGGGGGGGGGGGGGGAATCAAAGGTTTAATTCTAGCAGCTACGGCTTGGTATGAAATTTTTGCGGGTTTTTATTTTTCCGATTTGTAATTTTTGTAATTCCCAGAAACAGATCCTTCAAATTCACTTCCTAATAAATAAAGTTAAAGATCTTAAGACGCAGGAATTCTTGTTTTCCAAGGATATTTATTATTCCTAATAATATTTTATTTATATTGCTGGCGCACAAACTAATAAACAGGTATAACGGCCTCGTCCAAATTTTGGTTATCGAATATTTTTCTCCTAATTTTTTCCAAATTGTACAGCACAGGTTTTATTGGCTTTTTTGTCAACAAAATCCACTCCAGACCTGAAGTCTGAAAAAAAGTATAAAATATAATGCTGTCTGGTGTTTTGTCCAAGCTAGCCGGCTGAAATCTGTGTAACGCGAGTAGCAGGATTTTGTCTGAGCCGGAAATTTCGATACCTGCTAGAGTCCCAGTCCTCTAATTTTGTTTTTTACTGTTTTCCAAATGATTCTGAAGAAACTACAATTCGCATGTGCCTGCAAAAGGATGTAGAAAAAGCGGGAGGAATACCATTTAAATCGACCGAGTAACATATCTCAAAAACATCTCACTCAAATCTTTGGGTTTGTTATTATTTGGATTTGTTATTTGGATTTGTTAAATCAAAGGTTTGTTATTACTTATTTCAGTGAGAGTTTTTACATAAAATCCTCAAATAGAGTTAAATTAGGTGATACAAATCTTTTATAAGTGTATTTGCGTCTAACAAGGCACTGTTTATTACGTTTTCACGAGTTCAATATATGAAATCACAGACACTCTGAAGGTTCGTTTCTATTGTCTCTTACCTATTTCATGATGAAAACTTTATGCCCTTTATTATCGGATACCAGAAAACGACCATCCAGCATTACGGCTATGACACGAGGACTTTGTAACTTAGCAACACTTTTCCCAGTGAAACAACCTTCAATAGAAAACTGCTGTACAACACCTCTTTGATAGTCACATACTAGAATATTTCCATGTCCGTCTATACATAATCCCCATGGATCTTTAAACTGTCCATCTGCTTCACCTTCTTCTCCAATCTCGCGCAAAAACTTCCCTGATGAATCAAACAGTTTTAAGCACTTGCTCCAATAGTTAGACACAATGAACATGTCCTTGTGGAAGACGCAGCCCTGAGGACCGTCTAGTTCACCTGGGCCGCTATCTCCAATCTTAGACACAGGTGTACCTTCCTTTGTCAACACCTGAACTTGGTTGTTGTTATACTCAGCTACGACAAAGTGTCCTTGGTCATCCATACAAATACTGCTCGGATACTCAAACTCTGCTTCTCCTGTCCCTTTTCGTCCAAAGACGTTAACATGATTCCCTGTGTTAACATTGAATTGCTGTATTCGGTGATTACCTCTCTCTGCTACCAGAATCTCATCATCGTTCATGAATGTTACATCTGCTGGACAGTCCAACTCCCCGGGATTCTTTCCTTGGTGACCGAATTGCCGCACATACTTTCCTTCTTTATCGAATATCATGATACAGTCCTTGCCATAGCTTGCCACAGCGATTAATCCTTTACTGTTCACAGCAATCCCAGTTGGTGAATCCAGAGCTTCATTTTGCAAGTCCAACTCGCCTACAAGTTCAAGCTGTCGTTCTTTTACTTGGATTTTAAAAGGACTGTTTGCTAGTTTCTCGCCGTTTATCTTTGCGGTGATGTTGTAGGCGCCTGGCACTTTAGGAACAAACTTCACCTGTAGATTTCCACTAAATTCTTCGTTGATCATCAAACTTGCCACTTGATCGACTGGCTCTATCAACACTTCAACTTGATTAACATGTAGTTTGTTAATCTCTCCTTCGTGTGTTTTGGGACAAATGAAGATCTTTGCTTCTACGCCGGCTTGGAAATTTTCACTTAGTCCTTCCACAGTTGATCTCTTTGGATCTGTTTCGCCGTTTTTTATAAAGCCCAGGCTAAACCTCTGTGGCTCACACGTCGAGACAAACTGCACAAACGAACTAACTTGAATTTCTGCAAATTGAATCCTGCCGAGTTCTTCAAATCTTTCTTGTAAACTCTTGTAGCTTTGTACGATGTCTGAACTTGAACTTCTCTGAACCAGGTCACTGGCAAACTCTGCAGCTTGATTGATTTGTTTCGCTAACAACTGCGCTTGATTCTTTGCCGCTTTTAGTTTCTCCATCCTCGACACGCGTGTGTTCTCGAGGGTTGCAATAGCTTGGCGCTCGCGTTCTTGAATTGTAGCGATCATTTGTTCGGCAACTGCAGACACTTGACGTTTAGCGGTGGCGAAGTTAGTATCCAGGTCAGCAGCTGTTTCCTCAATTCCACGTATTACATCAACACAGCCCTTGTTCTTTTCCTTCATCTGCTCTGCTCCTACCAAAATCTTGGCTCTTGCGCTGTCTGCAGCCTTTTCAAGCGGTTCAATGTCATGATTCTTATGATCCGTGACTAAACAAACTTGACAAACGCAAGCTTCACAGACGCGGCAGTAAAACTCCGTTACTTTTCTTTCGTGGTACTTCTGAGAGCAAAATGCCTTTCGCTTTAACAAGGCCTCGTAATCTTCGGCTGTAAACTGTTTGACTGGCGTCACCTTGTGTCCTTCGAACGCAGCATTTCCGAACAGCTCATGGGCATTAACGCAGTCACGGCACAACAACTTCTCGCAGTCGAAGCAGTAACTGATTTCAACGCTCTTTTTCTTGCAAACCCCGCACGTGATCTCGCTTCCATCGCCACTTTGTTGAACCGCGAGAAGACCAAGCAAGCTGTTGTGGTGAAAACTGGTCGGCAACTGATCGAATCGGTTTCCTTCGGGGATATCAATCTGTGCCTGACACTCGGGACAGCGAAATTTGCCTTCCCTCTGACTCGCCAGCGCGTGTCTCTTCAAACACTCGCAACAGAAGGTGTGAAGACACGCTATGGTCTTCGGCTCGGTAAAAGTATCCAAGCAAATCGAACATTCGACATGTTTTCTAAGATTTTTCAACAGAGACTCCATTGCCAAGTGTAGATTTAGAGTAGGAATTATGAAACACACCCGTCTATTGTATCGTCGATTCCGAGAATCTCTCGCCTGACTGCTTCAATGACATCACGTAGCAGTTTATTTTGAGAAGCCAACCAGATCAGTTTTCTTTTCTGACCTCGACCCCAGTTGCTAAGTCACAAGCTGTCAAAGGGATAGTATATTAATTTTTATTCTTTACTACTAATTGCTATGTTCTGTGGACTATTACCGGTGCAGTAATAGAAAACGTACGTTGCTTTTTGGGGGTTTCTTTTTATTAGAATATGTTAAAATGTAGGATATCACTTTTGTAGAGTATCACGCATGATTTATTTTACTCGACCGGGACGCTATCTAAAATTCAGCGCGGGGCCAACAGGACATAACAATACTGCTGGCTCTTGTCAGCAAAACTTGGAAGACACAAGTAGACAAAGAAAGGCTGACTGTACAACTGGGGTCATATATCTTATACTTCTGCAATATTTCCACAAGCACAGCCTTTATATTCTTCTTCAAGGAATAAACTGACGAAGTCAAATCGTACTTCGTGATTGACGAAATAATGTACCGGTCAAATTGAAGCTTCAACATCACCCCTCCCCGGGCATACCCCGGGAATTTGACTCTTTGCTGTGCCCGGGGAGTAGGGAATTTGACAGTCTTCGCGGGGGTGGGGAATTTGAAAACCGCATGGGAAGGGTGGGGAATTTGAACAAATTGCCTCGGTGTCATGTTACCTGTCTCAGCGCTTGTACGTGACGAAAACATGGCGGAGTTTACAGAGACTCTTACATTGGAGGATTTTCGAGGTCAAAATTGCGCCTTTGTTTGGGACTGGCTGCAAAAGAGAGGGCTGCAAAAGCTTTGCTCCGTATTTATTACGAAGTGTTAATCAATCTTGAGGTCAGAAAAGAATAAGTACAAAATGGAATAACGGCCTCGGTGCTGATCTAACTTAAGCTTATATTGATCTATATCGATCTATTGAAATAGACCAAAAGTTTGTGTTTGCTATATTGAAATTATGGCGTTTGCCATCATGTATATACCATCTAGGTTTTTGTGATCAAAGTTTGTCAACTGTTTAAGAGTTTGAGGTTGGTTCTCTTTATAGTGCTTTAATATATGGAATAAAAACTATCTTATGAACGCAGAACTGTCTGCTGAACAAGAAACCAGTCGTATTATTCAGTTTTTTTCGGGCTTGAGTTTAAGTGCATTTGAAAGCTACAACAGTTGAAAAATATGGTCTTGCATCAAAGATCTCCCGGGGGTGGGGGCATTTGATCACCTAAAACGGACCTATAGTGGTGCATTTGAACGCCTTTTTGGCCCGGGGAAGGGGAATTTCACCAACACAAATTCCAAAAGTTCAAATGCCCCGGGGGTTGCCTGGGGGGGATGTTGTACCTTCAATTTGACCGGTACATAATGAAGAATATGAAAAATATACGAACCCAGCTGTGCAGTGCGCCTTTCTTTGTCTCTTCCTGATTTATCAGACGGGCCCGGGCTTTACAGACCCCTAGATGCCGTGTTAAGGAGGCTCGCAACAGTTTTTTTGGCCATGGAGTGTATCTTTTGAAGTCAAAATTTCGCATACAAGATAAACTTTGATTTCCTTGATACTACACCACCTTTTCAACATATGATCAAAGTTTATTTTCGCACTGGTTTCCTAGCAACAGCGCTCACCATAGCAACGGTAATGGACAACCCCTCATTCTAAATAATGTCGAATATATTGAAAACTAGTCACACAACTTGTATGCAAAATTAGGGAAAAATCTGTAGGAGCGTTTTCATGTAAATCATGATTCATTTTTACGGGCTGATTTTGGTCATTCCTGCAATTTTCTCCAATATTTCAAGTAAGATAAAACTTAACTCTTTCTCTTTTCAGTTGAAGGATCTTTTATGATATCAAAACATTCTTAATGTACATTGAGCTTCCTAGGTGGCTGCGATTTTAAGATATTTGTATTTAAAAACTGCTAAAATGCAGCACAAATCAGCCAAAAAGTTCGTACTTTGCATAAATAGAAATATTTCTAAGCTGCCCTTACAGATTTTTCTCTTAAATTGTTTGCCGTTAGAATAATAATTCTTTTTGACGTTCCAGCAAGTTTTAGGCTGAATAAACATTTCGTTTATTAGATAAGAAGGCTGAATCTCGGTCAGGTTTCAGTCGTTACTATAACTTTCAACGAGCAACAGTTTTATTTTGTTTTTCCTGGTCTATTTCACGGTTATTCATGTGCAATGAAAATTTATACACGCTGTGCTTGTGTCCTTTCGTGCATTTATAATTCCTTCTCACAATAATAAAAAATTTTCGTCTTCTGAGCTTCTTCCTGGAGACTCTTTTCCATTATTCTTTAAATACTGACTGACGTTTTAGCATTTTAATTACGGATTGCATACATGTTAACGGCCACGATGGCATTACACACGCTCTGGGGCCGAAAAATGACGAGAAAAAAGTTCAGAGGAAGAATTTTTTTTTTATTATGAGAAGGAATTGTAAACGCACGAGAGGACACAAGCGTAGCGTGTATAAATATTCATTGCACGTGAATAACCGTGAACTTTTTGGCTGATTTGTGTTGCATTTTAGCAGTTTTTAATTATAAATATCTTAAAATCGCAGCCACCAAGGAAGCTCAATGTACATTAAGATGTTTTGATATCATAAAAGATCCTTCAACTGAAAAGAGAAAGTGTTAAGTTTTATCTTACTTGAATATTGGAGAATATTGTAGGAATGACCAAAATCAGCCAGTAAAAAATGAATCACGATTTACATGAAAACGCTCTCACAGATTTTTCCCTAATTTCGCATACAAGTTGTGTAGGTTGAGTAGTTCAAATAGTTCAAGTTTCGTCATAAAGTGTCTGACTAGTTTTCGAGATATTCGACATTACCGTTGTCCATTACCGTTGCTATGGTGACAGCTGTTGCTAGGAAACCAGTGAGAAAATAAACTTTGATCATATGTTGAAAAGGTGGTGTAGTATCAAGGAAATCGAACTTTATCTTTTATGCGAAATTTTGACTTCAAAAGATACACTCCAAGGCCAAAAAAACTGTTGCGAGCCTTCTTAAGTTGTGCAAGGGTTTTTTTCTCCGTCGGGCATTCAACGTCACGATATTCAATGGGGGAGAGGGATGGAAAGCGGGCTTAAGTTTAGACCCTGATTTTTCAGGTTATATTGCATTTTGATAGCCTGTTTTGTGGCGCTATCATAAACAACAGCCACTTGAGATGGAGGGTTGGGCTATCGTTACTGACTATCCCCAGCGCCTATATTAGTGTACAAGCAGTCTCTCTTTCCGCTTAGGGACAACGGTCGAGCAAAAAGAGTGACACGCGAGCGAGTTAGGGTTGAAAGAAGTGAAGGACAAAATCACTCAGGATGATTACTCCCTTGCCCACTTTTTGTTTTTCTTGACGCCAATGCCCTCTGTTTTCCCAATTCAAGGAAGCGGCTTGAAAAACCGAAGGAATATATATTCATGCGCCAGCACTGCAAGCTAGGCCGAAAAGAACAAGGCATAACCACCAGCAAATGGACAAATTTGTCCCACAGATTGAACAACTTTACAACCAAAAAGCTTGAATGACTCAGTTCAGTTGAGCACTTTAATTGAAAACTCTTAGTTTTTATACAAATCGTGTTTTTTTAAAATCTAGGCAAATTGTGGATGATGTATAATTCAGTACTAAAACTACAAAGTAACATTAAATTTTATGTATGTATGTATGTATGTATTTATTTATTTATTTATTATTTTTTACTCTAACTACAAATTTATCATTAAATAATTACATCCGTGCAGAACCTGAATAAATAATCTAATTGTATTCTTTTTCCTTCGGCCTTCACAAGGCCAAGTTATGTTGGGAACACGGAGATAAAAATGTTATGTACACATGAGTTGCACTCTTAAAACGTTCTGTAAAATTGTCTACGCACTGGGTTGTGTTGTGCTGGGTTACGGTTAAAACCTTGCCACTCGAACTCTGTCAGGAGGACAGAAATAAGCTTTGTCTCACGGACAGAATTCAAGAATCTGAGAATGGCCTCGGTAACATTGCGTGACCCTACCGATGTTGTAATAACAACTGCGTGAAGCTGTTCTTGTGTTACGCAAAGGCAATCACGCAATCTTCCGATTGCAATCACCAGAACACGCAATCAGAAGATCGTCACAATCGTCACAATGCCCTCGGTATTCGTGCTCTATGAAGATACCTGCTCTTTGCTTATGGTGACTGTACATAGAGAAGAGAAAATATCCGCGCGAGGGACCCACGCGCGAAAGGGCTAAGCTTCGCCTCGACTAGTTCCTGCGATTCTCTATCTGTCTCTCTGCGTTAACCCTGGAAGTAGTAAGTCTGTAAGGCTGGCTCGGTTTTACACGCCGCCATAGCGTTGTATGTGTGCATGAGAAGGCGAGGGAATCGGCAACTAAAGTAACGCATGTAGCCATCAGGTACGGTGCCAAGTGAAGCTTTCACGTTATCAGGCAACTCGCGGTAGTGATGTTTCTGTCAAAAAATAAGGATAAAATGATTATTTACCAGGTAATAAAAGAAAAGTGAGACTTAGGCACGCCCCAGGTTGATGAAGACAGAGAATGTGGTACCATAATCTGTAAAGAACACAAAAACGAATCTTTTATAGTACACAAAATAGGGACCTTTTCGAAGTACATAAAATAAGGACCTTTTATAGATCGAGAACGAGGCCCTTCAAACCTAATGCGCATGTTTCAGATTTGATCACGTGTCACACCAGCTTCGTTCCAAGTCTCCTTCTCTACTAGCAGAAGCCGAAAGCACTAGGAACAAGTTGTTTGAAATTCAAAAGTCTTAACCGTACACGATCATCTCCAGTTCGTACCCCGATCTTGTTACTCAGTCCAGACGGGCGTTCGAAGTTCAGACCGTGAGCAGCTGTTTTAGTTCATTCAAATGGCAAGAAGGCTACTGCTATTTCTAAGAAACAACAACTTTTGACACATACATGTCCCTGAGATACAGTGTGTGAACAGGTTCTCTTGTGGAGCATTGGCAAAGAAAACTGAGTGAAAAACTAGCACCAGTAGAAAAGAAGTCATACGGCGTGTTTGCTACAATCACTCTCAATAGCTTACTAGTCTCTGTTTTACCTTGTTTCTCATTGCGCGTAGAAGATCTCTGACATGGGAACCTTTGTATGTCCTAAATCTCCGAAGATCTGTGAAACAGGGAAAAAAAGTCCTTTAACAGGGAGAAAAACGCACTCCATCCCTCCTTTCTGGCCTTCTATAGACAGTATCCACGTGACGCCAGCGCCGCCATGTTGGCGTGCAATTTAATGTTGGTTGATGTCTCATTAGCTGTTTTTGTTATGGTACACCAACCTGGCCGCCATGCCATCATGATTGTTATTTGGATCTCTTGGGATTGGTTGTCCATTCTACTTTATTGCATTGCATTGCATTGCATTGCATTGCATTGCATTGCATTGCAGTGTATTGTATCGTACTACATTGTCTTTCCCGCAAACTATCCACGCTACCCCACCCCTCTTCGTTTTATCCTGTCACTCACCTTCTTGTAACTCACTGCTCAGATGTACTTTCCAGTCCCCACGGACAACAGGTATGGAGTCTTTCTGTAATGACACTAACAGTTCTGATTCATCAGCTTCCTTTTCAATGCGATCACTAACGTCCTGCAAAAGCAACGAGGTTTGGAAACCATTAAGACTGAAACAAGAAAACAGCACCAAAGGCAAGTAAACCTAAGTAGCTTTCATTTGATTGGTGTCAAGCAAACAGATGAACAACGACGACAGACAATATAAATGTCACTTCAGCGTTTGAAGCAGATTTTAGAAAAGGACGTCTTTGAAGATATGACCGGAAAATCCAGACGGGTAAAGACTTAAAAGAAGAAAAACTCGTTTCAAAATCAAAGGATGAATACAGGGCCTAGCTTTGAGACCGAGGCCAACGAAAGGTGAAGATGCGCCTATTGTTCTTACCTGGAAAAATGCTAGCTGTTTTTCCCTGTTCCAAAAGAACGGATGTTTAAGGATTGCTTTTGCTGAAGGTCTGTTTAGAGGAAGAAATCTGTTATTCAAATTATTCAGAATAAGATCTTACCAACTGACAGGTAGTCGACAAACAACTGTTCGTTTTCATCGAAGTTTTGTACAGATAATCGAAGGCTTTCCGATTCTGCTTATCCAATCACAAACGACACAACTGCTTTGCAAGTTGTTGCAAACTTGCAAAGTCAGGGACTTGCAAGCCTTTGCAAGACGAAGTATAGTTATGTTGAAGCTTTCATCAACGTAATACGCTACTTGGCAACAATCTTACTGTTGTAAACCCGCAACAAGGAAAGCCAAGAAATCAAAACACTTGTTTCCCCAAAGGCAGCTTGCAAACCAACCTTTCTTTAGAACAAGGATTTAACATCATTCTTATGAGATCGCTTGCCTCTGTCACTACTGTGGAAAATGAAACGAACAGTAATTTCATTAACATCCCATGACAAAATCAACAAACGGACATTTTATAGAAACATTAGCAAAAGATAACACACCACTTAGACTTCGAGCAGTTTATCTCTCTGCTCAGGAATAGTCATGCAAAAAGAACATGCGCGCGAGCGCGAAAATCGCCTGCCGTATGAAAACGGGACGCACGTGCAGTGAGCCCGAAGAGCGTCATGTTTCTACGCAGAAGGCGGTTTCCCAGTCGCGCGTGTGTTCTTTTCCAGCGCCCGACTCATATATCCTGAGAGGAAAGAGAGACTGCTCGTAGTGTACACAGCACGAGATTTCAATGTACTCAATAGACTCTTGTAACAACACTGGCCGATAAACCAGCGGAGCACATTTCTTACTAAGGTACTTACATTCTGAATTTATAATCTTTTCTAGGTCGTATTCTCCTGCTAAAATGTTGGCCTGTCGTCTGTACTGATCCCCAAACGGATGACGTCCTCCGCTCAACACGTAATAAAACACACAACCCGACGAAAAGATGTCCACGGAACGATTCTAAAATAGAAAAACAAGCAATTAAAAATACACAAATAAGTTGCCACACAAACACTTAACCCTGTAACAAGTAACCCTGATTACGTACAAGGAACAATTTCTAGGAGACTTGACCAAAAGAACGGATATCGAATACCGAAATTTAGATCTTAAATCTCGCTCAGACCAAAGTTTTCGGGAAAACAATACAGTCTCAAGAGGTATACCCAAATTTTCAAAGCTTCCTTTAAATTACCGTTGTTTTCTCGGTGACACGATAGTTTTCGCGTTTCATAGGAGCTCTCAGCAGAAACTTTTGTTTTTTTTGGGAGGTCAAATGGAAAGCCACCTAGGTTTAATATCTACCGCTTTCAAGCGTCCGGTCAAAGTTCACACCAACCAATCAGAACAAAAAAACTTTTTTCCTCCAATCAGGAGTAAAACTACGTTTTCCCGCGCTTGGCACGGGTTGCACGTCTTTCCTTGTAATTCTGATTGGTTCGTTTTGTTTTGACGCTCCTCTTTAGCAGTACAGTTCTTGTTACGGTTCCTTACCATTTTGTTGTCAGGTTTGAACATCTCTGGCGCTATCCAGCCGTCTGTACCAATAGCCCCTGTTTGACACGTGACCGAGTTTTTGCCGTGTGCCAGCTTCTTACAAAGTCCAAAGTCCGATATCATCGCTTTCACCTCACCGCTGGGACTTGGCTTAGAAATTAGAACATTATGAGGCTTGATGTCGCGATGAACTGAAAAAATAAAATAAAATAAACATATTTTAGTATCAGGCGCATTAACCCACCTGTAACACGTTGTGCGATTTCTATAATTTATACGTTTATGCTTCAGTTTATTTTCGCGACCGTGAGTTTTACAGAGTTGTTTTATTTTCACGCATCGTCGAAGGACGGCGAAAATTAAGGCCATGAATATGTTATACACAGAGAGGAACTTGAAAGTGTTACTTTTTTCAGTTTTTTTTACCTGTCTTCTCGTTGAAAATTCAACCGTACAATTTGCCCAATTTACCCACATTCTAAACTCGGCAAAATAAAAGGAATTAGGCCAGTAGAATCCCCAGCAGGGCAACAATCAAGTAGCTAAATTAAGCTAGACTTCGAGAAGTACCTCCTTCTCTTCTGGGTAGTCGGCGAGAAGAACACGCAAACACGCGCGACAGTCTTCTGCCGTGTGTGAACGAAGAAGCGCGCCAGGTTTCTACGCGGCAGTCTATCCCTGAGCGGAGTCTGGATGTAAACCTCAGCTTTAAACCGACTGACTCAAAACAAAAGCAACGCCTAAGCCTTACCGATATTAAGGGAATGCAGATGA
Organism: Siderastrea siderea; assembly: GCA_964030785.1. NCBI lineage: Eukaryota > Metazoa > Cnidaria > Anthozoa > Scleractinia > Rhizangiidae > Siderastrea > Siderastrea siderea. The sequence continues at coordinate 41,865,067 of OZ034973.1, read as the reverse complement.
GCCAGTCCTGACGTGGCTTGTTCTAGCACAGTCACCGGTGTGAGACCATGGCGATCAAAAGTTGGATCTTCCGTGTACTGAAAACAAAGAGTCGTTTTCGATTGGTTTTTCCTTCATCTTTGCTCCTGACCAGAAGCTCATGCATTCAGTAGATTATTAGAACATGGGCAGTGGCGGATCCAGGATTTTTGAATGGGGGCGGGGGGGGGGGGGGGGTGGCTGACCAGACAGAACGATATCGGAACAATCCGAGACAAATAGCCCCAGTGATAGTTTTGTTCCCTTTATTAATTTCAAGTTTAAACGACCCCAAGGAGGGGAGTGTCGGGGTGTTAGAGTTCCCCGTTCCTTGGCATGTTATAAGATTATTCCGATTTTTTAAATAACATTCATTGAATAGAACCTGAAAAAAGTCAGTCTATATGAATCTTAAATGAAATTAAGTTCATCACTTCTTACATCTCAACGAAAGTGCGCATTATCCCTAGTCTTGATGAATTTGTCTCAGAACTTGTCTGGCAACTGCCTTGCATACACTGCGGGGAAAATTGACTCGTATAACAGCGGCGTGAACGACGCAAATCATTTCATACTTTGGAGAAAGGTGAGGGAGCATAGAGTATGGGAGTGGAATCTTTTTAAACATCTTTGTACCTCTTGAAGAGTTGCTTCGCATAATTCCAGTGCAATATAACGAAACTGTTGATCCTCTTCCTAACACGAGAACAAAACAATTTCCATCAATCAGATGTAAGGTAACAAAATGTTTGTCCATCTTGGCACGTTTATATTTATTAGACGTAGTACTCCACATAACGCGAAAAACGTCGATTCCTGAGTCAGATTCTGTTAAAGACATTACCATTAAAATAAAGGTACCAAAATGGCCCCCAAAGCTTGTGATTGGCAGTAAAGAAAAGTAGTTTTTCTCAATATTCCAAGTATTCCGAAAAAGGTATACACGCCCGAAAAATCCATATGTTGCACAGAAAAATGTCCAACGGCCAAATAACGGTAACAACTTCTGTCAGTGTTTGGATGCAAGATGACCACTGACGCCTGCAAGATTTCGAGGTCTTTTGATTTCGTAATGTCTGGGCTGCACTACAAACACTTACAACCTATCTTCACAAATACATACCGTGCAGAAATACCGAATAACGTTTGGATGTGCATCTGACTCTCGTAGCAGATCCACCTGAAAATTAAACAGCGCCAATTAGAAATACCTGATCCAGAAATGAAAAGAAAAGAAAATTTTAAAAGAAGCTCAAACCTCTCTGTCAGCAAAACTGAAACATTCTGGTAAAATTCGCTTCACCGCAGCGTCACGACCATCGAATTTACCCCTGCAAAACGTACAAAATATCTCTTGAGAGTAAGACCAGAAATAACAGGCAATGTGTTTAGTGCAAGCACTGTAGATGTAAATAAGCAAATGTGACCGGCTCGATTGACATTCTCTTCGCTGATAGACAATACTGAATAATTAGTCGCGCGGTTCAGTTGTCAAACGCGTTTTCAGTTGCGCCTCGTTCACGACTGGCTCAGAAAAAAAAAAGTAATAAACATTTTAAAATATACTAGGCCAAGTCTGGACCAGATATATTACGATTACGAAACTTGTTATATCAAGGTTCGTTAATCATATGTCAAAAAACGTCAATTCAATGAAAAAAGTCAGATCCGCAAGAATTTTCAGCCTATACTATCACAGTGGGTAAAAAAAATAAGTTTATTTAGGTGTCAACGGTATTTAGCACAGAGTGCTAATTGGGGACACCAGCAAGATCGAATTGGAATTTGGAAATGTTGGGTGTCACTTGTTAATGTCTGTGACATGAATAACTTACTTGTAAACAACTGTTCCTTCACAACCACGACCAAGGACATCTTTGAGAGAAAATGAGATCTTCCCAACTGTTACAAAACTATCTGTTGACAAAGATGAACAGTTCAGTGGCAATGGTTGTAGTCAAAAAACACAAAACATATAGCGCAACAATGGTGCAAATGCTGCGACCCTAAAAAAGCGGGTACTCCTTAACATAAACTACGCACGTACAGTGTATGTACTGCCGCAAAAAGATGATAGATTTAAAGCTGTTCTGCTCTGGTCTGCACTTACTTAAGTTCTCAGGAGGTTGTTCCGCATAGTGATCATCAACTTTTTGGGATGAACCTGGAAAAGACGATCCCCTGGAAGACACTGAATACTGCCTTGTTGATCTCTGCAACAAAGCAAAGCAGGAAATAGGATGTGACCGTGCATCTCAACTCACTCTTAACCTACGAGCAGTCCCAGTCTCTCTCAACACACACATTCTAAACAGATGCCTAAAGTAGGTTCCTTGCTCAAACAAATGAGTGCATTTATATGTTTTGATTCTTATTCTTTTTGCATAAATGACCTTGAAAGAAGAATTGAAGTGTATTCACTGTTCATTGGTTCTGTTTTGCTCCCTCAAAATTAACACTTCCCAGTTGTCCTCGGCGATATATCAAATGTGACGTCACCCGATGAGCTCGGCGGGAAAATTCGCCTAGTTCGCCTAGAACTATTGCACTTGGTTCCAAGCCTCCCTCAGTCACTCGATAGCGCATTACGGCCTGGGGACGAGGCTCACTACCAGGTTACTTTGACCATTGGTCCTGGTACTTTATCTTAGATAGATGACTGTAAAAGAAATGTTTTAAGAATATGTCACATTCTATAAGAAAAGTCCTGAGTCCCCAACAGGAATCAAATTCATGAGCTTCCGTACACCAGTTGGACGCTCTAACCACTGAGCTACTGGGAGACTCGTGTCCTGCATACTGCTAGAATCAGCAATGTCGAAAGTACCGTGTAGGATGATAAATAAAGAGAGATGGTATTGAACTCGGATAAGAAATAACAAAAGATGGAATGTTCAGAATGTTGTGAGCGTGGAACAAAGGAAACATCTGAGTACCTGACAGGAATCGAACCCATGACCTTCCTTTACAACAGTCAGATGCTCTAGTCTCTGAGCTACTGGGAGACTCGCGGTGAGCTACAATAGGTCATATTGATACACGCGTTGAAAGTGTCCTGTAGGACAAAGATTGTTGTCCTCTCTTTGTGAATAATGTTTAAAACGATGACAGAGAATTCAAGGTAATTTCCACAACTTACCTCAATATAAAACACGACTAGAAGCACCACAGGGATACCAATGGTGGCAATAATGGTGTACAATAATCTCTGGTGAATCTTCATCATCTCAAACATCTCCTGTTGTTGTCGCCGTTCCTCCTCCTTCGTGCTCGCCTTTTCAATTCTCTTTGGCAGAGCTTTTATGTTGGCCATGTGATGATGGTGCATGTATAAAGGCATCAGCTTGTCTGGAATATGGGTAATGTGAAGCTGAGGACTCGCAACCATCGGCACTTGGTGATGACCTAGCAACAGTGCAGCCTTGGGTTCTAGTACCTTAGGCTGCTGCACAGGACGGCGTACTGGAGGGGAACTGTTTACTGAAGCCTCTCTGGAAGACACCGCATCCTTAGAATGGCTTGTGGAAGAAGCTGTAGAGACGGCAGGTCTGGGGCCTTCAATTAACAAAACCTTAGCCTAGAGAAACAAGAAGAGAAAACAGATTTTAACCTTTTTTAATTTAGTTAAATCAGAAACTCATAACTCCTTCTGAGTTTCTGGTTAAATTAAAAAAAAAAGTTTTATTCAACATCAACATCATTTAACAACATTAAACCTGTGACTTAGGACGTTTAAGTTCAAAACTGGCAGTTTCAAAAGTGGTTGATTGTTCCTGTATAGGAGAAAAACATCACCAAAGAAGTATGTTGTTCAAAACCCTTTCACTTGAATAGCCACACTCAAGGATTTATCTGCAGATGCAAAAGTTAGAACCACCTTGTATAGTAATACAAAAAATTACCACTCACAGAGAGCACGGATCAATAGATTTCACTTTGTCACACAATCAAGTTAGAACAACATTAAACGAGTCATTGGTTTAAGCATGGGTGTGAAAGGATTAATAAGAAAAATATCACATCAGACAAATATGCAATACCTACCTCAACCAGTGGTGAGCCCTCCTCTACAAGTGATGGCAATGCATACAATCCACCAGCATGTTCTCCTATGTAGAGAGTGGGCCTTGAAGATAATTGACAAGATAATTCCCAATTAAATAGGTAAATAGAATTAGTTTGTCTTGCCTTGAGGTGTTTTAACCCAATTCATAGATGCTAAGTTTTTTTGTTGGTCTGGGGTGACATGTAGAACAACCTGCCTTGACGACTACCTCATTATTACAGCCAGTTTTTCTTGACCTAAAGGATGGCTCATGCCGCCATTTTCACATCTGAAAACCTTTAATTCAGCCACCCAGTTAATGTGAACACAATGTAATGGACCACTGGTGGTGATATTAATGGCATTCCACTCTGCAGATACCAATTTGCTTTAGACTCTGAGGGCAGAGGGGTGGAAGAAGGAAAAGATGGGACATAAAGTGGAATTCCCAAGGTGGTGGAGAGCAAGAGAAATAGGGCAAAATAACACAACAGTTCCACAATACTTTTCCACCAAAAAACGCAGAGGTGAGGGCCAAAAAAGGGGCATAATATGGGATTAAAGGATGCTGGAAGAGGGAAGTTTGAAACCATCTGCCCCCCAGGGGAGGGGGGGTGGGGAGGGCATGCTCACCCAGAAAATTTTCAAGTCACCTGTATACTATATCTGCTAGCCAACTGTTTGCTCAGTAAGTAAATAGTTCACTATAATTTCAGTTTTTAGGTTACTGGTGATTTACTTGTAACAGTTCAGCAGGATTTACAGAAAGTGTAAGATTTTGTGCACATGTGGTGTGACAGCATGAGACGGAATCAGGCTTTTCGCATTTAAACAAAAGATCTTTGGCGCGAAAAGCAGTGGTCTTGATCTTTTGCATTTGTTTTGTATTCCATGGAATAACTTGTGTCTGTACATAACATCCTAAATACAGTACCACAACTGCTTCATACCCAGACTTCTCTCTCAATATGCAAATAAGCGCCCAAAGGAAGCAGGAAGCAAGACATTCCCATGGTGCCTCATGTTTCGTGCTTTGCCCGTTCCCAGTCCTTCGTGTTTGTTCAAATGCAAAGGGACTGTGGAGGAGGCAGGTACTGCAATGACACTGCTGTAATATGTAATTTACAAGTATGACAAAAAGTCCTTACTGTAGCACAATTTCTCCTCTATCACCAAGGAATGTGTTTTCATGTGAAGCACTTGACGTATTGGCACCAATAAGATGCTTCAGTGTTTCTTTGGCAATGTGATTGACTTTGACTTTGAGCAAGGCTTCATTGTCCATCTTGTAGATTCCCACTACTGGGGAACCATAATTCTTGGTCCACAAAATTTCACCTGATGAATGCAAAAAATAATCTTAGAGCAATAATTTTAGAGTGGATATGCTGCTAAGACTGGCAGAGAAGCCGCCCCGCTTTGGACCAAAATTCTCAATAAACAATTTTTTGCAGGGTGGGGGTGCAAATCATCTCTTTGAACAGCTCAAGAGAATTCAGAGAGAAGGGGTCAGTAAGGAGGCAAGCACTTAAAAGCATCAATTTAGACACTCATGCAAAAAATGTCAAGGAGGCCTCCTCGTGCAACGCCTTATGATTCACTTACTAATATGTCTCCTCACCATTATAAATTTGCAATATGTATTCTTTTCTGCGTATTTCCTTTTACAGTATGTAAATCCCTTGTGGTATAGGTACAAAGAAATAACCAAACAAACAAATAAATAGTCACCTGTTGATGCATCCATAGTAACCATAAACCCATCTGAACTAGAACACATGTGATGTAGATCTAATGGGAAAAGATGCATGCCTATTGTTAGGAACTTGTTTGCAAACTGGGTTCTCTTACAATTATAAGAAATGACAATCAGAACTGGTTAGAATCACGTACTGTACTCAACATCTTGGGCCAAGTGAGAAGAATAGTCATGAAAGGTGGCATTCCATCTGCAATACAAGAAATACAAACTTAAACAAAAGGAAATCTTCCACAAATTATGTTGGCATTTCACAAATACAGAAACTCCATGTGACAATTTATTCTAATGTTGATATAGACTTTTTCCCAGGAACAGAAAGGAGCTGCTCCATAAGATTTTGAAAATTCTATGTTGAATTTCATTAAAGCTTCCAAATTTTACTAGCTAACATCATGCAGTGGCAACCTCCAAAGGTTACTGTGTGGCACTTAATTTTTGCGGGTTTTTCCACAATCCGCAAAAAAAAAAAACGTTCCCACAACAAAAATTTCCTGCAAAAATTTTTTCTGCAAAAATTTACTCCACTGTCCAAAAAATTTAGAAATAAATCGATGAAATTGTAGTCGGTACACTTTTTACTGTTAAAATCTCTAAAGAAAAGGATCGTCTTAAGGTACCCCATTTAGTAACTGATTAACATGTTATACATCTGCATGTTGTTCACCTGCATTCGACTGTTTGTACTCAAACGATGAGAATGTTATAATTCCAAATAGAAGATGACCTCCTGAAAATTGCAAAAATTAATTCCCAGCAAGAAAAACCAGTTTTTCCCAATCGCAAAAATTAGTTCCCACAAAACACAAAAAATCGCCCATTTGCAAAATTAAACTTAAACTCCCGCAACAATTTAGTGCCACACGGTAGTAACAAAGAAAGGGACTTTTTGTTTGACCACAAAATAGTACATACCTCTTTTCTCTAGTTTTGCTATCATACATGGTAATTGTATATTCTGTAACAAAAAAGGGAAGAAAAATTAAAATACAGTTTTTTACTTGACAAACAACTTAACCATATCGCAAGATTTAAAAATTAATCTGATCTACTTTAAGCTTCTGTACAAAATTTTCCGTGACATCCCTCCACCTTCATTGGTGTTACAAAATGCTCATTAGCGCTCACATTCTTAAAATGTGTATGTCAATTAGTGGCATCTTTAACTTTGAAATAACAGAAGGTAAATGAAAAAAAGCAAACAACCACTTAAACTGGTTGAAGTATTTTAACTTAACCACTTGATTAGTACTGTTTTGGCCCAGGATATTAATTAATCGTAACATTTTGATATTTAATTAGAACTTCAGCCAGCACCTGTTCTTCCGAGAAACACTGGAGCCTTCTTGTTGGACATCATTGGGCAGACAGTTTCAGTTCCATCCAGCTTCAGTGTCTGTTGTTTAATACCGGTGTCCAAATCAATGGCATACCAGACATCTGTTTTACGCCCTAAATATAAATGAGTGACACTTGTTGTTAGAGTGATGAAATTTAAGCAAAACACCAGTCAGTTGTTGATATGGCTATTCCTTAAGGGTTGTCAGCTGTGTTACTAGTTATTTGAAAATATAACACACCTGCAACAGACTTGTTGCTTTAAGGTTAAACTACTGTGTTAATCAAAGAACACAGATTTTTTACTACATGCTTGCAATTTATTCATCTTGTGACTGACTATCCTTCGACATTATTATTTATTTAACAATCCAGAAATACCTGTATCCTGGTAAAGATCCTACATATGGGATCGTAGAGGATTTGCCACGATACTATACGATCCTGTGTGATCAAACGATATCCCATGATCCTACTTAGAATCCAGGAAAATCCTAATTCTGTGCAAGATCCTTTTTAAAATCCTACAGGACCGTATTAAGTTCTCAAACAGGATCCTATCCACAGAAACTTAAATAGAATCCCGGAAGATTCTAGAGCATCCCATAAGATCTAGTATTAGGATCTTAAATTACAGAATCTTATCAGGATCCTACATTAACGATAAACCCTTCTAATGCAATTCTTGTAAAACATTCAAGAACAGTCTAAGCAAATATGGGTGCTCTGGAATAAACCGTAAAGTGTATCTTTTCAGTTCTTTAAGCCAAGTTAACAACAACAACAACAACAAAACCTTTATTTAGACACTATGGGGTAAAAAAAGCTACTTAACATAGCTTGTGGGGTCATGTGTAAATAAAACACTGTCTAGCTTGTACAAAATTCACAATGAGTATCACATAATATTTTAACCTGTGTACAATATTCCATCTGAACTCCGACAAGGAGATGCACGCACAAGCTCGGGTATGGTGAACGGCAGCTTCTGGAATGAACAAAAAACATGAGACTTCATTATTTTATCAATATTGGTTTGAAGGGGATTGAATTAATCATCAACACTCTCTTTTACTGGAAAATGTTTCACTTGTCGCAATTATTGCAGAGTGACTACAGAACTGTCAACTGGGGCCACTTAGAGCAGAATACTCAAATACGGTCATGTTTATTCAACTCATTTCCAGCAGTGCTGCTTTACGTACCCAGTAACTCAGAGTAAGAAAATGATTTAAGGAAAACAACTATCAGTGGGAGAATTTCTTTAGTTTATGACCACCTACTTTCCTTGTAGACCTATTTTTTTAAAGTCAAAGACAAAAATACAGCACTAGCAATGATAACTAAGTGGCTAAATGAGAAGTCCCATGGACTTTAAAGCCATGCTGCAAAAAGCAGATGTCTCAGGTAAGTACCAAGTCAGTAATGTGAAAAAGAGTGACCAACAAAAGAAAATTTGATCATTTGTATCCAATGGGTGCACTTATGGCTGCCCAGCTAACATCAAAGTTAAATCTGTTCCACATCAAATGCAATGGCTTCCATCATCTATATTTGAGATGTACCTAATTGCAATAAAGGTGTCACATAAAAATGAAGAGAGATAAAAGAAAAACACCAAATGGGAATAAATTAGGCATGCTAACTACATTTACATGTAGAGAATTTGCTCTCACGACTGACAAAGGGCTACAGCTCAAAAGGTCTTTACGGTGGCCAATTGTATCGACTCATTTGATGTCCAATTTAAGTAATACACCATAGTCCTCAAGTGCTAGGAAAATAATTCATTAAAAAATCTAAGAATGCAATTTGAATGGCTCATTAATTCCTATTCTGCTTTTTTAAATTCTTTTTTCCATTTTTGTATGGTCAACAATGTTATTGCAGTTAGGTGTATGATAATATAATTCTATTATAAAATAAATTTTGGATGAATCTGAGGAACCATGATTATCATATTAATCATATAATTTATGAAGAAATCTACTTAAAAATACTGTTAGTTTAATGCTAATTGTACCTTGAGACCATCATGAGCACTACCAAAGGCATACAGGCTCCCATCTTTGGGGTCAGGAATGAAGATCGCACTAAAAATGTAAAAAAAAAAAACTATACTTAAAGAGACACTTAACAAAGCAAAATTCTGTACTCTGACATTTAAGCTTTTAAAAAAGCAATCATGGTACAAGTAACATGCTAGGAAGGCAGTAACAAATTTGCTACATGACATTCCATATTATGACAGCAAAACTTGGAATCTCACCCTGGACGAAGGTAAACTGGAGTCTGTATGACAGCATCTATTAAGTAAAAAAAGAAGCTTAAGTTTGATTCTTGATTTAACTGGTGCACCTTTTATACCAATACACTTTACAGACTTTATATATGCTTACAATATTCTGGGCCAAACAACGATGAAATGTGACTTGTTCTGCCCTTTGTTTTCAGACGCAACTTTCCATCTTGGAATTATTTTTAAAATTAACTATAACTTTTAGTTATTTATTTATTAATGTACAGCAGCTGTAATGCAATTCAGCTTTGCCAATAAAATTTAAAGACATAGAAACTCCCTGTTTCTGATCAACAGTGTGATTCCTTTTCATTGTCTAAACTACCTCGTAACAGTAGTCACACCACAAAGCTTGCTTTAATTGAGTAGCCCCGCAGCTCTTAACAACCTCTAATTTCATTGGACCTTGGTATCATGCAGCTCTATTGTTTTCAGGGCTAGGGTCCATTGTTTTGTTGTTTGGTGTATTGTTTTCTCAGCAAATCAGAGAAGACCTTGTAAGAGCTGCGACATCACCCCTTTAATTTTGATTGGCATTTAATTTATTTTGACTTCAAATAGGATCACTCAAAACTAAGCACCCTTAGTCACTCAAAGAAGTGGATACGCCATTTAACGTTCTGTACTTGACACAATACTCTGTCATGCATAACAACTGTTGACAACGGATGGTATTGAATTTAATGTAGTTGGTTCGCTTAACAAGATGAAGTCTCATAGAGTAGAAATTTCTTGAGTGGCTACAGGTTGTGTAAACTCAACACTTTTCTTGACAATTAGAATTCTTTGCTTTTAACATGTTTGTAGCCTAGCATCCTGTATGCAGATGTTCTTTGCACTTGATGTGCAATTAAGGGAAGGAATATATGACAAGAGTAAAACTTCTGCAAAGGGTTTAGTTAAGCTATCTTGAAAGAAATGCCGAGCAGTTAAAGATTAATTGAGCTATCCTTCTTGCACTCTCTCTTAAAAATTCAAACAATACTTTGAGAGAATATTCAGTGGTCAAAGGAGGTACGACCAAAACTTATGCCCCCCTCCCGCCAAAAAAAACAGTGGACAAATGCTCATTGCCCCCCCCAAAAAAAATATTCCCTCTTTCAAATGCAATCCCCCCCTCCCCGGGGACAATACCTGGCTGAATTCTTCTAAATTCATAATTGAAAACTTGTAAACTTTAAAGACTCTCTGTTGAACGGCATGCTTTGTGTGCGTTTTGTCATTGTTTTGAATGCGCTGACCACCAGAGAGCTCAGTAATGGCGGCTTAAGTGAGAAGTGATGGGGAACGAGGAGTCAGACATTTCCGTTGAATCTTTGGCAAATGAACAACCAGTAAGACAAAATATTTATGGGAGTCTGGTAAGTTAATTTTTTTGTGTGTCTAAACGTTTCGATTCGTTTGTATTTTATTTGTACCGCAGAGTTGCTCGAACATCCACGCTTCGATAGCTTTCCATTTGGGCTTTCTTGGTAAGATTACAGAATCAGAGCGACAAGAAAATGAAGCCGCTCAGGACACCATGCAAGAAGAGTCCGGGAGGACTTACTGCAGTTGCAAGTCCACTTGTAAAACCAAGCGAAAGGATGGAAGTACTTGTGGTTGCCCCTGCCGCACAGCCAATTTACCGTGTGTGGCGACCAAATGCAAATGTGGGACTCCACGAAAGCCATGTGCGAATATGGTAAAAACTTCTGTTGTGAAATGAGCATTGCCTATTTGCTGTATTACTGTCATCTTGCTTTTTATTTCTGACACATTGCTTTTATAGCTTTTACTTTGTTGTCAGAATCTTCAAACTCTGTCCCGAGCAAGTTTACCTTCCAGTTCAATGGAACGTCAAAGACGTGACATCGAAAATACAAGGCAGGAAATCGAGGTAAGATATGGCATATTCCCTTTAGGAATTTTAGATATTTTTCTGGGGTAGGTATTCCCTGAGCAATTGGCTCAAAACCTGCACTACATTTTAGACCAAAATGGCTCAAAAACCTTGCCCTTGATTACCACCTACATGTACAATGAAAAAAGTAACTTTTTCCTTGTGATGGTGTACTGTATCGATAGCTGACATGGAAGCAAATTATTATTCTTCACTTTTTTTCTTACATTTGCACATGAAAGAAATTTGTTTTAATTTTTCTAATTACAATTTCTAATTTTTTTAATTACAAGAGAATCACCTTAGGTACTATGCAGTTTTGGTCTTAACTAGAGCCTTCTATTCAAACTCGATGTATTCTAAAATTTATTAAAAATGAAAAGAGCAGAGCTGCTAAATGTTACAAATTTATTTTGTGTAACCTTATATTAGTTATTAGTTACAAAACATTAAAAATTCATGAACATGAAAACAAGATCATGTTTGTGTCTACACAGCTGTTTGAATGTTTTAATGCCTCCATTAACTTTGGACCAAATGTTAAGACATTATTCAAGAAACAGCTTTAACACATCAAAACCTTTTACTATCTTATTTCCCCAGATTCATCAAAGAATAAATGATTTTATGTAAATGCTGTGTTTTTTTTAAATTTGAAAATCGTTTAGAAAACAGAACTAATAATAAATTCATATTGCATCACTCTGACTTCTAATAGATCAAATAGCTTGAGTCCCTCTAAAGAGATTAATTTTAAATCCTTCTTTGATTACAAACGTAGGATATCTTGATCAAAACTTCGGTTCAACTACGAGATTGCCACTTTGCTACCAGATGCTCTCAAAATAAAACAACGATGTAAGCTCAGAAAAGTCTGTTCTAGGAACAAAGGAGCAGAAATTAATGTATTGTAAAATTAAAATTAAATTGTCGAGACGGAGTATGTATTTAGACAAAGAGAATCATCGACAACCATGCTATCCACGAGGAAATGAAATAAGATACGAGAAGCAACGAAATATCGATCAGACACGTAAAACGTGGTGATGTAACCAAATTGTAGCTGCAGTTCTGTACTGAACAACACAATGTTCGTCACGTGATATCACTAAATAATCACAGAATTCTCTTACAATGTTCTTATTACCCTTTTCGAATACAGAGGTTTTTAAAAAAAGCAGCACAGCTCAGAGAACTTTTTCCCGTTTAAAGCGATTTCTGGTGAAAACAAAACTTCACGACTTCCGCAAAAGGAAGAGGTATAAGCGAGACAGGTCTCTCGATTTCTCACCTTCTTTCAGCGACCACCTAATTTCCCCTGTCTGTTTTTTTACGGCATGCATTGTACCATCCAACGTAGAAACAAACAGGAAGGATTCTGGAACACTCAAAGTACGAGACTGCAATATCCAAAAGGAAAAAAGCATTTTTCTTGAATCCAGCCAAATTCAACTTGAGAAGCAATGAAATCAACAACAACTGAACATCGACTTTCAGGATTACCTCTTCAGAAAATACCCCTGAAAGAAACACTAAAAACGCCATGAAACTACAGAAAATTCTTAAGATCGTGTATCCACTCATTGTGCCCGTCCTATTTCTGTGTTATTAAAACTTGGTGTAATAACACAGCCACTGGAATATCGATCGAATTCATTCACGTAAATACCCGTGTTCCTGTCGTTCGACGCTAGTGACGTCCTGCCATTTGATTGGTTCATCAATCACCGCCATATTGGACCGTTTCCCTGAAAGAGCCTGGGAGCAATGTCGTTCCCAGATCTTTTTCTGATATCACTATTCCAGGAAGACTGGAAATAACTTTTGCCGCTGACTCTCTTTGTTGTGAACAGCAGGCTTTTACAAAGAAACGAAACGAAGGTCGAAAGGCGGTCGAAAGTCACGTCTTGCATTTGCCGCTATGAATTACAGCGTTGACCGTACGCACATTTATCGCCTCATGGCGAGAAACACAGCAATTAGAAAGAATACAGATGTGTGACAAAGCAGAGGATAGCAATGAGTGCAAAAAGAAAGCCGCCACCCCGACCACCCTTACCACGGCTAACAACCGCGAAAAGTGGGCAGCCAACCGGAGTTGCGCCTGAAAGACCCATCAGAAATGCATTTGCTTCGCTCTCCATTCGTTACAACAACACCTCTAAGGAGTCCGATTCCGAGGAAGAAATTTCTATAAAAACTAGCGTCCCTGATCAAAGCAACGGCCGCGAAGGGAATGAAAGTAGAGACCAAGATTTGTACAAAGTGACTCGGCAAGTTTGCGAGCCAGATGGGAGCGCGAACGCTTCTCAACCGGAAGAAAGCAGACATGCGGAAAAACAGAAAAACTCCTCTGAAACAAGCTTGAAATCTCCAAATAAAAGCGCTTCTATTCAGGAACTCAGGCAGATACCAGAAAAGAAACCAGTCACAAAACAGAGCACCTGGCCAAGTTATTCGCGATCGGAGGACTCTGATTCTGGAGGCATAATGAAGTTTTTGCGCGGCCGAGAACGCGAGCAAGAGAGCGAAGCGAAGTGTGATTCATCAAAAGACAGCCTTTCGCTTTCAGACAAAGAAACGAAGGAAGAAAATGACGCTGGTTCTCTTCCTTCCAAGAATCATGCTACTGATGGCTCTGATGGTAATCTGAAAGCAAAGGAGAAACGATCGAGGTCGCCTTCTCCTTTCCGCCTTTTGGGTCGTGATCGACAAGTTGAAAACGCGAGTGCAGGTGATCACGAAAAACCAAAGGCCTCGTCCGGTATTTCCTTATCGTCTCTTTTGGCTAGCATTGGGAAAGATGAAGTGCATAGCGAGGTTGAAGATAAAATTTCAGATACTGAGGAAATTGAAAGCAACCCGGACATAGTTTCCGAAATTCCTTCTTCTCCGGAATTCTCACTCAACTTCTGTCACGATCATTTTGAGGAAGAAAGGGCAGAATCGAGGGCACCTCTCTTATCCCGCCCCACGATAGACAAGTCTCCTCAGCTTGCCAATTTCTGTCTCTGCTGTCTAATAGTGTATATATATTTCGTAACGACGTGGCCTCCTTTCGTCTCCGGGGCTGTCTTTGGGACGCTTTTGGCATATTTGGGAGGCTGTGCGTTTCTTTGGCTCTTCTGCCCAGAAGATACTGTAGCTGAAAGATACGAGAGAGAGTTGTTTGAATACGAAGAAAGGCTTGCAAGAACCTGCAAGCCTGCCTACAAATCTGTCGACCCAGGGTTGCTTTTTAAAAGACACAAACTTGAGGCAAGTATTCAAATTAGAGAATCAAAAGCGGTGCTTCGTGACGCGAATTTATTCATTTATTACAACAAAAACAAAATTAAATCGCTTCGACTGTCTCTCGTTGCTGGCCATATGTTGTTTTTGTATGTTTGTAAAAATCACAAAAAAGACCGGAGCACTTTTCACTGCTAAGCGGGCGTGAACAGTGTTTGTACAGCATTTTGACATAGCTACCTTGTTACTGGAAATTTTAATCCGGTTTACGATTTTGTTGTCTAGAATAACCTTAGAAAAACTGCAGTGTCTTAAATTTTTAATGACTTTCAATTTGGAGTGGATCTGTAAATTTCTTCAGTGGACTGGACCGATGGATCGCTTTGCAATTTGTTTCTTGATTTATGGGGCCCCAGATGTAGCCGAGTATAGGGAGTTCCCCTAGGTATTGTTTCCACGGAATCTCTTGTTCTCCCACACTTTCACTTTTGTTACCGTAACTCAATGAAACACCAAAAACGGTCTCCTTTTCTTGAATATAAAATGTTTTATTACTGCATGGCACCCCTAATATTAACATTTTTTTCTCCTTTAGGGGTGGATGTTCAAGTCATTTGGTTATGTTCCAGACAAATTTGAGTTTAGTAGCGAGACTGTCCCAGTCTTTGCTTCTTTAAAAGGAACAAACCTAACTTTGTCTCACCCTAAGAGTGATGGAACAGGCAAGAAGTTTGACCCTCGGGCAATTGAGGAGGGAACAAGCATACTTTTCTCAAGACACGAACACTATGATATTGCTGGTGGAAAAGTTTCACTTTTGCCTCCAACAATGACGATGAAGAAGGTATGGAGTAGAAAGTGCCCAATCTGCATTGTCCTTGAGAAGGCAAGTGCAGTGTCAGAAGATGATACTTTTAATAACAAGAGTACTGATGAAGAAGATGATTTCGAAGTACTGCACACCTTGAAACAGCAGGATTCATTTGACGATGTTGGCATTCTTTACTTGTTTGCAAGGACTGGCAGAGAGAAAGAAGAGTGGTTTAATCATCTTTGCAAACTTCTACGAGATAATTCAGAGACATCATACAGTAATGAGAGGCTCAGACCTCTGTGCTCATATCCGCATTACATGGCTCGACTTGTCCCTCAACCAGACAACAAGTCATCTTCTCAGCAGACTGAAATCGCATGGGTAAATGCAATATTCGGAAGAGCTTTTTGGGATGTATGGCATGACAAGTACTGGACCAACAAAGTCAGGGAGCGCTTTGAAAACAAGCTAGCAAAGATGAAGAAGCCCTCTTTTATTCGTGATATCACAATTTCTGATCTCAACCTGGGACAAAGCCTTCCACTGATTACAAAGGCTTCCCCACCAGTAGTAGACAAGCGCGGTACTTGGGTCGATTTGGATGTAACTTACAATGGCGGCTTGATCTTCACCTTCGAGGGGCATTTGAATGTTGAAGGATATTTGAGCTACTTTCTAAGTCTTGGAAACAGTGAACATGGAGAGGTTGCTGCAGAACTGGAAATGGCAGAGTTGTCAAGGAAATATGAGATGATTGACAAGGAGAGTTTTGCAGAAGAGGATCAGGAAAACGAGTCAGAGTCAGAGAGCCCTCCTGACAGTGATTCAGACTTTGAATCACCTGAATCTGACCTTGAAGAATTCACAATCAAGGCTCTTAACACTCCACCCAAACTGTCATCACGTAAAGATAATCCTGAAGATGGACAACAGAGTGAGAGCTCCGATTCTTTCACATTGAGCAGTTTTGAAAATGATGAGGAGGTGCAAGAGAGCAAGGAAGCTTTGCCGTCTGGCTCTGACCCTGAAGAGCGCGAAGCCGCTTTGGAGAAAAGCACAAAGTTAAGAAGAGAGAAGCTATCTTCCTCAAAGCAAAGCTTAATTGAAGAAACAACAGAAAAGAGCTCGTTATCTCCAACACCTCCTGAAAAGATGATGGAAAGCGCTCCTTCAAGTCCACTGAAAAAGCATTTAGGACTCTCTGCTAAACATGGTACAAAGCGCAAAATCTTTAGTGTTATCGAATGCCTGGCTAAATCTAAATGGGTGAAAAAGGCAGCAGAAACTGGCATTGTGAAAAGAGCAGCTGAAAGGTTTTCAAACCTGCCAATCATTTTGTCAGTAGAGGTGCTATCTGTTCAAGGGACTCTTGCACTCAACATCCCTCCACCTCCTACAAACAGGCTCTGGTAAGTTCTTGTTTCTCAGCATCCACATTCTCGTATTAGCTTTTTTGTTTACTGCTTCTCTTAGAAACTGCAAATTCTGAAGTACTCGTTTCAACCAACAGCTGTGTTTTTTTAAAAAAACCACCATCAACCAGAATTAAGAAAAACAAAAAAACAGATTTTAGTTTAACAGGATCAAAAGGGCATGTTGGTATGCTTCACTTGAGTTGGCCATTTTCCTATGCACGAGTTCTTCAAAATTATGTTTTCACGAGAAAACAAATTAACAGCATTGTTAAGCACATGAAAACAAGATCTAGATGCCAAAGTACTCCAGTCTGAGTGTTACAAATTTTTTTCAATGAAATCTCCGCTATTGTAAGTTTTGCACAAATCCTTTAATTTCATTTTCTCCTCAGGTATGGTTTTCGTGGACTTCCTCTGTTGGTTGTGTCAGCAAGACCCAAGTTTGGTGACCGTCAAGTGAAACTAACCCATGTCACAGACTGGATTGAAAAGAAGTTGAAACAAGAGTTCAGGGTAAGTCAACATTATCATTAATTGATATGGTTAGTGTTCTAGAAGAAAGAATTTAACTGTGCACCCAGATGTTTCTGTTTCTTTTTTTTTTTCAACTTGAAACCTGTTTTAAGTGATAAAAGAACAATAAATTAAGCAATCCACCCAGAATGGTAAGTGAAACAAATAGAAAGAAAAATATATATATATGCACAGAACTGACTAAATACAACATTAAATTTAGAGAGGGTAATATTCAAAGCTAGTCACACAATTTACAATTTAAGACTGAAGCTATTTTGCTTCTATTATTTGATCTGATTTCTGTGAAGCTGTCTCACATTTATGAGGATACTGAAGATGGTTGCTTGCTGTTGCCTTGCAGCTGTATGCAATTATTTGATTTTTAACAGGCTTCCATTTGAACCATTGCTTTTGAAGCTGATAATACGTGTACTTGTCTAAATATTTAATAACTAGAAAATTAAAAAAATTTTGACGAGGAAGAAAAGTTGGGAAAAAGTCCCCCTAGAGTACTGGCCAGTGACACATGTTTATTTGCAGATGTTTATTGAAGCCTTAATTTCAAATTGATTTCTAAATGAATAATGTCTTTAATTTCAGAACATGTTTGTTCTCCCTAACATGGAAGATCTACCAATCAGGCTCATGAATTCAGGACTTGAGGAAGACTTCCCACAGTGGTGACAAATGTATATCCACAGAGGGACATTGTGATCTTTTTCTGCAAGAACTAAATAATTTAGCTAGTGAAACACTAGGGTTAAAAAACTAAGCCCCAAAGGCTTGGCAGTGGTGTGTCACATCTTGAATGTGTCCTCACCCAGGGGAACTCCCACTCCCATAGCTGTAAATGTTACAAGAGTGTTTGTTGCTCCTTTTAGGAGTTTAATTCCATGATTTGGTACTTCTTAGGGTGTTGTAATCTACATAGACCACTGTTAGAGTTATCTCGGTACCTTTTAGGTTTCTGAGGTGGAAAAATATGACAAATCTTTCTTCATCACTTTTATGTGGGTGTTGTCCCCCTGTGAGCTAGCGTCCCTCTCCCAACTTGATGTTCTTCTTTGGTTTCACTGTCTGCTGGTTTAGCTGTGCTATCCTTATGGTGGTAAATGATGTGAACTCAAGCAGTCTGTCAAGTGTGATTGTCTTGGTGAGAGAAGTCATGAAAAAGATTGTTGTTGAGTGGGTGAATTGCCATACCTATGACTTTACCAAACAAACTTGAAAAAAGTATCATTTGTTTTCACACAGCGCCACTGTATTTTGATTCTTCTATTCCACTGTCAATTGCCTCATGTCCTGGGAAACAGAGATCAGCTCATTGAGATCAAAAAGACACATTCTTGGGTTGTGCTCATTTTACATTACATAGTATTTGAATGTGGATGTGAAACTGAAAGTGCATGGGGTACATGTTTGATTACAATGTAATGGAAGTTAGAAATTAGCTGACTTAGAATAAACTATGATTGAATGCAGTTTAGCTTTTGAACGTGAGAGTTCTTACGTTATGGTAACATGCAGTAATTAACTTATTAAAAAGAACTTTTCTAGGTTCTTTGTTGCAGAGGTAGGGAAGGCTCTAAAGAAGTCTAAATTCAGTTCCCTTCAAGGTGAAAGATGCTGATTTTCAGCCATAAATTGAAATAAAAGAATCAATTAGGTTGCTTATGAGATAGGTAGATTTAAGAAACTTTGTGCTTCTTAGAAATTCCATATTGCTAATTCACCATTATCACCAAGTTAAGTACTGTTGTTTTATTGTAAGATAGTAAAATAATACAATGGAGACCAAACTATTGAAGGGTTTGTTTACAAGAACTGCCCCCAGTTTTCATTACATGTACACCTCCATAAAATAGGTCACAGCAGTCTTTCAAGTTATAGAAATTGTTTTGTCCTGCTTTAACCCTTTAAGCCCTGATATAAAAATGCATATTCTCCTCACTGTTTTCCATACATTCCTTGTGAAACAAGTAAGGAGAATTTGCCTAAATATCAAGACATCTTATCCTTGGTGATCACTTTCCTTATTCTCATCACTTGAATGTTTGAAGTATTGACAATGTAAAGAGAAATTTCATTTCTTTCACTGTTAGGGCTTAAAGGGTTAACCCTTTCACTCCCAAGAGTGACTTAAATCACAATTCAAACAAATTCCAAATTTCATTTTGTAAAACACTTAAATATAAATGGTACCATGTGAAAGAACTGCTAGAGAGGTTTCATTTGAATGGTTATATGATAGGATTTCATCCACAGACTCGGAAGTTAGAATCACCTTAAAATCTTCATAACTGATTCTGGGAGTGAAAGGGTTAATTAAGGACTGGCCGTACTTGGGCAAAATTTTTCACAAACTAAAAGTGTCTGTGTAAAAAGAGGGTGACTTACAACCTTTTTTGTAATGTTTAGTTAAGGACCTAACCCAGTCAAGCCCTTTTTTTTAGCAACTACTGGTACACTCACTCTCAAGTGGAGTTTGTTACTCAATTTATTTACTATTTATGAAAAACTATCTCCAAGGAAGTAAAAGAAGGTGGATAAAGCAGCTTGATAAGCTTATCTTTATTTAGTAATTTGTCAGATTTTTGTTCACCCCTTAACAAAACTTGTAATCATTTCTAAAGCTTACCTAAGAGTATAATTTTTTATTCAGTTCAAACAGTGTTGTGTTTAAAATAATATCATTTAAATAATAATAACTGTGACTTGTGACTTAGAGTTAAACTAGGTGTAGCAAACCTAGGAATTTTCAAGACTTTCTCTTGCTCAGCAATGCAGACAGTTAACATTGAACAGTCTACATTGCTGAACAATAATTATTATAAATACTTTGTTGTAGACACATGGCAACAATTTGTGGAAAATCAGAGCTGGCATTGAATGTAGAGATGTTTTGTGGACAAATCTTGTTGGGTGATTGTCATGTCCTTTCCACAGTATGAGACTCTTCTTTTCTTTTTTTTTTTCCTGAATGTCTTCCAAGATTGACTTCCTCAAAAAACTGGTTATATTGGGAAACAATATTTAATAATGGTGGAATACATCACTAAAATCTAAAGTGTTACCTTAGCTAAAACTAAGTCATGTACAAATCCTAATTGAAGGGGTGCACGTGGAATAAGGCCCTAAGTGACTCCTGATCTAATGTCAAATTCTCCCTTTGATTTACAAACATACACAAGGAAAATTGGAAGGAGAATTTAGCAGTTCATCAGAAGTCACTTGGGGCATTATTCCAGGCACCCCTTCAATTTATTGTTCTCATGTATGGACCACTTGGCTCAGAAAAAAAAGAAAAAAATTGAACTTTATTGATAACAAAAAAATTTACATAGTTTACTAAACTTTTACATGATGTGAACAAAAGAAAACTGTTCAGATATGTTCTAGAGTATTTTGTCCTTTACACAGAGTGTATTATGCAGTAACATTTAACATGTCGTATTATGCAAAGTAATTTTTAAACTGTTGACAGATGTATTCAGTAAATAAAGGTATTTAATTAAATAAAGGTTGTTTCCTCATAAGTTCAAAGACTGAAGCAAAGCCGCAAGGAAGCTAAAGATGCTACAGAAACCAGGGGTGAGTTGCATAAAACTTAACGTCTGGCATAACCTCTAACTTCGGACGTTCACTCTAGTCAAAGTCACTATTTTAACGGGCCCTTATTGAATTAGGCACACATTCACAAAACAACTCAAGGGGAAGTGGCTACTAATTAAAAAGGGGGCACTTACTGACAAAACGACACTTAAGGAACACTTATTAGAAAGGAAGCGCTTACTGGAAGGAGGGTGCTAAATCGAATCGTTAATGCATTTATTAAATTTGAAGCCTAATGATTTTTATTTTGCAGCTGCGATCATAATAGAACAATTGATTCTTTGGCTTGATTTCTTCACTCCAGGTGATTCCATGCTCACCTGAAAAATTAATAATGCAACGCTCATCAACTCTTCATGTTCAGTGCAGGCAAACCTCTTTAATAGGGACACTGAAGGGGCAAGGGTGGAAACCCTTTTAAGGCCCAAACCCAAAAAACTGACACGCTAGTCACGGGAAAAATGATAACTAGGAATTGTGTGAACAGGTCATTCTTATTTTCTTTGCTGTAACATGGGAAGTTTAGCATCAAGCATAGAATACTAGGCTAAGCCTAGTTTAGCAAATTATATTGCGTGACTGGTTCAGTTAAATATTGCGTTCTTGCGTGACTGGTTCGTCGTGCATGTCAAATGTGCATTTGACCACGCTTTTCCAGAAAACGTCATTGCTTCTACATTTTTTTAATTACATCATGGAGCAAAGTGTCAAAAAAAGCCAGAAACACCATGTACGATGACATAGTGAACACTCTTCCAAAAACTAACGCTCACAAAAATTAATGCAACTTAAATTAGTGCGAATTTTTACAATCTGCATTAATTTCATGGAGCATTAGTTTCTGATTATGCGGCAACCTCGTTCCCAGGGTCTCTCTTCTTCTCGTCCCCTCGAGCGAGAGAGGACGGGAAGAAGAGAGACCCTGGAAACGAGGTTGATAATGAGGTAGCTTGTAATGGGAGTACCCAACCCTAGCTTCCTAAACTGTAAACGATTTTAAGTAAGGAGAAGCTCTGTAGATTTTCTTCATTGTTTTGTGCTTTGGGTAAGTCATGATGGGCAAATTATAACCTGCAAATTCATGTTTCAAAAGGGACTCACTCACACAGCAGTGAAATTGGCCACAATTTATAAATGAACATTGCAATATTATTGTTCATACTTACTGAGCTGATTAATAAAAAATTCATATGTCTGTGGATTTCTGATGGTTGATGATATGTATGCCACAGGCCTTCCTACTTCATCACCACAGGCACTTCAAGAGACAAAAAGAGATTGATTAAAATTTGTTCATGACAGTTTTTAATAAACATCTACAGCTGAAGTTTCAAGGCAGGCAAGTAGGATCCAAAGAAGTTTACTCAAGTATGCTGTTCAATAACACAATCACCATAACTCTGAAGTTCAAAACTTAATTTTAACAAGTCACGTCACATTGTCATGTCACATAATCTTGGCAGGGGTCTCAAGAAATTTAAAGTATTTTAATTCAGTGGGTTCAAAAGGTCACATAATTTTGTGGTTGTGAATATTATAAGGCTTTCTAAGGGTGGCAGTGGAGAACAGGATTGCAGATCCTCTTCTTCCATGTTTCGCTGTCAATCTCTGCCTTTCCCCTCCTGTCAAAACATGGTCACATAATAACATAATAATAATAATAATTTTATTATAGTCTCACTCTTCTAGCTGTGTACAAGTGCCCCTGCTAAGCGGGGAGACTGGTGGGTCACACCCTTTCCTCATTATTTGTGCTGCATATTGATGTCATAGTTGGAACCACGCCTCATAAAGTTTAGCTATTCTCATCTTAGATCCCTATTAGCCCTGCCACCTTGTTACACTTTATTTGTCTTCAACATGTAGGAATATTCTCTCCTTTGGATCCTTACCTTAAAAGCAAGTGTAATGTTCTCACTAGAGATGGAATAAGGTCAACATCGTAGATTACATCTGGAGAAAGAAAACATTTCAAATTTGTCTATGTTTTGGAACACTACACCATCTTGTAAGTGCTTTTTTGGCCAGCAGTCATGGCTAGATTAGTCAAATAACAGATAAAGGTTAAAGTGTAAAATTGTTAGCTTACACCACTCCACTGAGGTGTATGAATGGGTACCCTGGGGATGGACTTTCAACCTATCCAAGGATGGGGTGGGGGTGAGGGTGCTGGTAGCAGAGATGCCAACCTCTGTAGATCTGAAATGTTTTAATTGGTTTCTTTTGGGTTCTGGGCCTTCCATTCACAACCCCTCTTCCCATCAAACACTGCCCCAGTGTTTGCTATGCAGGACAAAATGTATGATTTTAGAAAATATCCATACCCCAACCGTGGGGGGGACTTCACTTAGCCCTATCCACCTCCCCACATTCTCCCCATTCCCCCCCCCAGATTATGTTCTGTACCCTTTCTTTTCTACAGCTTTTCTATCAGTGTGCAGGATGAGTGTCACTTTGATGATGAACCTAGCAAAGATGATTTGGATGTGGGAGAGGGGACAGGGTGTTTAAACTTCCCACTTCCCGTACCCTTCAATCCTGGCTCCCACCCTATTGCTGTTGGCTTGCACCCATTTGCGCTTTTTTGATTGCAAAATATAGTGCACCTTTGTGTAATTTCCCCCTACTTCTCCCGCTTCATAACCCCTCTACTCCCACCTCCCCTACACCTCCTCCCCCCTTTTCTCCTGGGCTTCCACCCCCCTGTCCCCCTCCACTTAGATGGCCACACATCTCTGAACAGTACAGTAGATCTTTCATGAGCATCTGAACCAGGTGCAGATGGTTGTGGGTTCAGTTCCCATTTAGACTGGAAGTTGTCTCTAATTTTGGCAATGGCAATCGTGGGACGGGCGAAAATAAATGCACGCACGCATGAAATTCCAGGGAGACGCAACATCAAAAACTCACATCTATTTCTTTCATTTCTTGCTCCTGACATGCTAAATACTTGTTGACCACCTTCTTATTTCCTGACCGACCTCAACATTTACCAGTTTTCTTTGCTTCAGTTCTGTCTTTATTAAACATAAACATGTAAGAAACCTCATTTCAAATAATTTCCAAGAGTTTGTTTTAAGGGTGAGTGTACATGGTGCTATTGTCTTGCCCTTTGAAGAAGTACACAACTAATAACCAGGAGAGAATAAAGTATTAACTTAGATGCGACATACCAGCAGCTAATATAATTCCAACAGGAAATGTGTCCAAATCGCTTCTCCTCAAACTGTTCCAATCTAATTTGTAAACTCCCACTTGAACATTCCCTGAGAAATGTTCACAGTCTTCATTCAAATGCCGACAACCCTGATCAGACTTCCTTGAGAAACCAGCAATAAAATCTGTAGCATTGCTAGATGGGTTAAAACCACTACTGTCAGAACAATCAGCAAGACATGCTGTACAGCTTGGATTGCCAACAGTATCAGTAGTCTGAAAATCAAATCCTGTTCCTTGACGTTGATTGCGGCAATAATTATTCGTCATCTCAGAACTTTCAACGAAAGCTCTCTTATCATCTTTTTCATCTATGTGAAGATTTGATATATCTGATGTCCTTTGGGAAGATTCCTGCATGTTCTTGTCCACATTAGTTTTGGCTGCAGAAGCACCTTTACTCATCCAAGACAATATTTCCTCAGTCTCACTTGCTTCACAACTCAGGACAAATCCATTGACTCCAAGATTGCACTGAAGAGCTTCAAGGACAGTTTCATGGCAGTCAGTGAAGATGTATTGGCAAGGTGAACACATGGTACAAATGACAAGTCCTGTTAGTCCAGTTCCACAGCCCAGCTCAATGATGTTTCTGGGAAAATTCAAAATAAAAACAACTGTTGTCATTACAGTGGAGCTCAAAATCTGTCACTAACAGGCTAGGCCCAAGAAAAAAATAAAATCTGGCTGTATTGACATGGTGGCCATATTAACCCTTTAACCCCCAGTAGTGACAAGCATCTAATTTCTCCTTACAATGTCCTCACTTGATCAAACATGTGGGTCACACAAAAATTGCTGGTAAGTTAGTTGCAATGGGTGATTTTTTTTAATCACGCTCCAAGTTGCCACTAAAATCATTCTTAAAATCACATGAAAAATCACCAGTGATAACAGCCCTTTAGTCACCAACTAACAAGAGCACTTACCGTTTTTGAAAGTTTGACATGTTTTCCATTGCCCACTCAGCAAGATACTTTCCTGCCTGTTATAAATCAGTTAAAAAGTAACTGAATGTTAATCAGTATGTGCTTACATGCACATTTGTGTAGTAAATCTAGGTCAACTCACAAGTTATATGCCTCCCTGCTCTCTGGCTTTACTTAGATTTTTCTCAAGTTGCTGTTTTGCAAATTGAAGTAAACTATAACAAAAGTTAGCAGGAAGTTCAAGGGCTCATGTGAAGAGAGAAAGCAAAGTAACACACACCTTTTCACCTGCCTATGATTGCGACAGACCGAAAAAAATGAATCTGAACAGCTCCTCCACAGACCTGTTGGACAGACCAGTATAATGACTGTCGGGGCTCTGTTGCCCAACTGGCCAACAGTTTGCCAAACAACCCAGTGACAGTTTTTGTAGAGCTACTCTTCATTTTTCCCAACATCTACATAGCAAAAGTTTGAACATTACTTTAATGTAAGCATTTCTCCTGCAAAATTTTATCCACTCTTTCATGTCAACAAATAGGGATGTCTCATTGTTTTTTTTTTTAATTCCCTGAATAAAAACTCAGCTAAAACAAAACATACCATCCATGTGCTGAGTCCTGTGGTTCCTTGTGAAATGAACTGTTGGGTTTCCTCAAGAGTGATCATGGCTCCACAAGGCTACAAACATAAGAATAGCATCATGCGTGCAAAATATTTGAATATACTAAGATGAATTAATCAGTCAAAATTTATGAGTATTTGGTATAGCAAGTCTGAGTAGACACAGTTACCATTGTAAGACCCCTGGTAGAAATTCTGCCCAGGATCCTAATAGGATCCTTATAGGATCTTGTAGGATCTTAACCAGGATCCCCCTTGTTTAGGATCCTGTTTAAGATCCTCTAGGATCCTACAGGATCCAAAGCAAGATCCTACAGGATCCTATAGGATCCTACAGGATCCTAAACAAGATCCTATAGGATCCTTAACAGGGGCCCGTTTCTCGAAACTTGTGGTAACTTTCCGGGCCCGAAAACTATGTTAGATGCACAAATTATATTCTCGAATAGCTATACAACTTTTATTGATTTTGAAAGCTAAATTCTACTCTTTATAATTTCGTAAAGCATATCACTAAGTTTGCACCAATAATTACCATTAGCTCACAAATAAATGAGCTTGAAAAAATACTTACCGGGCCCGGAAAGTTATCGGGAGTTTCGAGAAATGGGTCCCAGGATCCTAGACAATCTTAAGCAGGATCCTGAAAGACTTGACAGGATCCTGAGTAGGATCCTATAAAACATGGTGCCATTTAGGATCCTGGCTAGGATCCTGTGTGAA
Organism: Siderastrea siderea; assembly: GCA_964030785.1. Classification (NCBI taxonomy): domain Eukaryota; kingdom Metazoa; phylum Cnidaria; class Anthozoa; order Scleractinia; family Rhizangiidae; genus Siderastrea; species Siderastrea siderea. Next base: position 41,838,646 of record OZ034973.1, on the reverse strand, counting down.
CTTACAGGATCCTGTAGGATCCTATAGGATCCTAGAAAATCCTGTAGGATCCTGTATAGGATTTCTACCAGGGACAAATAATTTTATAAAACATAATTTAAAAAAAAAAAACAACAACAACAACAACAGTAAGAGAAGAACATTTCCTGCATTCCAGAGGATGTTCTTGCCCCCCCCCCCCCCCTCCCCACATCAGCCCTGTGTTTCTTATGGTGGTCAACTGTCATTCTCCAAGTGCTCTAAAAGAGCATGAAAGAAAAAATCCCTTTATTTCCACTGTTTATGCATAGTCATGTTGCTTCCTAAAGCAAGGAAACTTTACTCCACATTGTTTCCCTCCACCTAGGTGTACAAATGGGTACCTGCTGAGTGAATCATAAGGGAAACCAAACAACATACTGGGGGTACCCCTGTGGACTAGCTTCTCACCCAGTGGGGTGGAGAGAGTAGAAACTTTACTCCACATTGTCTCCCTCCACCTAGTACCTCGGTGTACAAATGGGTACCTGCTGAGTGAACCGTAAGGGAAACCAAACAACATACTGGGGGTACCCCTGTGGAATAGCTTCTCACCCAGTGGGGTGGGGGGAGTAGAAACTTTACTCCACATTGTTTCCCTCCACCTAGGTGTACAAATGGGTACCTGCTGAGTGAACCGTAAGGGAAACCAAACAAAATACTGGGGGTACCCCTGTGGACAATCTTCTCACCCAGTAAGGTGGAGAGAGTAGAAACTTTACTCCACATTGTCTCCCTCCACCAAGGTGTACAAATGGGTACCTGCTGAGAGAACCGTAAGGGAAACCAAACAACATACTGGGGGTACCCCTGTGGACTAGCTTCTCACCCAGTGGCGTGGAGAGAGTAGAAACTTTATTCCACATTGTCTCCCTCCACCTAGGTGTACAAATGGGTACCTACTGAGTGAACCGTAAGGGAAACCAAACAACATACTGGGGGTACCCCTGTGGACAAGCTTCTCACCCAGTGGGGTGGGGGGAGTAGAAACTTTACTCCACATTGTTTCCCTCCACCTAAGTGTACAAATGGGTACCTGCTGAGTGAACCGTAAGGGAAACCAAACAAAATACTGGGGGTACCCCTGTCGACTAGCTTCTCACCCAGTGGGGTGGAGAGAGTAGAAACTTTACGCCACATTGTCTCTCTCCACCTAGGTGTACAAATGGGTACCTGCTGAGTGAACCATAAGGGAAACCAAACAACTTACTGGGGGTACCCCTGTGGACTAGCTTCTCACCCAGTGGGGTGGGGGGAGTAGAAACTTTACTCCACATTGTCTCCCTTCACCTAGGTGTACAAATGGGTACCTGCTGAGTGAACCATAAGGGAAACCAAACAACATACTGGGGGTACCCCTGTGGACTAGCTTCTCACCCAGTGGGGTGGAGAGGGGAGAAACTTTACTCCACATTGTCTCCCTCCACCTAGGTGTACAAATGGGTACCTGCTAAGTGAACCATAAGGGAAACCAAACAACATACTGGAGGTACCCCTGTGGACAAGCTTCTTACCCAGTGGGGTGGAGAGAGTAGAAACTATACTCCACATTGTCTCCCTCCACCTAATACCTAGGTGTACAAATGGGTACCTGCTGAGTGAACCGTAAGGGAAACCAAACAAAATACTGAGGTTACCCCTGTGGACTAGCTTCTTACCCAGTGGGGTGGGGGGAGTAGAAACTTGACGCCACATTGTCTCCTTCCACCTAGGTGTACAAATGGGTACCTGCTGAGTGAACCATAAGGGAAACCAAAGAACATACTGGGGGTACCCCTGTGGACTAGCTTCTCACCCAGTGGGGTGGGGGGAGTAGAAACTTTACTCCACATTGTCTCCCTTCACCTAGGTGTACAAATGGGTACCTGCTGAGTGAACCGTAAGGGAAAACAAACAAAATACTGGGGGTACCCCTGTGGACAAGCTTCTCACCCAGTGGGGTGGGTGGGGAATATAACCTTTACTCCACATTGCCTCTCTCCACCCAGGCCCCAGTTCTTCAAAAGGTGGATAGCGCTATATCCACTGGATAAATCGCTATCCAGTGGATAAGTATTAGGAAAACCTTTTGGGTTATGCACTGGATAGAGATTTATCCAGTGGATAGCACTATGCACGTTTTGAACAACTGAGGCCTGGAGTATATATGGGTACCGGTGGAACATGAGGGAAACCAAGCAAAATACTGGGGTACCCCTGTGAACTAGCTTTTCACCCAGTGTGGTGGGGAGAGTAGAAACCTTACTCCACATTGTGTAGTTCCAGAAAAAATCCATCCCTACCCCATGGAAGGTTATCAGAAATTCCTAGGGGGAGGGGCATCTAAAAAGCCAAAATTTTAGAAGCAAAGTATGAAGCTAAACTGGAATTTCTTGGGGGGGGGGGGAGGGGGTGCAAAACAAAAACCTTCCGTGGGGTGAGTATAGATATTTTCTGGAACTACACATTGACTCCTTGTAACCCAGGTGCATAAATGGATACCAGCAAAAAAATGCTGGGGGTGACCCTGTGATGGACTAGCACCTTATTTGGGAGGAGGGGGGGAGGGTAGTAATACTCCTAGTTAAAAACTGTGAAAACCACAAACTGGGTTAAGCTCTTAAGACATACCGACCACCTACGCCTAAAATGTGTCTTTACATTACCCAGTGTTTGGCTACATGAAACCTTCACTTATCTTAAGAAGTGTTCATGATTTATGTTGCAGGGGAGCTATTATGGATTTTACATTTTGAAGGAAAATTTTTTGCACCATTTCCCTCCCCAGCACCTCCACTCAAAAATAATCACAATATTCATCTTGTTTCATGTTGTATTCAACATTTAATCTGTTTCCTATTCTGGCTAATGTGTAAGCAGATTTTTCTTGAAGCCCTATCCCGCTTAAAAATGGAATAAATTGGAATTTGGAATAGGGAGAGCAGGGATGGCGCAGTTGTGAGAGCACTCGCCTCCCACCAATGTGGCCCAGGGTTCGATTCCCAGTCCTGGTGTAATATGTGGGTTGAGTTTGTTGTTGGTTCTCGTCCTTGCTCTGAGGGTTTTTCTCCGGGTTCTCCGGTTTTCCTCCCTCCACAAAAACCAACATTTCCAAATTCCATCTGGAATCAGTGGATGAAGAGCCACTCTGTGGAGGTGCCACTGCAAATTCCAATTTAATTAATTAATTAATTAATTAATTAATTTATTTATTTTATTTGTAAGCAGATTTTTCTTGAAGCCCTACCCCCCTTTCCAAGTCCCTGACTAAGTTTCAATAGCACCCTACCCCCACCCCCCCAATTGTTACCAGGTTACAAGGGAGAATGGCTGGCCTCCCTTCCAAATTCCCATAGTCCCCAACCAAATAATTTATGAAAGCTTCCTTACAGATTTTTACCTAACTGTTTCCAGACAATAATTTATGTTGCTCACCAACATGTATGTCTTGTAACACTTGTCATCTGCCTGCTCCACTTTTCCAATAACTTCTCCATAAGCTTCGTAAAGTTCATCAGAGATTTCACTGCCATAATCCTCACAGAGTTTGAGGAGATGCCTCAGAAACAACCTCTGGTATGACACTGAAGGAGCATACTTCAAATTTGCTGCAAAGAAGTATGTCTAAAAGAAAAGACAAAGACGATACACTTCAGCTTCCTTCTTACACATTAATCTATGTTTACCTAAGTTGGTAGCTAGCTCATTTGCTCACAGGCTACTTAGATTGTAGAAAATTGAAAGCTGGTGAAATATGCTTGCCTAGGTGAGTGTAGTCCTGAGAAGGGCTGTTTGTGATATTGACAATGACTGACATTTTGACAACCTGAGCAGAAGTCATCATCAGGGTCAAGTCAATGTCATCACAAACAGTCTTTCTCAAGACTACCAGTATCTCGATCACTCAGACGATCATAGTTCACCAACTTATGATATGACTCCTTGGTTCAAACCACTTACACTAGAAATTAAACTTGGCAGTGGATTGAGTGGCATGATATATTATTATTATTATTATTATTATTATTATTATTATTATTATTATTATTATTATTGGCTGGCATATAACGTATCATATTAGAAACACACAAGAAGCATTATCACAAAATTTAAAGAAGATGTATCGAAGGCAAGTTACTATGATAATTATTTGTAAACATATTCCCCATATTCCCCTTTCTCGTCATCATTGTCGTCATCATTGTCGTCATCATCATCATCATCATCATCATCTATATAATATATTTGCACACTTGTACTTGACACTGACAACATACGTTTTTCGGTGAATCAGTAACAATAATTGATCAAAACTACGTAAAAACAAACTAAGCTAAACACAAATCTTACCAACCATGTCGAGTATTCTTCTCTGTGTTTCTAAATCGTGATTTGTCTGTTCGATTTCCTGAAAGAAACAAACATTACATTTAGGCTAAAGGTTATCAGAAAGAAGCAACAAAAATATAGGGAACTGACTTTCCAAATAAATCCCTTAAGTGGAGCCATTTGTAAGTATTGCTTTTGGATTTCCCAAAAGTCTGCGAACGTCACGCTGGCCGCCATGATGGCCGTGTTCATAAGAAGAGAGCTTGGGTTCTAGTTAGCGCAGGTCGGCCATCTTTGTGGCGGTTTCAACAACAACTTTGCAGAATGTAGGTCGATTCTAGGAAAATCCTTGGTCATCCTTTAATAACTGAACGTTTTAATGTTGTGTCGTACTTCTTAATACACCATTCATTCGTTCTGTTTTCTTATTAGAATGCCTTTGTCCTGATTTTGTTCTATTTTTCCTTTCTTTCAGGGGTCGCAGAAGTCGCTCGCGTTCGCGCTCAAGATCTCCGGCAGCTCGGAAGGGCAAAGAGAAGAAGCGAACTTCAAGCACCCGCGGCCGTAGTCCAGTGAAGTCAAGTAAAGAGAAGTCTAAAACCAAAACAGATAAGAGTAAAACGGTTGTAAAGAATGGCGCAGACAAGGGAAGCCGAAGACGCAGTCGTTCCAGCAGCCGGAGCAGGTGAGCTTTGTTTGTTATTGAAATTTTGAACATCTTTGATCGTGACATAATTTAGCTTGGAAATAAAATGATTTCAATCGTGTGGCACTACGTTGTGGTCGTAAGTTTAATTTTAACGACTGCCCTTGGCTTCGATGAAGTAAAACTATTTTCTGGTTAAACACCAGAATCGCTGGTGCAGCTGATCGAGATAAGCTTATTTGTTTACTGTTTGTGTGATCTTTTGAAATTGCGTGCTGATAAACAGTAGTGCACGTGTTCATCTTGGGAATCAGAGGTTTAATAACTGCAATATACCCTGTCACCTTGCAGCTATACCCCTGAAAAAAGCTAGATTCCCCACGTTTTAAGAGGGAGAACTTGGCATATTGCACATGTTCCCAAACTCCATTAGGGCCATTCCATGTTATATCCACACCCCCCCTATGGAAGAGGTCAGTCAAAATTTACCCCTAAGAAATCAAAGATCAAAAGTGCCGACACGTGCACCCCTTCAGAAATTGCCTAAATTCTCTTTTCCCCTCAGAAAAAAGCCAATATTTTTCCAAACCCCCTCGGAAATATTTAAAAGATCAAAGGCGCCGACCCAGCGACCCCCTCAGAAATGATGATCAAGGGCCCCTCAGAAAATCTCTTCCATCGGGGGGGTGTGGATATTAAATGGAATGGCCCTTAGTGGCTGCATAGATACACAGTAAGACTGACTAAGTGTTTTGAGTGGCAGGGTATTCTGCAGTCAGTCTACATCACTTGTGACTGAAATTGTAAAGTTAACAAATTGACGTCAGGTTTTATGCGTCTGTACAGTAATTGGTAATTAATTTTGTCATTACATAGTCAAAGTTGTTGTGGATCCACTTGCCTTTGGCTCAGCCCAAACAGAGAAAATTGTGAGCATGGCTTTCGTACAACTCAGTAAATTGAGCATGACTTCACAAAATAAACTCGGAAGCAAGTTTCTGTAAAATTTACCTTTATTCCGTTCCAAGATGTACTAAAATTCACTCAATGACTTCTCTGAGTTCATGCAAGCTCGCTTTTATTTCCTTCATAACTACTGGTTCCCATCATTCAAACTTTTTCTCTTTCAAACTACAACAAATAATTTCCTTTTCTTGCCTCGCAAATGATATCAGGCACGTTCAGTCAATTAAAAATTCAATTTCACCGATTGACGATCGTGTGCTTATTGAACATTGCAGTTTTGATGTAGTTCTGTCATTTACAGTGAAAAATTTTGAGAACCATCGATGCAAAACAGCTTGGCGAAAATTATTGTTCAAGCCAAGACAGCTTGTGTTACTTGTGTCCTCATTTTCATTTAATTATCAACAGCCTCAACAAACGAGAGCCAATCAGCCCACAAGAATTCACTCAGTTACTGTAAGAAGTTGAACTAAGTCTCCAGACTTACAGCATTTTTTTTGCCAAATGCCAGATTTAGACGTCAGTATGAATGGATAACTTGATGTTTCAAAGGATATTGAAAATTTGTTTTGAAACTAGAAGAATGTATCATAGAATGTGAAGCAAAACTTTGTGGCATTTTTTTCTTGTCAGTGTTACCCACTGTATTCACTGTATTCCTTATCATGTTTTGTGTGTAGTTCGACATCAAGCTCTGGCAGTTCAAGCAGTAGCCGTAGCTCTAGTTCTGGATCTAGCAGTAGCCGAAGCAGCAGCTCTGGCAGCAGTAGAAGCAGCAGTAGTGGGTCCAGTAGTAGTGGATCAAGTAGCAGCAGTAGTGGTAAGGAGTTCTTAACCCTTTAATTCCTGATATGAAAATGTATATTCTCCTTACTGTTCTCCATACATTTCTTATGAAAACTAGTAAGAAGACTTTTTCTAAATATCAAGTCATTTTATCTGTGGTGATCACTTCCTTTATTCTCATCACATGAATGTTCGAACAAGTAGTGATGATGTAAAGAGAAATTTCATTGTCATCACTGTTAGGGCTTAGAGGATTCAACTCGTCACTCTAAAGAACATCCCATACTACAAAAACCACTTGAGTTAAAACAAAAAGCCAAAGGGGTTAGTTTTTAAAGAAACTGTGGTGCTGTGTCACATGTTCAACTTATTTCCATTTGTTCATGTAATCAACTGTCCAATTGGACCTCCAGGATAACTTCTGATAAACCAACTTAAGCACACAAATGAACTTGAGTTGGTTTTTATTGGATGCACCCTCAAACTGTCATTTGAGTGTAATCCTACGGAAGTATTCGAATTTGACTGTGGGCAAATGGTCAACAAGGTGCAACCAAGTTTACTATCAGTCATAGAAAATGAGTACAAGCAGACTAACTGTTTCATTAGACATGCAAAACAGCGATAGAGTTATATTTACAAAAAATCAAAAGATTGTTGACATTCCAAGGCCATAGGGCATGCAATCATTTTCTATCAAATGACTATTCAACCAATGAGATTTGCATTAGTACACGGTAAATGTCTGCTAAAGGTCTAAATAAATTATAATAGGACAGTGTACTGCCCTGTCTTAACAATAAATGGATGACAAAAATTTGATTCTGAAATTGCAAGGTGGACTAGAACAGGGGACTTCCTATTAATCTCTATTTTAGTTATTTCAGTATTGTTTATATACCTGATTGAAAAAACGTTGTCGGGAGAAGACCACAAACCATGAACGATACGACCCAGTGGTATACAGGGAAACATCTGAACTATTTACTGATTTGTATTTTGAAAGCCGTTCACTTGCATTGTTTGTCTGTTTTGATACTGCACTTTGTGCGTCCGTCACTCATGCACCCGACAGTGAACGAATGGTTGGTGGCAGGACTTAGTTCTACCGAATAGTTTTGCAGCAAAAATTGCTTTAACTCAGGTACGGATGCAAACTTTGGCAAATTTCGCACTGTGTAGCACTCAAATTGGCCCTTGCTGGCCACTTTCAGGTAGGCTTGCACGGTTTCCATTGCCACGTGCAGCTCGCTGCAATCAACATCAGTCACAAGAGAACAGGTTTGTATTTTGAATATGCAAATGATGATATACATCTACCCAAAAATCCTTTGGGTCTCATCTTCAATGGTTTGTGCTTTTCACCCGACAACGTTTTTTCAATTAGGTGTATAATGACAAATAGCTTCTGTTGTTACTTGCTCAGATTATTGGTTGAGTAAATCCAATAAGTTCTTTCCCTTTTTTCTCCCAAAAGGTGATGAAAAAAGCAAGACACCCAAGGCCAAAAAAGATGTGAAGGAAAAAGAAACTAAAGAAGTGAAAGAAGTCATCAAGGAACCTAAAGAAATCAAAGACAAAGTTCCGCCCCCTCCCCCTAAACCCAAATCTCCAAAAGCATCCCCTCCCCCCAAGTCGCCCAAGAAATCTCCAGTTACCAAGTCACCGACTCCGCCACCTCGCAGCAGGCCCACGCGTCGGTCGGTGTCCAAATCCGTGTCCAAGTCGCCGAGCCCCGCGAAGCGTGGACCTCGCGCGCGTTCATCATCCTCGTCCGGTTCCTCGCGTTCGCCTAGGAGGCGTAAAAGAAGCCCCACCCCTAAACCCTCTAAGTTGTACGTGGGGCATCTTACGCGCAACGTCACCAAGGATCACGTGTTTGAGATTTTTAGCGTTTACGGTCACGTAAAAACAGTAGACTTGCCCATGGACCGTTTCAATTTTCTTCCGAGAGGATTTGCTTATGTCGAGTACGACGATGCCGAAAATGCCGAAAGTGCTCTGAAACACATGGATGGAGGCCAGATAGATGGACAAGAGATCACAGCCCAGTTAATCCTACCCATGAGGCCTCGCGACGTCAGACCAGCACGTCGACCCAGTCCTCCACCCCGGCGCCGTCCCCCGCCGCCGGCGTGGAGAAGATCACCGCCTGCGCGATTCCGTGGCTCATTCAGAGCGGGTGGAAGACGGTCACGCTCGCCGTCTCCAAGGCGACGGTCGCGTTCGAGGTCACGAAGTAGAAGTCGGTCGCCACCAAGGCGACGAAGATACAGTCGGTCAAGCTCGAGTTCGTCGCGATAAACTTACCAGTGAACTTTGTGCAATGAGAAAAACTTGCGAGGTCAGAGAACAGTAAAAATGACTGCTACTTCTTGCAGTTTGACAATCATGCGCTCAAGTCCCCTTTGTAGAATTTTTTAGCTAACGTCATAGTTGTATCTGCGAAGTTCCTCTGCTTATCCTCTCTTTGTGGCTAGTTTAACGTCAAAGACAATTTGAACATTTTACGTTCAGAAGCGAAGGACAGTACAGAAAGTACGGAAGAATTTTATAGTAAACACGTTCTTGTGTATTTTTGTGCAATAAACATGTAATATTTGCGCACGTATTACGCCGCATCCTCACGTAACTTTTCATTTCATGAGTAAATGTGCTGTAAATTATACAGAATTGCGTTTTAACAGGCTGTTTTTCCTGCTGAAACGTTGGGGCCCTGCTAAATTAGGAAACGTTACTAATGAAACAGTTTATTTACTCTGTGGCTGAACTGGGAAAGTTGTTTTGCGCAGCCAATTTTTCCTCAGGAAAATACGAGAAGTAAAACCTCTGTTACCAAGTATTCACTGGAAAACATTTGCTTCCACAACGCTTCTTCGACAATGTTTCCTAGTTTAGCCAGGCCCTTAACTTGCTCTTTGATTAGTATTTAATGATTAGGAAACTGAAGATTGTAGTCGACTTATCTTTCACCCGTCAAACTCTTTTACTACGCACACTCAAAAAAAGTCTTCAAAGAAATCAGTTCATTTACCAGTGTAGATGGATAGTACGGCAAAGATGTAAGATGCACGTTTTATGGAACATTTCGAGTGTTCCGCAAAAGAGGGAGACGGGAGGCCAAAGGAGAAGTAATTACCCCTTTCAGCATTTTTGGATGGGGAATGAATGCAGCACGAGTTAGGGATATCCGGATTATGTTGAAGTTAAACGCCTTGAAATGCTTATCAAGTCGGCCGTAAACGTGAACTAAAGTTGGCATTGCGAAAAGCAGAAAGAGAACAAAGTAAACAAAGCGCCTCCGACCTCTAAAACGGGTGTTCATAAAACCTAACAGTAACGGTTCGGCTGTTGTTGGTGTCTTGACTACTGAAAACCGAACAATTGTAGTATCTAGACCTTTAACCTTGCTTAAAATTAGATATTCACGGAGCTAGACCGCGCTTAAGGCCGACCTGCTCCCTGAACCCAGGTCGAACGACAAAAAACTTCAAACTGATATTAAAACGGCATTAGATGAAATTAAACCGCACTCTCTCATCATACGCTCTGAATAGAAGAGCACCCTTGTCAACTCTCGCTCTCTTTTGCCCTGTGCTTTTGTAGCCTGTTCCAGGATGGTTGGACGGCACGAAAATTAGAAAGAGAACGCGAAAATAAGACGTTTGGGATCTGGAAAATGGGGCGCCCACGCGTTTTTCGCGCTCGTTTTCTCAATTCACGCTTTCTCCACTGTCTCGGAGCCTGGAACAGGCTAGTGCTTTTGACGTCTCCTGTCGCGTGTTTTTAAATTTCTACGCATTTAGGCTATGAATTTTATTAAACTCGGACATAGCCATGATTATCCTTGGAGTCCCAGGGATAGATAGTGAGGACCCCGGGAGAGAGCACTCAACAAAGTTTTATACGGGGAGGCTCCGACCCGATATCCAACCCCTTACCCTTTCATATACCATTTTTGACAGAAAAGGTACCCCTTTCGTATACCTTTCATTGAGAAAAGGTGCAACCAAAAAATTAATCCACTGATGAAGGGGTCATACCCGAAACGTCTGGAAACAATTACCCAAGAGCACTTTTCTCAAAACATTTAATTAATACGATTACTAACGAAAGTGCTATACAGCATCACACATTACTTGCATATTTTATTATCTTTTTCACATACCTACTTAAGAACACTACATCCCTTTTCTAAACCCTTGGAATGCAGTTAATGAACGAAGTTAGGGGAGAACAGTATTATCGGAAGACATGTTAACCAAAAAACAACATTATTGTCTACTCGAAAATAAAAGGCCCTTTTAGATACCTAAATGACAGATTTCCTTACCCTTTTATGTACTTCAGCTCGTGAAATCCCTCCCTTTTATATACCTGAAGCCTGGAAAAAGGTACCCCTTTCGGGTAGAGCCTCCTTGTATAGACCATTATAGGGAGTACCACCCCACCCCCTCCCCCCCCCCCCCCGGGGTGGGGACGAGAGGAAGGTAAAACTGATAAAACGGGCGAAATTGGTGCGAGCCAGAAAGCCATGATCCGCAGTTTAATATGCTCACTGCCATAAGCGACCAAAAAGGCCTTATTATGGTGGAAGTTTGTCAGATTCTGCAGTCACGCAACTAACCTGTTTGCAGACGCGATTTTTCCCTTTCTGTTGATTTCAATGAAGGAAGGAAAAATTTGCGTTTGGAAAAGGAATTTAAAAAAACAGTCGCGTCTGCACGCAGTCTGTTGCGCTGAATCCGGCGAAGAGGATTTTTTGGCGGGTAATGCATGCATGAGGCCTGCATCGGTGGAGTCTGGGAGAGAGAAGGAACGCCTTGCAGAGATCGTATAGACGTTTAGCGATATGGCGCTGAAAACGATTACTGTGTTTTGTGGTTCAAGCTTAGGAAATGATCCAAGGTTCAAGGAAGGTGCTAAAGGTACGGTTTGTTAGAGAATGTTGCTTTTTTTACAAATGTGGTTAAGCTGCAGAATTATAAGAGGATCTTCCTTCGCTTCTTATTTGTCTCGTTTGATCAAAAAGTAAGCTTATTAATTGTACTAGTACTAGTTAATAGGCCCTTTGAATGACTTGGTGACATGGTACAAATTTCGCCAAGCTGGATGGCAAATGTCGCAGTGGGACATACAAAATAAAGAGATGACAGCCATTCACATGTTAATTCCGTTGTCTTTCGACGTCCCACTGCACCATTTGCCATCCAGCATATAGCGGATTTTGTACCATGTGACCAAGTCATGCAAAGGGCCTATTAGAAGATTGACCCTGGAAAATGCAGTAGATTATAGAAATGGCATAACTGGTGGGGGGGGGGGGTGGGGGGAAGGGAAGAATCACATAATTTCCAGGGAAATAAAACAGTTTGTTCATGTCAAGTCCAGTTCATCATCATTCAGAAAATTTTGGTTTGTGGCTACAGTAGATTAATTCTTGCTTCACAGTTAATACAAAGAAAATTCAAGGTTGCAGGCTTCTTAATAGATATTACTTTATGAGGAACCCTTGCCCAGAGATGTCACCTTTTATGGTAAACTAAATATGACATTTGACAACTCACAAATGTAGCCCTGACCGCCCATTGCATATACTTTCAGTGATATAAAGACCTTTTCTGTCAGCTGGCTCAAAGCGTACAGGTGACTGGTTTGTGATGCTCAAACTACCAGGCACATAGCTCCCTTGCTAAGAATTCATTGCATGAGGATATTTTATAATAAAGTGCTTTATCTTATATATAAGCCACCCTGAGCTGTAACAAAGCATGAATTGAACAAATCATAGGCCTACTTGACTCTCCTGCCCCCCCTCCCCCCATGCGCTACACTCGCAAGGTATGGAACAGGCTTACAAACCAAAAATGGCTAGCTACACCCCTGACTACAGTAGATTACCCCGATAACTCGAACTTGGATAACTCAAATTCCCCGCTAACTCAAGCTAAATTTCGTTTCCCTTGATCAAAGTTTAACCCGATAACTTGAATTCTGGTTCTTGCAATTCACCACGGATGCCCACTGAAATATTAGCTCTTCTTGTCATGTAATCGGTAAAAACACGAAAACCATCACAACAGCAATTTGATTTTAATTTTTGCAAGAAACAGATCTCGTATTTGACAGTCATTTCCCAAGTGAGTATAACTGCGTTACATTCACAGTACTGTACTATCAAAAGAATGCTTAACCGTGTTTCAGTTTCTGACAAGATAAGTTTAATTTGCACTATACTGTATACTGAAGTGCTGAAAATTCAGTAAACTATCAATTATTAACATGGCAAATTGAATATTCAATCAACCCCGATAACTCGAACCCCTGCTAACTCAAACTGTTATTCATCTCCCTTCAGAGTTCGAGCTACCGGGGTTCTACTGTACTTTAACATGTAACAGAAAGTTTACTGTTTGTTCATTTGTCCTGTCAAGCTCTTGGTCAGTGCCTGGCAAAGAATAAAATAAACCTCATATATGGTGGAGGAAAAGTAGGACTGATGGGAACAATTGCCAAGACTGTTGCTGATGCAGGATGTGAAGTCACTGGATTTCTTCCTGAGTTCTTCATTACAAGAGGCAGGCAAATAATAATTGTTTTAAGGTGTCTCCGTATAGTTCTATGACCACACACACACTTCTGAGCAAGCTTTACTTATCCATGCACAGGCTAGAAGGAAAATGTAGGTTTTTCTGTTTTATTATTATTATTATTATTATTATTATTATTATTATTATTATTATTATTATATCAGCATAGCCCAAAAAAGCAATATAATACTAATCGTGTTTCCCACAGTGAGTGTTTCATTTGTATATAATTTGTAAGATGCAAAGGTTGCCATTCTCATATCTATTTTTGGAAATAAAATTGTCATAGTATTTTGGTTTAATAGTTGAAAATAATGTACTTGTAATCTAAGGACCCTATAATCAAGTCTGCCTCCCTGCTGTCTGTAGCTAGTCGTATTGTGGTATTTAAATATGAAACAAAATTGTATTTTTCTTGTTTATAACAAGTCTTCCTTTTTTTAAAATATTATCTCTGAGGGGAATTCTTAGTAATTGTTAACTTTAAAGAATAATAAATTTGCAGGGCAAGATGGTATCTTTTTTCAAAGTTTCTTTATTCATGATATAAAAAGAAAGTGTTGATTCAGGAACACATGCTTTTCTTTCAATAAATTGTCTCATGTATTGCCAGAAGAGAAATATTTTTTAAGCAAGACCAGCAAATTCTTATTGTTTTTTATTGCAGCTGGGTTAGAGTTGGATGGTTTTGGTAAGACAGTACTGGTTGAGGATATGCACACCAGAAAGAGAACCATGTTAGAAAAGGTCAGTCCTAACAAGGTTTGGTTAGTACATCAGACTCCATGAGATGACATTTGTAGTTCTAATAATCTCATTTTAAGTTGGCACACACTTTGGAATTACTCAGTTTTTTAAATTTTGTTTTAGGCAGATGCTTTGATAGCTTTACCAGGAGGGTACGGTACCATTGAGGAACTTCTAGAAATGATCACTTGGTGAGAATTATCACACTCAGTTAATTAAGTTTGATTTATTGATCCTTCAATGGTCATCCACAGTTATCCACAGTTATGTACATCACTGTTGTTAATGCAGGGCTGTGCTCTAGCAGTGCCCGGGGGCCCCAGGGTACTAACTTTTGTCTTTGGGCAACTAGAAAAACTCATTTATAACAAAATGCTTAATGGCTGGGCACCCCAGATTTCACGGTTGGGAGCCTTTGGGTACCCCGTGATTCTTCTTAGAGCGCAGCCTTGATTAATGGCTGTACAGGGCCGTAGCCAGAAAAAAATTATGACTAGGGCAATGTCCATGGATAAAATTATGAATTAGGCAATGTCCATGGTTAAATTCTCTTCCTAGGTATTTAGGGTGTTTAACAAAAAAAAAGTGACTGAGAAAACGTAAAAAATGACTGAGGCAAGTGCCTCGGTTTGCCTCATACTGGCTACGGCCCTGCTCTAATCTGCGGCACCTGATATGGCTTATAATCATATGACCTGTACAGTCCTGTGCACACCAAGCCTCAAACCACTTAGACCTTCTAACTTTTTCATGTCTTTGAATCCCCCCCCCCCCCCCCTCAAACCATACAGCTACCCTCGATGATTGTCAATCAAATTGAATTCTTGAATCATTTGCAAACATCTGACTGGATCTGTCTCTTGTTTTGCAGGTACCAGCTAGGACTCCATGATAAACCAATAGGATTGTTAAATGTTGCCAATTACTGGGGAGGCTTGTTAGAATGGGTTTGTAAAAAGTTCAAGGCTGTGTTTTAATTGTGAAGTTATTTCTAAGCCCTGATAAGAGCCAACACATGAAACCAAGTGTTTTTTAAGGTGATGTAAATGAAAGTTCACTTCATCTCATATTTATGAACATTCTCACAGTTTACCATCACATTTCCCAGCTGTTCTTAATTACCTGTATGCAAACTTATTTTGTATGCATTTATGGCAGTTAACGTAAATATGTGAAGGGCCCGGTGGAAAAAGGGCGTAAGTGACGATTTGAGGTTAAAATCGAAATTGCTCCTATTTAGCTGAACATTGGCACACAGGCTGGTTTTCATGTGAGGAACGCTGTTGCGCACTTATTTCTTGACCTGAGATCTAAAATTTGAAGAATTAGCATATTACTTTTGCGTGAAAAGTGTTGTTGAACTGAACTCGCTCAAGTGATGCGTGAAAGATTTCTTTTGTTCTCTGCCTGAACTAAAACAAAGGAATTCAACCTAGAATCTGCAGTCCTGTTGTTTTCTTTGTGTCAATTTTAAGCAAAAGTAATATGCAAATTCTTCAAATTTTAGATCTCAGGTCAAGAAATAAGTGCGCAACGGCGTTCCCCGTAGGAAACCGGCAGATCTGTTTTCAGTCTGCTACAGATCTGCTAGCAAATATGCAGCAGATCTGCAGATGATCCGCAGATTCTCTGCAGATCATCTGCAGAATATCTGCAGAATGTCTGCAGAATGTCTGCAGAATATCTGCAGAATGTCTGCAAACTGCTTAAATCTGCAGAACATCTGCTCCCTTGATCCCCATGCAGTGCTTTAGAAACTGCAGATGTTTTGCAGATACGGATGGGTATTAACTGCAGATAAAAAGCAGACAAAATGCACCAATGAAATAATGTTTATTTAAGTGATTGTCAGGCAAGAGGGTCTGTTTTGCATCAAAATACCATTTCAGACATTCCAAATATTTATAAATATGCAACGGAATTAGCATTGATCATTTCAAACATTCAAAATATTGACAGACAGTGAATAAAAAGGCTAAAATATTTTAGATGCTAAGGTCACAAGATGGTAGTTTTTAAATTTTATTCCATGCAATCCTAATGAGACCTGCATGCAGGTTAATTCTCAGACAGAGAAGCAAGTGACAAAAAATGTTACAGAGTGCCAAAAAAGTATGCCACGTTTTTTGATTGCATGCTCAGTTATATTCACTTGCTTTCATCATGATGGGTCCACTAAAGACGACAGCATGGCAAAGGTTTAATGGGCAGAAACTGGATTTGCAACAGTGAAAAACACCAGTTTAGGGATATGACTACAACTTAACATTCAACTATCTTACCGTGTAAGAAATAGACTTTTTAAGCGAACTTAAAACCCTGCTAAATAGTGTCCACCAGAGGAATTAACAGACATAATAGAGGCATTCTCTTACACATATTTGGCACAACACGTCTCATGAAACACTGAATGACTGGAGGTATGTTTACATCACTCAGGCTGTATATAAACATTCACTTTAAGCTATCTTTTTTGTTTCAAAATTAACCTAGTCACACACAGTTTAGTGCAGTGTAAAATGAATTACCTGAGTAAGTTGTTTCATCAAGAAATTGTGCATCTTATAAAAGAAAATAATTATTGTTTCTTGCAGTCACTAGCTTAACCCATAACGTTAAAATAAAAAATGTGGCCTTAGCTAGCTATAGCTCACCCAGTCTTTAGCATTTTGGTTGGATACAAGGTGACCTAAGCAGGCTGATCTTCTTTTCCCTCTATTTTGGAGGAACATACCAGTATTGGTCTTCTTTGGTCCTCAACACATTGCCTATAGGCCATTTCTCTTCGTCGTTTACTAAATGGAATCGTTTTTTTCTTGGCGCCCAATTAATTAACCTTTGGAAACGTTTTATCTTTCACAGTGACAGTTGTTCTGATTGGATGCGGTTAAGTGGGGCTAATGTTCCGGTTTTATTATAGTCAAGTATCAGCTAACAGATACATTAAACAGCTGCATGGTATGGATTTCGTTGCACTCAACGGAGGAAACAAATGACTTTAACTCCACGTTATTAAGTGTGGAAAAAGTGTCTCAAAAAATGTCACAGAATTTTAGTTATATTTAAATTCAATTATAGTTTCTGCCTGAGCGGCACAGTTTCAGTTATGCAAGAATGTCCCAGTGTAAGAGTCTGTATCAATGTAAACAATTCTGTGTTGATCTAGCTGATTATTCATCTGCTGTTCATCTGCAGGCAAACAATTGCTGCAGATGATGGAAGAACTAGGATTATTTGGGCTTCATGTGGCTGAGAACAAATATTTATGTTGCAGACTTTACAGATGAAGTACAGATCTATTTTTTATCTGCTTCACATCTGCAGGCAAAAAAATGTTGCAGATGATCCATTAACTTCATCTGCACAGACTGAAAACAGATCATGCAGATAATAAATTAGTCTGTAATTTATCTGTTTTGGGCAAAACAGATCTGTTGCAGATCTGTTGCAGATCTGCTGGTTTCGTACGGGTCCTCACATGAAAACCAGCCTGTGTGCCAATGTTCAGCTAAATAGGAGCAATTCGATTTTAACCTCAAATCGTCACTTACGCCCTTTTTCCACCGGGCCCTTCATGTGCCTTCTTGCAGAGAGAAATTTTTTCATAGGCAAAAGCAAATCTTTCAAAGGCAATCACTTTTTGACAGTCGCCGCGTCATTTTTGAACATGCCACAACAAGCTTTATTACCAAATAGAAAAAGGAAAAAAAGTTAAACTTTACAATATAATATATTAATACAAAAAGAGGTAATGTTTACTCAGGATAACTATAAAGCTAATTGAGCTGAGTAAAACTAAGTGATGTTTAAGTACAGAGGTAGGTTGGCACTAAAGCTTGGTGAAAGCAATTAATTAGTCAATTGAAAAAAGAAGTTTGAACAAATTTGTCATGCTTCTACCTTGTGATATTGCACGAATTTAGACTAGTGTTCTTTTATGTCACTGTTATTTCACTAACTGTGTGAACCCCAGGGGGTGGAGGGGGCACTCACATAAAATTATATACCCTGTTTAGGACAGAGAGGCCAAAACCCATATCCTGTCCAGTGGCATGTCCCCGTATAAGCCATATAAGGGAGTACCCCCTGGGGTGTGACCAGCTTTTATTGAGTTCTTTTAAAGTATCAATTTAACACCAATAATCACTCACAGTCAATCTCTTGCTTATAATATATTTTTTATATGTCAAATATGTATTTCATGGGAATATATTTTTATTTTATTTTTCAGATTCAGAATGCTGTTAAAGAGGGTTTTGTGTATGGTGAAAACAAAGATATTCTCATAGTAGCTGACGACTGTGAGACTTTATTGAACAAGCTACAGGAACGTGCTTCAAACAAAGAAAGAAACCATAGGGTTCTGCCAAATGTGTAGTTGCTACTGTACTGCACTACTGTCTTTCAGTGTTCAACTCCCTAGCCCCAGCCTAGCTAGGGGTGGATGAGATTGGCACTGATACAAGTCATAACCTTTCACTCAGATAATGAAAACAATTTTTAATGCCTGTTTGTATTTTTGGGTTAAGTTGTAGAGATGACATTATATGTAAGAAAGTTTTGTAGAGAACAAAATATAAGTAGTTCTTTAAATGGAATTGGACATCAAGGTGAATGCCTGTCATGGCTGCAGATCTGTGAAATCAGTTAATCTTACCTTAAACAAGCTCAAAAATAGCCTGTTCCCATCCCTCAGATTGTGGGACCTTGTATAAAGTAGTAGAAAGCAAACCAACAAGATGACACACAAGGAAAAAATATTTTAAGGGGGAAAAGAGGAGACACACTTTTTCTTTTCCCCTTACGATATGATTTTTATCAAAACACTCTATATATGGGAGTACCCCCCTCCCCCCGCCGGGCCCACAGGCCTTTAAAGTTGTGTCCAAACGTTATTTTGGAAACATCTATTCTGCAAGCCTTAAATTGCCAAAATAAATACGGAAAAAACAAAGCAAAACAACATGGCAGCAATTTTATGAGTTTTGATTTCACTGTTGTCAGTTTTAAAAGCTTTGATATACCGATACAACCAAGCCATTATGAATGCAGAGCCCACCACACGAACGGAGGATGGTAGGCCTGTGTTGCAACTGGGGACATTTGGTGAAAATTATTTAACGTGGTATCTCCAGAAACCAATATGGCGGCTCGTAAGGCAGCGAAAAGGAATAACGAAGACAAAACAGAATCAGACAATTTGGTTGTAATCATTGATGAAAATGTAAAAAGTATTTATTTCAAAACGGACTGCAACAACAGAGTACGCATCCATCGAGGTAAGAGGTCAAAACTAAAGCTGGAGGAAACAGAAGAAAGTGTATCTTCGACGAAACTGGGCAGGACGTTTTACGATAAACCTACCGAAAACTTGGCTAAAGAGCTGTTAGGAAAGCTGCTTTACCGTGTTCTTGACGACGGGCAAGTGCTGTGTGGACGGATAGTTGAAACTGAAGCTTATCTGGGCGAGATTGACAAAGCGTGTCATTCTTATGGTGGAAAACGGACAGAGCGAAATGAACCGACGTACATGGCGCCGGGCACGGCTTACGTGTATATAATTTATGGCATGTATCACTGCCTCAACATCTCCAGTCAGGAACCTGGTGCATGCGTTTTGATCAGAGCTTTGGAACCTCTCCAGGGTGGGTTCAGTAGCTGTAAAAGTCATTTATAGGGTGGGGGGTGGAGCAGGGTGAGAGCTTGATGACAAAAATTTGGTCAAAGAATCGAATTATGTCTAATTGAAGCATGACAGACTAGCACCATGTCATCCTCGGCCTAGCATCAGGTATTGCCTTCCAATTTACTGGACAATGTGCACAATTTTATGATGCCACTAAATAACCCACCCTGCTTCCACTATACTGGGTTGCCACACGCACTTCCAGTTTGCCTGCAAGAGCAAGGGAATGCCTTGGCACTTAGCTGTGTGCCTTAACTATTCCAATACTGTCAGCCAATATTTTAAATATGTTAATTAAAAACATTTTGTTGGTTCAACAAGTCTAAGCAGCATATCCCGGGGGTACTCCCTAGAGTGGCACCTTTTTTGCACTTCTAGAATGCACAAGGGTAAGGGAATGTTTGTTTGTTTTTATTTATTATTAAGGGTGGTCAAAATACACCTTAAACAGAAAGAGATAGCAGCTAAGGATGCTGAAAAATTTGAGCAGAAATTACTGTGCAAAATATGTGAAAGCTTAGAGCCTTTGAGTGGCTAAAAAACTAGCCTGTGTGACCTCACACAAGCTCCTCACGCCTCCGATCACGTGTTCCCCAACACTGCGTGCCCCATCATACTCAAGCACCGCTACAGATGCTACTAAAAAACCAATAATCTACTGCTTTTGAGTTGCCTTTGAGCTATGAAAGGGGTTCTATTTTTGTCCTGAGAATATGGAAGGGTACAATTTTATTAAAAATTTAAGGGTTGAGCCTCGGCGCAGTGCCTTCCTGTACAAAACTTTTAGTATCCTTCCCCCTGCCCCCTGGGTACCCTATGTTGGCAGTTGCCCGCTTGATCGACTTTAAGTTAATATTAACTTGCTTCATCAAGAAAGACCAAGAAAAGTGCATCACTATAACTGTTAAAGCTCTCATTTCTAGTAGTAGCTTTCCAAACATAGTAATGTATTCCTTTTCCATGTCAATGGTCTTTGGCACTCATTTTCATGGGCTTGCTGTCGTTAAGCAACAAGTTTTCTTTATGTTCCAGGCTTGGACTCAATGAAATCATTCAGAGGGGTGCGGCGAAGGGATGGTGGAAGCAAGTTAAAAGATGTTGAATTGTGTAATGGACCTTCAAAACTTTGCCAAGCTCTCAGTATTGAAAAAGCTAACCTGAACAAAGAAGACATGGCAACTTCAAATAGATTCTGGCTTGAAGATGACAAGGATTATTACAGTAAAGACATTACTATAGTGACCTCCACAAGAATAGGTATAGAGTCCTATGGACCTGAGTGGGCCCTCAAACCTTTAAGGTTTTACATTTTAGGACACAAGTGTGTAAGTGCCAAAGACAAGAAAAGGGAGGCCAAACTGTTGCTATGAGTATCTTAACATCTCTGTTAACCCAACCTCCCCCATTCCCCTTTAAGGCTTGAAAACTATAACTCATGTTAGTAGCCATGATAATTAAACGTGGACCTGTAGGTTTGTTGTATACCATGTTACCACTATTTAGCCCTCTCTCTATTTTAAGCCCCCTTCTAATAAGCCTAATAAGCCCCCACCCCCTCCCCTCCCAACCATACATTTGCTCTGTAATCTATCCTTCTACTACTACTCATTCAAAGAATTTTTGTTGTCGCTAAATGACCAAGCTTCAAAATGTTGTCTCGTCCCCCCACCCCCCCTTTCTGAGACGTAAAGTTCATGAGCCCCTGGGGGCTTAAATAGAGGGAAAGCAGAAGTTCAGTTTTGCTTTCCTGATACTGGCAGGGAAACACAATGTGGTTCTGTGTCTTTCAAACCGCAAGGGCAGCAAATTGGGTTCAAGCCTTCTAACACAACTGAATAAAGGCAGCTTCACATGGTGAACAAACATTTACAATCTTGTGTTTGCCAACAGCAACATGACTGTTCAAAATGGTCAGTGGTACTAAATGTGGGCTTTTCCAAATGAGAACCATTATTGAGGTTTTTCCAGTTGCAAAGCAGAACTAATGGAAAGCTCAAACTTGGGATGGTGAACTTTTGTTTTATTGTGTGGTTCTAGAAAATATTCATACCCCCCCCCCCCTGGTCCATATAAGGGTTTGCCCTATGATCCCTCCCCCCAACCCCTCTGAAAATTCCAAGTTAGCTTCATACATTACTTTCAATTTTTGCGTCTTTTGAGATCCTCCACCCTCCCTGGAATTTCCAATCCCTTCTGTGTGGGGAGTATGGATATTTCCTGGAACTACACATTGATGAGTGTTTAGATGGCCATGTGTATCAATTTTTTTTAAATTTAGTTTAAAGCAATTTCTTAACTTTGTAAAAGAGAAAAATATGGTCTCTCTGGTATCTGGTGTGTAATGGTGATGTAATTAGTGATGTATTAGTGTGTCCCTTTTAACTTCATGGCTGGAGTATCTTCACCGTGATACAAAACAACATACACCACAACTGCATTGTATTCCCTTTTTATTAGAAACTCTGACAATATTTACTAAACTATACTTTTTATAGACACCGAGTCTCAGATTTCTTTTGAAAATGCCTTTTTACATTCTTAGATAACTGACCTGGAAAAGTTTTAAAAATCCAAATTAATTTTTGAAGAAAGAATGCACTTTTCTTATTCAATAATCTAAGAATTCAAGGTTGCTTTAAAGAAAGGCCACAAAAATATAATAATTTTAATTATTTGCTGATTTGTCTATATATTTCTGGATCATCCAATACTTGACTTCTAATATTGCCCATCCCATAAAATTTGTTTCAATCTTTAATAACAACAAGGATCATGTTTAAAAAACTAATATGACTTGGATAGTTTACTAAGTATGAAGATCTATACATTTCACACAAAAGGGATTGAATTCTTTTCTAAGATTTGGTTTCCTATCTCTGTAAAGTAGTAACACTATTATAATGGTATTACTTAAATTTATTAAGAACACTGGTATTTTAAAAACTATATTACAGCACTTAGCACAAAACCACTTCCAAGTGAATAATCTTCATTATTTTTGAGAACACTTCCATTAAGTTCCATGAATGCAATTTTGATGTAGAATACGTATGATCACAGTGACACGATGAAGGATCAACTGATAATTAAATACAAAGTATGGAACAACACTTAAGTTGAAAAACCACATTTTTCATTCCTTGTGCTCTCGGTGAAAATGTGAAATATTGTGAATATATTAGCTTAAGAGGTATTTTTGCAAAGGCTTTGACTATGGGGAAAAAGCAGCTCTTAGCAAGGGTATTGGAATCTAAAAAGAAAAATATGGGTAACCATGCACTTTTCAGAGATAATAATTATTAAGCAACCATAATTCTAAAAAAGCTTTAAAATACAAAGAATGTATGGCAATTTCTTTTCTAAGTTATAAGCTCAATTATCTCTGCAAAATGCATGGTTACCCCCCATTTTCTTTTTGGATTCTAATAGCCCTTGCTAAGATCTGCTTTTTCCACATGGTCATAAACCAAGCAAAATACCTTTGTATTAGTCGACAAATTTGTGACAAAACTTGATTATTTCGGACCAGGGGGCCGTTTCTCGAAACTCCCGATAACTTTCCAGGCCCGAAAACTATTTTAGGTGTACAATATGCTCTGATAGCTATACAATTTTTATTGATTTTGAAAGCTAAATTTTAATATTTATAATTTCGTGAGGCACATTGCTAAGTTTGTGCCAATAATTACCATTTGGCGATAAATAAATGAGCTCGAAAAATTACTTACCGGGCCCGGAAAGTTATCGGGAGTTTCGAGAAACGGGCCCCAGATCCGAGATGCGCAGAACATGTGTGCAGTAACAAATGAAGGCACCGTCCTTAAGAGTACTGCATTTATGAATGCCACAAAATTACTTTGGGCTTCATAAATCCTACATCTCCATAATTTTTGAAAAAATATTTTTCAATCTAAAACAAAGAATGCAGTTCCGTAATATTTACAGTGAAACAATGCAGAATTATTACAGAACTTCAGTAAACATTTGGTTGGCCATAGACAGCAACTGGAATTTGAATGCTCTCTTTTTCTGCACATTTGGAAGATGCTGCTTGGTTAGGAGCAAAAAATGAGGCACATTTGACTTCAATGTTTCAAGAACATCTGACAACTCTGGTCTGATAATTATAGCTCCAGCATTCAATAGTCTTTTACATTCCTCTGTAAGTGGAAATATGAGGTAAAAGCAGCCAAAGGCATGGACATTATTCAAAGGAGATAAGCATGCCAGTGGAAGGCTCTTGTGTTTCTTCTTTCCGCTCATCTGAGGGTTTTCTCTGGATCTCGACCGACTTTTTTCTACGCTTTTCACTTGTATTATGGATAACAAGCTTCATTTTCCCCTGAAATTAAAAAACATATACACTTACATTGGCCAGATACTGTTTCACTTGGAATCACATCACTTTTGAATGCTCTTTTGTTCAGTTTTTTTTTCAGTGAAAGCATGAGACGCACTTGTTTCAAGTTCTTAAAAATAATAATTTATTTGTTCCTGTGTCCTCTTAAAGCTTGGCAATGCACTAGTACAACCACTCTATTAAGTAGACTACAACACGAAAACATGCACATTACAAAGTACTTGTTTGACTTGCTGTTGTGCATACTTGTACTGTTTTGTGTAATTTGACAGCAACTCTTAATAATTACCTGATATTTCCCCCACATTGCAAAAATGTCAGCCAGCTTCTCCTCAGGGTCCAGGCATCTGTGCACTAATTGAGAGGGAACAATGCTGTCATTCAGTCTGCAGACCCCCCTGGTAGTCCTTTTCTGACTAAACTGCAGACCTGATAGTTACTGATTGTGCGGTCTGTACTTTGTTAACCGTTTTCGTAGTTAAAAATGACCAACAAAAGCTTTGTTATGCTGGGGGAGAGGCTCATTTGATTTCAGGAAAAAGGAGCTTAACTATAGTACTTACTAGTTCCAGGCCTCTAGAGGGGAATGCTCATAGTGCAGTGCGTAAATTTTGTGTGACCACTTCTAGATAATTCACATACTTTCGTGAGATCACCCGTCCAATCACAGTACAAGGATAAGCACCCAAAAAACCAATTCAAGTTGTGTTAAGCACTTGAGCTAATTATCTAGCAGCTGTGCTTAAATTGGATAGCTGATCTCAGGAAGGTAGGCAAATGAACCCTTTAAGCCCCAGTAGTGAAATTTCTCCTCATCATATCAGAGCATTATAGCACACACAAGTCATAAGAATTAAGGAAGTGATCACTGAAGATGAATTGTCTTGATGTTTAAAAGACACGTTCTCCCAACTTGTGCTTGACAAAATATATGGAGACCAGTTAGGAGAATTTGTACAACGATGCTGGAGCTTAAAGGGTTAAGTAAAAGTGGTCACACTTTTGTGCATCTTGCTGTTAACTGAAATTCACTATACCCTTCATATCCCACAACAGTAACCAACATGAAATTATGCAAGCATCTGATAGAATGCTGGGTGAAATGGGTTAAACATGATCTTACCAGAACCATCTAATGATTCTTCCCACATTTCCAGTACTGCTGTATCAATCTGTCCCCCCACAAAGCTCTTGTGCCTTGTGTATTGGCTGCACAAATAAAGCAAAATAGAAAGCTCACAAGACCGATCCCGCACACACCAACATAATAAATGATACTTTGCTGCAATCAATGTCAGAGTTAATCCTTGTTTGACTGTGCTGTAACTCTCCTCATATGATCCTTGGTGACAAGGCATAATGATGGCAATTATAAGTGCAATATTCTATTCAGTATTGCAATATAAACATGGTAAAATTGTTGTCTAGCATAACTACTCAATAAACTATCAGCCAAAAAGGCCACACTGCACAACAGGGTAAGCAGTGGTAGAGTAGACTCCCAGTTAATCTCAAGCATGCAATATTTAGAAACCAAACACTGTTCGAGTTTCATATGGGAGTT
Organism: Siderastrea siderea; assembly: GCA_964030785.1. Taxonomy (NCBI): domain Eukaryota; kingdom Metazoa; phylum Cnidaria; class Anthozoa; order Scleractinia; family Rhizangiidae; genus Siderastrea; species Siderastrea siderea. Next base: position 41,812,975 of record OZ034973.1, on the reverse strand, counting down.
CAAGAAAGGGGATAGTTTATAACTGAGAAACATCTACCAAAAGAAAAAGTTTCGGTTTGAAAAAGTGGGCAACTTGAGACAACCAAGATTCAAAATAGCAGGGGTCTGCTTAATAAATCATACCAAGTAAGGTGGTTTGTGATTTGGCCTCTAGTTTATGGACAAACAGAAGTGAATTTAGGAGTAGCCTGAGAAAACAGCCGACATTTTGCAAGGTCGCCACTTTGAGCCCTCGCAAAACTACGTCTGAGTAACGAGCACAGAAATTCCATACTAATGACGTGCACTACCCAGATCTTGGTAGTGCTTCTGATTGGTTGTGCCGCACGGGAATTAACTTTCAACCAATCAGAAACACTACCAAGATCTGGGTAGTGCACGTCATCAGTATGGAATTTCTGTGCTCGTTACTCAGTCGTTGTTTTGCGAGGGCTCAAAGTGGCGACCTCGCGAAACGTGGGCTGTTTTCTCAGGCTAGTTAAGGAGCTGTGTCACGGAATTTAGCGAAATTCAGCTTCTAGGACCTGGCCACCAAACTGAGCGAAACATGAAAATAACTGCTTAAAACATTGATGAAAGGTTTAAATAACACAGCAAACACAAAAGAAGGCACGGATGGGCCAAATTGAAGAAGATTAACACAGACTGCAATTGGGGTTTTTGAAAAACTGTTAGGCCGAACAGTTTTCAAAGTTTATCTCTGTTGTTTGTAAATTTAAATATAATGCTTGTGATACATATTAAATAAATATGTTTGTCACGAAGCTGTGATTTTGTCATTTACAAGACAATTCCTTCACTAACATTAAGTTCCATAGTAAGTAAGGGCAAGTAATTAGACAAACTAAACAAATTGGACTGGACTGTCGTGACACAGCCCCTTTAAGTCCTTAATTTTTTGACTCACCGCACAACATCTGAAACCAAATAATCTGGTTCCACTTTGCAAGTCTGAAAATGTAATAGGTACATGAAACAAAATGTTAAAATTCAAATTTTAAATCCTTATATTAAAGTTGATCGAAGCTTATGGCATACAAATCTTTCTTACCTTAAAAGTCTTGTCTGGTTTAAAAACTTTTAATGTGGTCATATCAAGAACAGGAACTGGGAGAGTGCTGCCGGTCTGTTGGATAAATAACACCACAAGTTGGACAAGAGGCATTTGCTCAGAAATAAGCCTCATCACCCTCCCAAATGCCAGGAGTTTAAAGCCAATTTCACTGCTGTGCGCTGTGTGATTAACCCATAATCAAAACACCTTATCAACTCAGTTGAGAAATCCAAATTTTCTTGTATCACTTCCTCACTGATGCAGCACGCCACAGTAGCTTTGGAAACTAACCCCCTTAACCTTTCATTATAGATATAGGCCAGTGTCTTGGAGCTTTGTTGTTGGGATAAAAAAAACAAACAAGAAAAGCCCCAGGGGCATTAGACCCCGCCATTGTTGTCCCTCCCCCAAGGTGCAAAATATATTACGGTCACTCAAGGTACGAGCCCTAACCATTGTAGCAGAAGACACGATGAGTATTTGTTTGGCTGAGCGAAAACCGGAGGTCTGGGGCAAGTGACCACCAAAAAAAAAACAAGAAAAGCCCCAGGGATTAGACCCAGCCGTTGTTGTCCCTCCCCTAGGGTGCAAAATATATTACGGCCACTCAAGGTACGAGCCCTAACCTGTATAGCAAAAGACGTGACAAGTATTTGTTTGGCTGAGCGAAAACCGGAAGTCTGGCGCAAGTGACCATGAAAAAAATTTTTAAAAATGGGTATTACTAGACCCCGTCCTGATGGCAGGGTAAATAATAATGAATAATGGATAATGAAAAAAAAAAGGGTATTACTAGACCCCGTCCTGATGGCGGGGTAACTAGCCCATCTCACTGCCCTAGTACATGGAGGTACCGGTAAATATGAAGGTGCACTTGGCTTGCAAGCAACCAACAAGTAGCCCTGTTTTGAATTAATTATGTAGCATGAATCAACTTGTTGTCAACGTGTTATCACAGGGTACCCAGCATTTTGTTAGGTTTCCCTCACATTTCACAGATACCCCAGTGTACAAAAAATGATTAAACTACCAGAAATGACCATCTGCAAGAAGACGCCACTTTAGAAGCTACAACAGTTGTAAGTGTCATTACACTCACCCATTTCATCATTGTTCTTTTTATGCCATTTAATGCAACAGCTACAGGAATGGGATGAAACTAAACCAAGTAAACAAAATACAGAAACATTTGACTTTATTTTCACCAGATTGTTTGGTTTCTTTTTGAGCATGCATAATATTGTTAAGAAGAGCTTAAGAGAACAAGAAAAGCCCCAGGAGCATTACACCCCACCATTGTTCTCCCTCCCCTCAGGGTGCAAAATATATTATCATCACTCAAGATACGAGTCCAACTGGCGTAGCGGAAGTTTGCGATGTTTCTTTGTTTGACCAAGCAAAAACTGGACGTCTGGGACTAGTAACTGACATAAAAAATGAAGGACTTGAAAGAACAAAAATAGGCATTACCAAGAGAGGATGAAGGGTGAGAGCAAATCCCCCATACATGGTTCTCTTACGATGAAAATTATTTGAAATCTATTTTTGGTTCTGTGTCATACTGCGTGGTTATTTGAAAGACGATACTTCATCGGTCAGTTAGAATGATGTCATGTAATTTTAGATTGTTAACATGGGAACAACGGATAAAAATAACCTTCCCAGCATGGGTGCAAACTCATAATAAATTTTACCTAATTATCGTGGGTAATGGGGATTCACTCTCTTACTTCATTCTCTCTTGGTATCACTAGATCCCGTCCTGACGGCGGGGTTAAAACAAAGAATTTACTTTGTATTAAATTCATCTCACCTCATTGGTAGCTGCAAGGCTTGTTACATCAGGCCCTGTGACACATTGAGCTGATAAAACGAAACAACAATGTTAGATTCTGTTTGTTTTTAAGAAATACCTCATACAGGATGTTTAAAATAGCATTTTCAAACCTCTTGATTAAAACTCTTAAGGGTATCTATTCTCTGGCGGACTGAGTGCATGGGTGTATGCCCACTCAGTTGGTCCAGGCCTTTGTACAATTTTCTCCCATATAGCAGTGAACTCATCAAGAGGACCCCCAGCCTATCAAAAACCTGCCAACACCTCTAACATATATAACTGCTGTCGGGGAACACAAAGCTGCATTGAGTTAACAAAACATATTGGAGCTATCTCAGGATGTGGCCATAGGAAAGGAATTTGCCATTTTCCATTATGTTGACTGGAAGTAGTACTCAAAGGACAGATTGAGAGGTGCAAGTTACTGGGTGAACTAGTCTATTTTCCCACCTGGAAACCAACCAAATCTGCCTTTGTAAAGTCCAGGCCACCTAAAGATTTAAGAAGTCAAGAAAACAAATAACTAAATAATTAAATTTAATAATTGAATTACACATAAACTATTCAAAAGACATCCGACTAGTACTGCCTCAAAAATTCAAGAGTATGAGACAAGTAACAGAACATTCCACTTTGTAAGTGGGCATCCCAGGGAAATGAGCTCACAATGGAGTGACTGTAATGTAGTTTAGAACAGACCTTGGAAAATAATGGCTGAAACAAATCGGTAATGAACAGTACAAACAGTAACATACCAAGCTAACTCAAGTTCACAAACATTCACGGGATACAGTCCCTACAAAGGAGAGAAAAACAGAATGGAACATCACTGTCAGTGAAGAATGTTTCGCACATTACGACAAAATTGCGTAAACCTCTGATCAGCTACTGACATTTTTCTGACAATTTATTTTTGACTTGGATACTATGTAAGCAGTGAAGAAAACAATGCCAAACCATCTTACCGTGGAATCCCAGTATAACGAAGTGCAAAGTGACTGGGAAAATGTCTCTGTTACAATGGAGGTTCGTTACAAACAACACCCCATTATAATGAATTTGTGGGCAAATGACCAGAATATTATTTTGTTATATTGGAGTTTGGCTAATAATTATTTTGTCTTAAAATTAATCAGTGTTATGTTGCACCACTAAGCATTTGGTTCAATCAATTTACATGTGATTACATGTGAGTAAATAAAAGTTGTGAGTTTAGGTTGTGCATGGAGCTCTGTTGATTTGCTATGCATTCAACTTTAGTTGCGTCACAACATTTATTTGTTATATCAGGGTAAGTTTCAAGTTTGGGCTTCTGGATTGTGTTGTTATATATTCAGGGATTTTGTTATCTCAAGGTTCTGCTCCAGAAATTTTACAGTACCTTTAGCCAGGCTGAAGAAAATGGTTTGTTATAGTGGGGACTATGCCAGGGTTCATTATATTGGGGCTCCAGTGGCAATTCCATCACATTGCAACAAGAAATCTCTTAGTAACTAAACTCTCGGTAACTCACTGGAAGCCAGAGATCTCCAGATTTGATTCCAATTATCAGGACCTCTTCTCCTTGTCTTAAGTTCAACTCTAAATAAACAAACTTTGGTTAATTCAACATTGCACCAATATGTTTCATAAAGTAAGCGACATTTTTTAGTAAATATTAATGCTCAGAGTTTGTCTTTTACTTATCTCAAATATGGTTACCTGATGCACACAATATGCTTTTGTATCTGATTTTGTATCAGATTACAAGTACAAGACAAAAGTACAAACATTTTGAATTTCAAACCATGATCTCAGAGTCAAACATATTTCACAGAATAGATAATTTTTCAAGTAAATATCAAAATAATATAATGCTCAGAGTTTGTCTTCTTCCTATCTCAAAAATGGTTATCTGATGCACACAACAAGCTTTTGTATCTGATTTTGTACCAGAAACCAAATTAAATCAGTGATGATCTCAGCGTCACTGCTTCTCCCTGTCGATAACCAGTAGAGTTTAGCAGGTTGTGAGTATGAAATTGGTGGGACAGATGATGTGCGCACTTGGTTTAGAGGGTTTTTCTTGTACTCAGTCTAATACTGATAGACAAGTCCAAATTTAAAGGTCCCTACTGTTGTACCTAAGTCAACTGTCCTGCTGTAGTCAATTTTCGCTTCAATTGAAACTGCTAAGAACTCCTCATCAGGGACCGGTAATCCTTTGAAGGACTGTAAGTAACCAAGAAAAGAGAAGAGAAAAATAAATCAGTATCCTGCCCTCAACTTAAAGCATGCTGAATTTCTGAGGTTTGTGACGAAAGCTAACTGGTTTAATCTAGATTAGTTCACCAGGCAACCTATTGCTTTGGTCTCCAGATACTATAATAACCCATGAAGTGACACTGATATGTTGCTACTCCACTGTGGATGGGATTTTTATGGGTCTAATTTTCACTTGGAAACAAGTACATGTAATCACAAACACCTTTATGCAAATTAATTCATAAAAGTGCTGAGAATTACAAGTGCCGGTACAAGAGTCCATACAAGCATTACGATGGAATAACAGGCAAGCAAAAATATTTTGGGTTCCAGAATAATTAACCCATACCTCCCCTACGTATCGTTCTTTTTAGTTTGAACCCCCAACCCACTGGAAAGTCCAAATTAGCTCCATACTTTCTCCTTTAAGAATTTTTGGCCTTTCAGGCTCCCCACCCCCCTCAGAAGTTTTGATGACTATCCATGGGGTGGGTATGGATATTTTTTTGGAACTACACATTAATAATCAATTAGCATTTTGTCCACCCTTGTGCTTGCAACTGCATTTCCTGGTGTTTTTTTAACGTAACTTTGCACTTGTTCTTGTGTTGTTTTGCAAGGTAAAGCCAAAACGTACAATGCAAGATTTTGTCAGGGGGGGGGGGGTGGGGGGGTTAACACAGTGATTTACCAAAGCGAGCTAACTGAGGAAGGTGCTGTGAGAGTAAAGTATGTTGACAAGGAACATGATGAAAAAAGCCTTGGTTGTTAAAAGAGCACATAACTTATTAATAAATCTTTTTATCCAATATTTGCAAACTCCAATTCCATCTCTCAAAATTATTTATATTGTGTGGTTCCCTAAAATATCCATACCCCCGCCACAGAGGATCATTGGAAATTCTTTTAAAGGAATGTATGAGCCTAAACTGGAATTTCCAGAGGGGAGGAGGATTCAAACCATACAACCTCCATGGGGGGGAGTATGGGTATTTCCTGGACCTACACATTAAGCAATTTATGTTTTTACCTCAACAAATGCTTCTTTTTCCTTCTTGATACAGCTTTCAAGTTTTTTAACCCAAGACTCTTTTTCTGTCTCTGAAGATGCTAAAAACTTGTAGATTTGAGTGGGAGTTCCTAGAATAAACACTGCAACAAAAAAGTAGTTTATACTATTACTAATTAAAAAGTACCAACAAAATATAACTCTGATAAATCATTGATAAAACTGGATGCTGTTGAGGAAAAAATACTCATACAAAGAGCTATAACTTATCACCTTAAAACAATGTGGAGGCCTTTTCTGTCTGTTCTGTCTATTTGGTGAATCCTAATTTTTCCCTTTTTTCCGAGAATATGCAATTGTCATTATACTAAAAAAATGTCATAAAGTGTTGTTAGAACTGTATAGTATTGTAAAATTGTGTTCAGTTTTGTTCGATTATAGAACTTGTACTGTTAAAAAAGCATGACTTACTAGTATCTGGGGGATTATTGTAGTATACACTAGGTGCTGTGACCCAAGCTTGGGCCAGAGGAATGCTGTCTTTGAGTTTATATGTTTTCTTTCCCGTGATGCGATTTTCTGATGCCTGAAAAATATCAGCAAAATCACTTTGGATAAATGAATAATTACAGGTGGTTAAAAGGTTAAACATTTTAATTTAAATGTAGCTACCGGCATTTAAAGGAAAGATAAATTTGTTTGAACTTACCGTGCCAATCAACAAGATGTTATTAAATAAGAAGAGATGTCTAAAAAGGAAGAGAGAAGTAAAACAGGTTGAGCAGGGGTTTCAATAAAATTTGAAGTAGGTAGCTGGTTTGAGTAGAGTAACCGACTGTATCAACAAGGGTTTGAAAGAAACTTTCTTTCATTGCTTCAATTTAGGGAAAAAGTAGCCGACGCTTTTCGTCTGTCGTCGGTGCTTATTGAAAGCGCTGGTTGAGTAACACAAGTTGGATATTAACCCTTTAAGCGCCAGCTTCATTATACAAATTCTCCTTACTGGTCTCAATACATTTTAGTTGAGGACTAGTTGGGAGAACTTGTTTAAACATCAAGACAAGTTATCTTTGGTGATCATTTCCTTAATTCTCGTGACCTGTATGTGTTATAATGCACTGATATCACAGGGAGAAATTCGATGGTGATCACTATTGGAGCTTTAAGGGTTAACCCAGGGTAGGGAAATAGCCATTAAAATTTAAAATTGTGAATTAAAATCATACTTCAATGATGCGCCAAAAATTAATAAGCTTTATAACTACAGGAGACTTTTACAGTTGGCAATAATTTAACTGCCATTGACTAAGATCCTAATATTAATTTTGTTAATCTATAACATGTGTAAGTTTCTACTATTGCACCTCCTCAATTACTTTACGCTTCTTTTACTTAGTGATAACAGAGACCCTACCCCTTCCTAACAACTGTACAAAGGCCTCCTTTATTTGTCACATTTCTTCTCTCTTGCCACTGAAGGGAAATCTAAACAAACTGACCTTTCAACTGTTTCATGCACCATTCCTCCATCACTTGACCCAGTGGCCTTCTTGGTTACACGTTCAACTTCACCCTCACGAATATATGTGCTGAAAAAAGACATTAAACAAATAATTTTTTTTTCTGTTGGTGGTGGTGATATTGCTGTTGTTGTTGTTTTGTTTGTTTGTTTGTTTGTTAACAGTTTCACTTTTTGAAAGTAATCTTAGTGTACGCAACTGAGTTAGTTAGTAACTAAAGTAAAACTGTAAATGGTTTGAACCCAGGAGTCATATCATAATTCGGTAAATTGTGATCGTCCGGGTGAGTGTAGTCCTGAGAAGGACTGTTTGAGGTGACATTGACTGACGTTTCGACAACCTGAGCGGAAGTCATCATCAGAGTCAAGTGAACTGTAAATCGTCAGGAGATGTTATAAATCTCTGGTCGTTGTCCTGATTGGTCGACGATCTCGTGATGTTATTGGTCGTCTGGTGCTCGGCAATGTGATTGTTGATATCACCATTTCTAGTCGCTCGTTTGTGTTCAGTCAGTCGGACGTTCAGATTTCTGCCGGTCTCACCAATATAAGTGGCCTGGCAGTCGCAGCATTTGATTTTATAAACTGCTCCCCGTCTGTCGCTCGGTTCGTCTTTGTCTTTAACGTTCGTCAGTAGCTGTCGTAAAGTAGTGATAGGTTTGTGAGCAACGCGGATGTTGTAGGGTTGTAGGATTCGTGCGATAGTTTCAGAAGTCCCTTTGATGTAAGGTATGGTTGCAGTAGTGACAGGTGTCGCGTTAGTGTTCGTTCCATTTAAAAACAAACCACAGAATCGACTGGGACTCTGCTGAATGCGTTACCTACAGTACGGACTACTATCAACGAATCACTCTGGAAAGCTGGTTTACCAACTTAGAACAAACACCACTGAACCGTTGCCAACAGCTACCTGCACCTTACAAACGACTGATTGCCGACAATAACAAGACAGACAAACAATAGACAAACTGACTCATTTGACTAACAATAGACCAACGGACATTTGACTAACAAAAGACGGATCGAAACGCACCAATCACGTTTACAGTCTTCACAGCCAATAACATCACGGCTTAACTGACAGACGACCAATAACATCACGAGGTCGTCGACCAATCAGGACAACGACCAGAGATTTATAACATCTCCTGACGATTTACAGTTCACTTGACTCTGATGATGACTTCCGCTCAGGTTGTCGAAACGTCAGTCAATGTCACCTCAAACAGTCCTTCTCAGGACTACACTCACCCGGACGATCACAATTTACCGAATTATGATAACTAAAGTAAGTTACTCTATTTAGGCAGGGGGGCCTATTCAGCAATGAGGCTGGTATCCAGAGGGGCCCTGCATTACAAAAATTATAATAGGCAATTTCAGAAACTGCTAAATCTTAAAAAAAGTGCCAAATCTTTTTAAATGTTTTAACATTTAATTTAACTCATTGACAAAAAACCTAGCCTTAATTAGCTGAAGTTTATTGATTGGGTTCTTATACTCCTACTGTTACAGATCCCCTTTCACAACATAAACTAGACAAACAAGCTAGATGAACTTGCCCGCTTCAGTGAAATTATGATTTGTGCAGCCGAATATGTGTTTTTCACCTGTTTGTTTAATTGTACTTGTGAAAATTGTACATAGGTAAACATTTCATATTTTCACTGGCCAAAGTGGCTGGTAGGAAGTACAAAAACAGTAAGCAAAGTAAACATAAAGAAATATTCTGAATAGTTTGTGGCAAGTCTATACCATAACCCTAACCCTTGACCCTAACGCACTTTACATACCTTGTTATAAATGTATCTCCTAATGAAGAACCTTCTGTGTCACTGTCACTATCACTATTATCTGCACTTTGGGGTTGAGTTTCTCGCATGGCTGATGATGACCGGCGAACAATATCAGGTGATGTGTCAATGGTGTCCATCAAAGGAAGAGATATCCTGTTCATAATGCAAAACAAATTTCATAGAAGATTCTATTTGTCTTCATCAGAATACAAGCATATACTATGATGTTAATTATTTAAACAAATTTGGAAATGAAGAACACACTCAATCTTAAAAGAATATAAGGTGTTTGCTACTTTTAACCTTAGTTCCCACAAAAATAAAACTACGTACAATGAAATCTCAATTTGACAAAGTGCCAAGGGACTGGGGAAATTGGTTTGTTATGTCGAGGTTTCATTATACTGGGGTACTTTTCCATGCATTTACTATTACTGGGCTGAAGAATAATTATCGTTCGTTATACTGCAGACTTCGTTAAGTAGAGCTTCGTTAAATCGAGGTTCCACTGACTGTATAATTTCAATTTGATTCATGCCAGACACAGTATAAGATAATGACACCCCTGGGGGCAGGGGGTGGGGGAACACTGAGAAGATGTGAAGAATTTCACTTTTGTTTTAAAGAACTTTTTCATTGAAATCCCCTCACTGGGGGCAAAAAAAATTGGTCAAGTCCCCTTATTTTGGTTGATTTATATCACTTTTAACCCTTTGAGCCCCAATATTAGCATCCATATTCTCCTCACTATTCTTGTTATATTTCTTATTTTACTAGAAGGGAGAATTTGATCAAAAATCAAAACATTTGATAATTGGTGATCATTTTCTTTATTCTCATGACCTGTATGTTTGATCAAGTAGTAATACTGTAAGGAGAAATTAGATGTTTGTCACTATATTGGGGTTTAAAGGGTTAAGTACATACTGGTAGTAAATATGACAGTCAAATGCCCAAGGGTGTGGATGCCTTACAAGTGCCTGGGATCTTCCCTTAGGCTTACAAGTAACACTCACTGATCAATAGGTGCATAACTAGATATTTGCAATAAAATATACATAGTGCAATTTACAAAGAATGAAAGAACATTATTTTTCATATGAAAATCATAGTTACTAACATCAGTTTTTGCTCACCTTTTGAGGCTTTTGGATAAAGTTGCAATGTGGTCTCTGTCATGTTTCCTAACATAAAGAAAATACTATATTTTCAAGTACCCCATTAACTTGGAAAGTATTTAAGCTGTGACAACTAACAAAACCTAGAGAGTACATAGGATGTTTAAAATTGTCTGCTAATTAAGGCCCACAACATGGGAACCACGTTGGAGATTTCTTGATTTTTCCCAAAACTCCAAAAAGTATTAAAATCCACTAAATGAACACTAAAATATTCCAAAAATGTAGTTTAAGTTACCACAAGAACATAACCATTTTGTCCTTAATTAAAGTTAAAAACAGGAAAATTTAAAATTATGAAAAAACAGCCTGTCAAAATATGGTTGCTGTGGTTATGTCAAATCAAATCAAATTGCTCCCAGATAAGTTTCCAGAAAAGTCACAAGTTAGGTACATGTAGTTGTAAGCATCCAAAGCCCATGCAGGCAGATTTGCCCTGCCCAGTATCCACAGAGTTAAAACCAGTTAAATACTCCAGAAACTTGGTTTGAAAATGTATAATGACCATGTTATTTTTCAGTATTGGATCTAAACTGCATTGCCGCACTTTTTTATGGCTTGTTATTGACTTGTTTCTAACTATGCTACCCAAAAAAAAAGCTTGAAGCACCAGCACATCTTTGTACACTGAAAGTTGACTGCCACCCATTCCATCATCATCATAAGCGCACTAGCACGAGCCACTTAAAAGGGAGGTACCTTAATCTGAATTATCTAAGTACCTTAGACGCACTGATCCAATCAATAACTGCTTTCCTGAAAATAAATGACAACAGTTTCAAACCTACACTTTCACTCACCCAAACAGTGGGAAAAAGCAACTTGTGAAACTTGTCAACCCTAGAACAAATGTTATTAATGATCGATGGCAAAGTTAGTCTTTTAAAGTTAGTATATTATAAGCCTGTTAGTGATAAGCTAAATCTTAGGGGTGAAGAATAACTTGTACCAAAGATGATGTCTTGGCAAATTTCAATTTAGCCTAAAATTCTTGGCACTTAAAAGCTTTTCAGAATCAGGCAACATCTTGAAATATTGGATTTCAATAACTTAGATCTTGGAGTCTTGCCAAGAGAAGTCTCAGGGTCATTTATTAGAGAAAGGGTCTAGGCATCTTGACGTCTCTCAGACTTAACCATTCAACACCCCTAATTTTGATTACAATAATTAACAATCAGCTCATTCTAGGTTTATAAGGCAATGTCTCAAGCATGTTAAGAACAAATGAGCTGTTAGTGTACAACAAAAGGATAGAGTGGAACTTGTAATGTCTTATTTATTTAATATTTAAATCACCTTTCAACAGCATTATTGATAACTATTCCAGTTTCTATGAATCAAAAATTGCTCAATCCCCCCCTCCCTCTAGGAAGTGCAAGTTGAATACCATCACAATTGTGTTACATTTCACCCCACCAACCCCCCACCCAACCCCCTAACCCCACCCTTGCCAAAGGATTGGCGGTAACCATTCTTGTCAATAATCCTGATCAGAGAAACACACTGTAGGACTCACTTGTCCAACTATAAAGGACTGCAAAGTCTCTATTAATCTAAAACCTAAAATTATTTTAATAAGTAAACAAAACAGGGAAAGAATATTTAACATATTGCTATTCATTTGAAAAACTATGGGCTTCATAACAGCATCAAGTTTGAAAAAAAGATTAATTTATTTATGTAATTAGTGTGGTTTCATTTAATTGATCAGTCTTTTCAATTGCAAGATTAGAGGATAGGCAGTTCAAGATGTGGTCTCTGCATTGTAATGACTGTTGTTTGTTACATACACAAACATACTTTATTCCACATTCGTAGCTTTCTCTACCTAGGCATATAAACTGGGTACCACCAAACTGATAAAGGTAAGGTAAGGTTAGGTCCCCCACAAGCCAAGAAGGCCCACACGGCTGGAGCTTATCCAGGTTTCTGTAGCATGAAGCAACTGAGAGTATTGCTACTCCCCCCTGGATGGGATGCTAGTCCATCGCAGGGTTACCCCCAGCAGTATGTCGCCAGTACCCATTTATACACCTGGGTAGAGAGAGACAATGTGGGGTAAAGTTTCGTCTAAGGAGACAACACAATGGCAGGGACCAGTAAACAAATAGAGAATCTTAATAAAATGCAGGGGGGTAACCCAGTAGTGAAGTAGCATCCCAACCAGGGGAATGTAGTAATGTTCCTCAAAGGGGACTGGACAAAAGATTGCCCTTTGCTTTACAATTAATGAAACTGCTATCACAAAAGAAAAATTAAAATGAAATCTTACCCGGGGGGCTGTTAATCACAGCAGGTCGAATTAAATTCTGTCAAATACAACAAACACTGGTAAATCAGCGCTGTTATTATAATATTATCATCTATACTGACAGCATTTCCTTTACTTAAAAACTGCATGCAAATTCCTTGTATAAGGACCACAAGCCTTAAGCACAGCTAGAAAAACAGGAATGTGATTCAACTAGAAACATGTGCAGTCCCCATTTCAATCCTGACTTCATACTGAATAACACCAAAACAAGGATTACTTTACTTTGGAAATCAAGCCCTTGTTGTTACAATCATGAAAAATGGGAGGTGCATATAGGTAATATTGATGACCATTAAAATGAAGAGGGGGCATAATGGGGGGGGGGGGGGGGTAATAATTTTGCTGTTTTAAACTGGAATTTAGCTGTTCTTAAACTTCTAGGGGAAATTATTTACTAGATGACATCTAACAAAGACCATGGTTAAAGGCTTAATAGATGAACCCCTACATCTGTGTACAAGTGGGTTATTTGAAAGAGACAAATGTTCTTGTAGTCTGTGCTAAATGTCTGCTTGACATTTAATACAGTAAAGAAAGTTTCCATGTTCGGGTTGGCCAGATTGAATTGATTTAGACCATGGTTTTGTTAAACCACATCTAAACCTTGTTTATATAAGTGGGCCCTAGTTTTTAGTCTATTTTTAGTGTAAATAAGTCCTGAAAACCCCCTTTGGGAGTGACTAATAATTGTACTGTCTTGAAAAACTTACCAAGTCATCGTTCGGAAAACTCTTGATGACTTCAATAACTTTTGTTTCATTCTCAATTTGCCGCATGTGTTCATTTAAGGCTTCAGCAGTCTGTTGATTTACAGAAATAAACATTAAGGCTCATTTTTTTCTCCCTACCAAGGGAAGTTGCTTTGAAAATTTCAAAAGAACTTGCAAGTACTAAGCATGACAGAACTATGTGGCAATAGAACTTCAGACAGTTGGCTGCATACTTTTAAGTTCAAAGTCATAAATTTTTATTCCACCAGCTCTTATTGTAAATTAGACTTCGCACACCAGTTTAAACCTGGACCCATTTTTCAATGTAAGATTTTCCACTATAGCAAAAGTTTAACTTTTGGTTTTTCAAAGAGTTATGGTAGCCAAATATAGCTCAGTGACATACTATTATGTATTAATTTATTAACAATACTAAACATTACTATACATTGTCAAGTGGAAAGGAGCTAAGAAAGAAGAAAGTTGCCAAATTCCCAGAAGTAGCATTAAACCAATTGTATGGTAGCAGGTAAAGAGAATTTGTAGTTTGATCCAGCAGGAATTACCTTTTGTGCTTTGCTTAGAGCTTCCTTCAAGTTCTCATAGTCAGGGTGACCCTGAAAATAAAATCATGTGAAACGCTATGCAACTAAAACCGCAAGAAAGAAATACTGATAGTTAAGAAAAATATTCCACGAAGTAGATTTTAAATTATGACTCCAGTTGTCTGCAAACAAAGGCCTTCAAGCATCAGGCAATAGTCTTCATAAAGAGCACACAGGAATATTTGGACAATTAAAGGCTTTGTTCTTTGGAGCAAGGTTGCCAGTACAGCAAGTAAAAATTATTTTCTATTTACTACATAATTAGATAGATACACGTGATACTAATCAGAATTTTAGAATGACTGCACTCACCTCACTTGTTCGCTTGACTAATTCCTTCAATATGAGCTCATATCTGGGAACCCTCTGTAAAAGTGCATTTTACAAATTAACATTCACAACTGCATCGCTAAGTGGAGGTTGGCTATTGGCAGCCAGCTCCAAGATGGAGATCACTCCCCTGGCTGGCAATCCTGGCAACCCAGCCATATGGCCCCATGCCCCAAAGGGAGACAGGTACCCATCACACTGATAAAACACTGGAGGAGGGGGGAGTGGGGGGGGGGGAAGCTTTCCTGGTGCTAAAAACCTCCTAGCAAAATAATGCTTGGCTTGGCCCATGCAGCAAGGATGTCAAGTAATTTCCCTCAGCAGGTGGAATCCTGGTGCATGTGCACATAATGACACCACTAGTCACATAGCACCACTGGCGCTCTATGTTGTTAACTCTGTTAAACTGCAATTAACTACATGTTTAAATTTAAACAATGGATGTGAATCTATGTTGCTTATCAAGTGTCCTTTTACATGTAAGTAATAAAGTACAAAATTTGTTTTTAAAATTCTTAAAATCAAAAATTGTAAGCGACAGTCAGTGATAAATCTCAGTTTATACCTGTATTGGCATAAGTAATAATGAATCCAAGGTATGGCTACAATTGACCTGAAATAAAACATTGACAGTCTGAGCTATCATTTCAGTAGCAAACATCTAAATCACTAACAGCATGGAGATTCCTTTTTTGGGAAAACATGTTACAGAAGAAATTACTCTTGAACCAGAGAAAGATTACAGCTTTCGGAACTCATCCAAGAACCTCGAAGCCACTGTCAGTGGCAAATGATTAATAAGCGTTCATGCTGGCAAAAATTAAAGATAAACACTATAATAACAAATTACCATACATTGAAATTAATTAGCAAGAAAGACTACAAGCATTGACCTCAATTGAGTCCAAGCATATCTCAACTTTGCTCACTGGACAATACTTTTAAACGGGAATGCTGATAAAATCTTGTAAAATCTTAATCTAATAAGTGACTTTGTGAGAATTTTGGACAACGCATGAATTTGGTGAAAAAGCCTTTCTTTATTTTTTGACATCAAATTTTAGCAATTTTTAAAAAAGAAAATTGCCACAAAAAAATTTTGAAAAATTATAATTTGTCTCCCAGCTAGTTCTTAATGTGCAAATTATCTGACTCCATTCGCAAGTATTTGTGTAGTTTTAATTTTTGCACCATCTATTATGATAAGAATTTGTTTGTGATTGCAATAAAGTAATATCAAATTTAAGGATTGTTTCTGTAGGCACTTTATGGGATAAGACACACTCATGTTCTCAGTGACGTAACAAACTCACCTTTGCCAAAAAACTTCTGAACTTCTCATTATTCCTCTCCAACTTGGCTTTTACCTGTCGGAGGATACCTCTTTTAATTAATAAGTTGTTATGCACTTCAACACGAACAGGAAAAGTGTTCTTTTTATTTGCAGTTGTGAAGACACTGAAGCACTCTAAGTCAGTCAAGCACTTTTGGAATTCATGATTGGATATCTCTGGTTACTAGTGCATTTTAGGGTATAAAGTTGGCCACTTAAGAGAGGAGTAGAGGACTGCTGACAAATTGTTACAGCTAATTGATCAATTGGCTAAAAGTATTTTCCTTGTCCAATAAATTAAAGTATGTCCCCAGATATGGTAGTCCAGCCAAGTTTGAAACTAAAAATATTATTGGTTAATTATAGAAAATGGATAAATACATGCAGGTTCTATAGTTCAGAGAATTTACAGAGTTTTCATTTTTCATATGATTTTTACAGAAGAGACATTTGCATGGGATTTTCTCAATGTTTGAAAATTGCACTCCCGTGAATTTTCATCCAACTTCTCAAACAGGCTAATTCTGACGTTTTCTTTTTTGTGGCAGATCAATCTTTTGTAATCAATTGATTTCTAAAATATTTTTTATCAATCCCTGGCCCATTTTAAAGTGGCAAACCAAGTGCAAGCAAATGTGGCACGTTTTTGGATGGACTTTTAGGGGTTGTGCTTCTGGTTGTGGCACAACCACCACAACCAGCTCCTTTTTTAGGGGTTGTGCTTCAGGTTGGGGCACAACGACCACAACCAGCAAGTTTTTAGGAGTTGTGTTTCTGGTTGTGGCATAACAGCCACAAGCAGCATGTTGTTATCCTCTATGGCTGTAGAACTTCAGACAGCGTACTTTTTTGCCTCTTTGAGGGCAAATACAAAGCTGTGGCATCACTTTTCCCTGCACAAAGAAATCTATACATTTTAACGAACAATAAATTAAAAGAGGCTGCGTCCCGTAAGTATCCAGTGCAAAGACCGATTTCCATAAACCCACAACCCTCACAACTCCCACAACCTCCACAACCCTCACAACCTCCACAACTCCCACAACCCTCACAACCTCCACAACTTCCACAACCCTCACAACTCCCACAACCCTCACAACCTCCACAACTCCCACAACTCCCACAACCCTCACAACCCTCACAACCTCCTCAACCGTCACAACCTCCACAATCCTCACAACCTCCACAACCCTCACAACCTTCACAACCTCCACAACCTTCACAACCCTCACAACCTCCACAACCTTCACAACCCTCACAACTTCCACAACCCTCACAACTTCCACAACCCTCACAACCCTCACAACCCTCACAACCTCCACAACCCTCACAACCTCCACAACCTCCACAACCCTCACAACCTCCACAACCCTCACAACCTCCACAACCCTCACAACCTCCACAACCCTCACAACCTCCACAACCCTCACAACCTCACAACCCTCACAACCTCCACAACCCTCACAACCTCCACAACCCTCACAACCCCCACAACCCTCACAACCTCCACAACCCTAACAACCCTCACAACCTCCACAACCGTCACAACCTCCACAACCCTCACAACCTCCACAACCCTCACAACCCTCACAACCTCCACAACCCTCACAACCCCCACAACCCTCACAACCTCCACAACCCTCACAACCCTGACAACCCTGACAACCCTCACAACCCCCACAACCCCCACAACCCTCACAACCTCCACAACCCTCACAACCCTCACAACCTCCACAACCCTCACAACCTCCACAACCCTCACAACCTCCACAACCCTCACAACCTCCACAACCCTCACAACCTCACAACCCTCACAACCTCCACAACCCTCACAACCTCCACAACCCTCACAACCCCCACAACCCTCACAACCTCCACAACCCTAACAACCCTCACAACCTCCACAACCGTCACAACCTCCACAACCCTCACAACCTCCACAACCCTCACAACCCTCACAACCTCCACAACCCTCACAACCCCCACAACCCTCACAACCTCCACAACCCTGACAACCCTGACAACCCTGACAACCCTGACAACCCCCACAACCCCCACAACCCTCACAACCTCCACAACACTCACAACATTCACAACCCCCACAACCCCCACAACCCTCACAACCCCCACAACCCTCACAACCCTCACAACCTCCACAACCCTCACAACCTCCACAACCCCCACAACCTCCACAACCTCCACAACCCTCACAACCCCCACAACCCTCACAACCTCCACAACCCTCACAACCCTGACAACCCTCACAACCCTCACAACCTCCACAACCCTCACAACCCTCACAACCCCCACAACCCTCACAACCTCCACAACACTCACAACCCTCACAACCGTACCCCCACAACCCCCACAACACTCACAACCCTCACAACCCTCACAACCTCCACAACCCTCACAACCCTCACAACCCTCACAACCCTCGCAACCTCCACAACCCTCACAACCTCCACAACCCTCACAACCTCCACAACCCTCACAACCTCCACAACCCTCAACCTTCACAACTCCCACAACCTCCACAACTCCCACAACCCTCACAACCCTCACAACCCTCACAACCTCCACAACCCTCACAACCTCCACAACCCTCACAACCTTCACAACTCCCACAACCCTCACAACCTCCACAACCCTCACAACCCTCACAACCCTCACAACTCTTACAACCCTCACAACCTTCACAACTCCCACAACGCTCACTACTCTCACAACCCTCACAGCTCCCACAACCCTCACAACCTTCACAGCTCCCACAACCCTCACAACCTCCACAACCCTCACAACCCCCACAACTCCCACAACCCTCACATCTTTCACAACTGCCACAACCCTCACAACCTCCACAACCCTCACAACTCCCACAACCGTGAAAACTACCTTGACAGCCACGTAATGCCCATATGCAACAACCATAGTAGCACATATCTAACACAAGCAACTTAAAAGTTTGTGTAAACATGGTGACATTTACCTCATATACCCGCATTTTGTCCTGTTATTAAAGACTGATACCACTCTCGAATGTCAAGGATCTTTTTATTTTGTAATATACCTTCCTTACACAATAAATATACCCTCATTTTAGCCTATTCTCTTAAAGGTGTTACAATTCAACAGGTTATTGCTGGAAAACAATATTGAAAGTATGAAAAGTCTGTATGTTGAATGTCAGCTCTTGTTCTGGTTTTAAATGTTAATAGTCTTAGACTAATGCGGTAAGTAGCACCACAGAGACATCTCTGAAAAATCGTACTAATTAACTAACTGTTAATTTTAAACCATTTGAGGTACATGCAGTTGAACAATGTTATATTGTCAACACCAACAACTCATAAACAAAACAGTTCTCCCATATATAATTTAATTGGCAAAGATGTCGACAACATGAGTAAGCATACCGTTTTCTGAGATACTGCATTGAGATTTGACCATCACCTTTTAACGCAAATTTGTATTTACGTAATAGTGCGAACCAGCAATACAAATGTATGTGAAATTTCAAAGCTGAAAAGGTGTGACCGTTATTTTTTTTAAGAATAAAAAAAAATGCTGTTATTGTTAGCAGCTGATTTCAATGACTTTGCCTTAATTTATGTTATAAGAACAATTAATATTCCATTAGTTACTTTTTTACATTGGTAAATTAAATTTTGATGCTTATTAAATATGGGCAGCTTTGCTTTGGTGATTAATTGCACATGACACGTTTAATTTTAGGGACATTAAATACGGTCAGTATAAAACACGGACTGCGGCCTGCGGACTGCAGACTGGACTGGGTATAAAGCGCGGACTGGGTATAAAACACGGACTGAATATAAAACACGGACTGAATATAAAATGCGGACTGAGTTTAAAAATTGCTGTACTGACCAATAAATATCAGAAAATGCTACTTTTTCAGTTTTCTCCAGCGCTTTTGAGTTGTCAAAGACCAAATCTTGCTTTCCCGGCCATTTAAGCTTTTTAAGCAGGTCTGAGTGGAACGCTAACAAACGTAAACATTGCAAATTCAAAGTACGTACATAATTTCAACTGTGCAATAAAAATCGCTAACATTTAGCACTTCTACTTTGGAGGTGACTTTCGAGCCACGTCTTTGGTTTTCCTATTTAAACTGAATTTCAAAATTAAGAACGTCGTTTAAATGTATATTATATTTTTTATTTCGTGACTTCAGGTTAATTATGACCAAAAGTACAAAATGGATAAGAAACCAGTCAGGAAAGAACCAAAGTTTCATCTGGATCAGCTCTTTAGAGAGAACAAAAATTTGTCTGCACATAAACATTTAGTTTCTTGATTCCATTAACTTCACACTCCAAGAGCCAATTTTGCACTTATTGATTTAAATTCAGTCGGCATTTTATACTCAGTCCGACTAGTCCGCGGCTCCATTTGTTTTAATAGTGTTCAACTCAGAAACCGCTTAATAATTCTACGGCTTTGTTTAGCAGATTTTTGTTCTTCTTGAAAAGGGAAGAGGTAAGTCGAAGTTGACAAATTTAATTTGTGACCATTCGTCGGGTTTCCAGAAATGTTTCTCTGTTGCGTGACATCAGGTAAGCAAGTCGCTGTCGGCTTCAAAAGTACTCTAGCTGATTTCAATGTGCAACTCCAGAACTCCCAAGCTTAAATGTGTAATTTATCTTACCTAAGCCGTGTGACAATCCCACTCTCAACCTCTCTGTACAAAAACTGTGTTTAAACCTAATCTCCCTCCTTTAAATTCGAAGTTCCTTGTTGTTGTCTGATTTGGAAGTAATTTTCAGAATTTTCGAAGCCATATTTTAAATTGAAGGGCCCGGTGGAAAAAGGGCGTAAGTGACGATTTGTGGTTAAAATCGAAATTGCTCCTATTTAGCTGAACATTGGCACACAGGCTGGTTTTCATGTGAGGAATGCTGTTGCGCACTTATTTCTTGACCTGAGATCTAAAATTTGAAGAATTAGCGTATTACTTTTGCGTGAAAAGTGTTGTTGAACTGAACTTGCTCAAGTGATGCGTGAAAGATTTCTTTTGTTCTCTGCCTGAACTAAAACAAAGGAATTCAACCTAGAATCCGCGGTCCTGTTGTTTTCTTTGTGTCAGTTTTAAGCAAAAGTAATACGCTAATTCTTCAAATTTTAGATCTCAGGTCAAGAAATAAGTGCGCAACGGCGTTCCTCACATGAAAACCAGCCTGTGTGCCAATGTTCAGCTAAATTTTAATTAAGGAGCAATTTTGATTTTAACCTCAAATCATCACTTACGCCCTTTTTCCACCGGGCCCTTCAATTATTGAATGAAATACTGTAAATAAAAGACACCCTACTCAAAATCACTGGAGAAAACTGAAAAAGTAGCATTTTCTGATATTTATTGGTCAGTACAGCAATTTTTTAACTCAGTACACATTTTATATTCAGTCCGTGTTTTATACCCAGTCCACGTTTTATACCCAGTCCGGTCCGCAGTCCGCAGTCCGTGTTTTATACTGACCGACATTAAATAAGAGAGTTTTGTCATTTGACTATTCCCTTGTTGTAAAAGTCTCACACTAATTAGGTTTTGAGCAAAGACACTTGGCACAATAGTTGTCAATTAGCTGAGCTTGCTCATGTGTACAGCTTGACAAGGAAAACTTGTCATGGAATTGCCTTTGTGTAAAAATTCTGTGTCTTGGTACAAAACCATTCAAATGAAGTTGAGTTTGATTTTCCTTTAAATAAACCTGTGAGTAACACACATTTTTTTATGAAATACAATAATGCTTTATCATTGTGAAAAAAAGTTTAAACAATAGCACCTTGATCATAAAGTCCTAAGGCACCTTACAAATCAATCTTGAAGTGTTAAAAGTAGATTAAAATTTCAACACACAATCAAAATTTGTCTTCTCTCAGATTAATCTAAAACATGCATCCAAATATAACTGGGATTAAGTGACTAGGACTCTTCAAAGCAGAGATAAAAGGAAATTAGCAAGTGAGATTGCTTACTTAGTTGCAATGCTTGGTTCAAGTGTACCAACGCAACTACTATTGTCTTGAACTCATTTTTGTGTGTATGCACTTAAATTTCATTTTTCTTCCACTAAAAGTGATGAAAATGCTCTGATCCTGCCCTTTTTAGCTACTTACAGTTACAGCATTTATAGCTTGCCTGCTTCAATATTGCCGTGCTCATAGTCAGCCCTACGCATTTCAAGTGTTATACTCACAGGTTTATTTAAAGGAAAATCAAACTCAACTTCATTTGAATGGTTTTGTACCAAGACACAGAATTTTTACACAAAGGCAATTCCATGACAAGTTTTCCTTGTCAAGCTGTACACATGAGCAAGCTCAGCTAATTGACAGCTTAATCATGCCAAGTGTCTTTGCTCAAAACCTAATTAGTGTGGGACTTTAACAACAAGGCAATATTCAAATGACAAAAACTCTCATATTTAATGTCCCTAAAATTAAATGTGCCATATTGTGCAATTAATCATCAAAGCAAAGCTGCCCATATTTAATAAGCATCAAAATTTAATTTACCAATGTAAAAAAGTAACTAATGGAATATTAATTGTTCTTATAACATAAATTAAGGCAAAGTCATTGAAATCAGCTGCTAACAATAACAGCATTTTTTTTTATTCTTAAAAAAAATAACGGTCACACCTTTTCAGCTTTGAAATTTCACATACATTTGTATTGCTGGTTCGCACTATTACGTAAATACAAATTTGCGTTAAAAGGTGATGGTCAAATCTCAATGCAGTATCTCAGAAAACGGTATGCTTACTCATGTTGTCGACATCTTTGCCAATTAAATTATATATGGGAGAACTGTTTTGTTTATGAGTTGTTGGTGTTGACAATATAACATTGTTCAACTGCATGTACCTCAAATGGTTTAAAATTAACAGTTAGTTAATTAGTACGATTTTTCAGAGATGTCTCTGTGGTGCTACTTACCGCATTAGTCTAAGACTATTAACATTTAAAACCGGAGCAAGAGCCGACATTCAACATACAGACTTTTCATATTTTCAATATTGTTTTCCAGCAATAACCTGTTGAATTGTAACACCTTTAAGAGATTAGGCTAAAATAAGGGTATATTTATCGTGTAAGAAAGGTATATTACAAAATAAAAAGATCCTTGACATTCGAGGGTGTTATCAGTCTTAAATAACAGGACAAAATGCGGGTATATGAGGTAAATGTCACCACGTTTAAACGAACTTTTAAGTTGCTTGTGTTAGATACGTGCTACCATGGTTGCTGCATATTGCCATACGTGGCTGTCAAGGTAGTTTTCATGGTTGTGGGAGTTGTGAGGGTTGTGGACGTTGTGAAGGTTGTGGAGGTTGTGAAGGTTGTCGGAGTTGTGAGGGTTGTGGAGGTTGTGAGGGTTGTGGAGGTTGTGGGGGTTGTGGAGGTTGTGAGGGTTGTGGAGGTTGTGAGGGTTGTGAGGGTTGTGAGGGTGTGGAGGTTGTGAGGGTTGTGGAGGTTGTGAGGGTTGTAGGGGTTGTGGAGGTTGTGAGGGTTGTGGAGGTTGTGAGGGTTGTGAGGGTTGTGAGGGTTGTGGAGGTTGTGGGGGTTGTGGAGGTTGTGAGGGTTGTGGAGGTTGTGGGGGTTGTGAGGGTTGTGAGGGTTGTGGAGGTTGTGGAGGTTGTGAGGGTTGTGAGGGTTGTGAGGGTTGTGGAGGTTGTGAGGGTTGTGGAGGTTGTGAAGGTTGTGAGGGTTGTGGAGGTTGTGAGGGTTGTGGAGGTTGTGGGGGTTGTGAGGGTTGTGGAGGTTGTGAAGGTTGTGAGGGTTGTGGAGGTTGTGAAGGTTGTGGAGGTTGTGAGGGTTGTGGGGGTTGTGAGGGTTGTGAGGGTTGCGGGGGTTGTGAGGGTTGTGGAGGTTGTGAGGGTTGTGGAGGTTGTGAGGGTTGTGGAGGTTGTGAAGGTTGTGAGGGTTGTGGAGGTTGTGAGGGTTGTGGAGGTTGTGAGGGTTGTGGAGGTTGTGAGGGTTGTGGAGGTTGTGAGGGTTGTGGAGGTTGTGAGGGTTGTGAGGGTTGTGGGGGTTGTGAGGGTTGTGGAGGTTGTGAAGGTTGTGGGGGTTGTGAGGGTTGTGGGGGTTGTGAGGGTTGTGAGGGTTGTGGGGGTTGTGAAGGTTGTGAGGGTTGTGAGGGTTGTGAAGGTTGTGAGGGTTGTGGGGGTTGTGAGGGTTGTGAGGGTTGTGGAGGTTGTGAGGGTTGTGGAGGTTGTGAGGGTTGTGGAGGTTGTGGAGGTTGTGGGGGTTGTGGAGGTTGTGAGGGTTGTGAGGGTTGTGAGGGTTGTGGAGGTTGTGAGGGTTGTGGAGGTTGTGAGGGTTGTGAGAGTTGTGGAGTTTGTGAGGGTTGTGGAGGTTGTGAGGGTTGTGGAGGTTGTGAGGGTTGTGGGGTTGTGAGGGTTGTGAGGGTTGTGGAGGTTGTGAGGGTTGTGAGGGTTGTGGCGGTTGTGAGGGTTGTGGAGGTTGTGAAGGTTGTGAGGGTTGTGGAGGTTGTGAGGGTTGTGGGGGTTGTGAGGGTTGTGAGGGTTGTGGAGGTTGTGGGGGTTGTGGAGGTTGTGGGGGTTGTGGAGGTTGTGAGGGTTGTGGAGGTTGTGGGGGTTGTGGAGGTTGTGAGGGTTGTGGAGGTTGTGAGGGTTGTGAGGGTTGTGAGGGTTGTGGAGGTTGTGAAGGTTGTGAGGGTTGTGGAGGTTGTGAGGGTTGTGGGGGTTGTGAGGGTTGTGAGGGTTGTGGAGGTTGTGGGGGTTGTGGAGGTTGTGGGGGTTGTGGAGGTTGTGAGGGTTGTGGAGGTTGTGGGGGTTGTGGAGGTTGTGAGGGTTGTGGAGGTTGTGAGGGTTGTGAGGGTTGTGAGGGTTGTGGAGGTTGTGAGGGTTGTGGGAGTTGTGGAGGTTGTGAGGGTTGTGAGGGTTGTGGAGTTTGTGAGGGTTGTGGAGGTTGTGAGGGTTGTGGAGGTTGTGAGGGTTGTGAGGGTTGTGGAGGTTGTGGGGGTTGTGGAGGTTTTGAGGGTTGTGGAGGTTTTGAGGGTTGTGGAAGTTGTGAGGGTTGTGAGGGTTGTGGGAGTTGTGAGGGTTGTGGCAGTTGTGAGGGTTGTGGCAGTTTTGAGAGTTGTGAGAGTTGTGAGAGTTGTGGGAGTTGTAAGAGTTGTAAGAGTTGTAAGATTTAATGAAATTCAACGTTCCATTGAATAATTTAAGAGAGAGGGAAGCACTGAAATGCCTGTGTATTTGATTTCTGAGAATGGAGAAAAGTGGTGCAGCTAGAGTGAAACAAGTTTATTACTGCTGTGCAGTATTTAGTGTTACCCACTTTAAACAAAGGGTTTTCTTATTATACTTACTAGCTGTCTATTTTGCCCTCCCACTGTTCTACAGCCATCTCGGTTGTGGTCGTTGTGCCCCAACCTGAAGCACAACCCCTAAAAAAGGAGCTGGTTGTGGTGGTTGTGCCACAACCAGAAGCACAACCCCTAAAAGTCCATCCAAAAACGTGCCAGGTATAAGTGCAAGTACACAGATTATTCAGTCACTGTAAAGAGCTGTAAGACTTTCACCTTTTGTGCTTGGACATTCACATTTTTTATGGGAGTGCTCTCTGTGTGCAATTAGCATCTTTTCACAAAAGTCAAAAAACCTAACATACCTCATTGCCCCTCTTTCTTCCTTTAAAGTAAGGTTCAAACATCATCAGATATGAAAACTGAAAAACAGAAATCATAATCAGTTACTCAAGACATTTATACAGTCATGTGCATGCAGGTTAGGATGCCAAAAATAATAACATTCTCAGCAAAATTCATTATAGAACTAACACATTGGTTGCAGTCACACCCATGCCTTCAACCATAGATACCGGTAGTTAGCTCTGGTTAGTCTTTAGATACTGCACATGACTTCAGACTTAAAGTAGTGGGAGTTGTGCAACAACTGATACAGAAATGTCCTGTGAAATGTAAACATGGCAGATCAAAGAATTCAAAGTTAACTAATTCATGGGTTAATGCGCATACAAAGCACGCAGGGAGGTAGATAAAAGCCGGCAGCCGGAAAAAACCGCCGGCTATTCCTAAAAAATTTCCAGCTGATGAATCTTGGAAGGATGATACACAACTGCCGAAGCCACAAGCAGCTTCTAGTGCCTGCCGCCTATTACAAGTATTCTTCCGCCTATTGAAAATTCTAACTACAACCCTGGCACACCAAAGAATTCTGATTAGCTCTTCATTTACTAATAAATCACAAAACTTACATTCTGCTTACCGGTATAATGTCTAACTTTAGTTACCAGTAATCCCTATTGTTTTGAATCACCAAAAGTAAAATTTTCTGACTATAGTTAGGAAAGACAGAGAACAGTCACATTATCACAGTGACCACAGCCACTCCCTGGTAAAAATTCTGCCCAGGATCCTAATAAGATCCTAATAGGATCCTAACAGGATCCTGTAGGATCTTAGCCACGATCGTGATAAGATCCTATATAAGATCCTGTAGGATCCTGTTAGGATCCTATAGGATCCTGTTTAAGATCCTATAGGATCCTACAGAATCCTGTAGGATCCTACAGGATCCTAAGCAGGATCCTATAAGATCCTAAACAAGATCCTACAGGATCCTAAACAGGATCCTGGACAATCTTAAGCACGATCCTGAAAGACTTTATAAGATCCTGAGTAGGATCCTAAACAACATGTTGCCATTTAGGATCCTGGGTAGGATCCTGTGTGAACTTACAGGATCCTGTAGGATCCTGTAGGATCCTGTAGGATCCTATAGGATCCTAGAAAATCCTGTAGGATCCTGTATAGGATTTCTACCAGGGCTGACAGAAACAATCATGAATTCAGGTTCATGTGATTTGTATCATGAGTGTCAATTTAAATGGCACCATGACTTGCTGACAAATAGCTTATGACACACTAGTTAATTGTTTCGTGTATATCAGTACTGCAACTTGCTCATGATTGTCGCACATGACATAAAAACTTGTCGTAGGATTTTAAAACATGCTTTAAAACCTTTTGACATTTGTAACCAGAGGCAATGATAAAGGGTGTGAGTTGTTTACAATTTTTTCAAAGACGAGAGCAGCGTGTGCTACAAAAGCCACATGTAATGTAGTTATAATCCAATTTAGTATATAAGTATTTAGTAGTAATTTAGAAATATATTAGTTTATTAGTATTTAGTAATATTTAGTTAATACACAACCCCACAAGCATTGTGCTTTAACTTTCTATCGTGTTTAAATAAAGGTTATTCATTCATTCATTCAAGCTTAAGTTGCACTGTCTGAATTGGCCCTAAAATGCACTAAAAATGAAAATTACCTACCATTTCTACAAGAACATCCCCTATCTGTGTTGTGTTCACATTCCAGTGAGCCAAGCGTGATTGTAGTTTAGCAACCAGTTCTTTACTTATAGACTCTAAAGACTGAGAAAAATGATAATTTCAGCAAAAATAATTGTCAATAAAAGTTAAAAGATGGAAAACATTTTTTTTTATATTGAGTGTAGCTAGACACGGTGGTAAAAGTGGGAGTTCAGCAAATGTAGAATAAGAAATCTTGTGGAAACAAACACAAGAAAGAAGTCAGCATTTCCACAGGTATTCTGAATTTTGCATACAAACAATCCACAAAATATGGTGAAAAAGGCTGCAGGGCTAAAAATTAACTTCAGTGCTTGGTCGCCACTCGGGCCAATATCCCTGAATTCTTAGTGGCCCAGGCTACAATAAAGTGGCCCTCAAATTTTCTCTACTAACACAAAAAAATTTTAAACCATTTTTACTCAAATAAACGCCTCACGGATGTTTGGCCCGTGTTTTCTAGTAGGGTGTTTGAGTGACACGCCAAAAGAAATTTGCTTGATCTTGACATTGTCTTGAAAGCTCACATTTGCCAGTGTACTGTCAAGAAATTGGTTAAACTGTTATAATAATAAAAACTTTGTTCGGTCTGTGTTGGGAATCATTCGTCTCATTCTTCCTTACCCTGCAGGTCAGAACCTATAGGTTCTGACTTGGTCCATAAACTCCCAAAGAAAAACTAGACCATGTTTTCCTAATACGGACAAAACAGTCTTCTCAACGTCTATAAACTACAGTATCACGATTCTCAGTTTCTTTCGAATGCTTTTGAAAACAGGTGAAAAGTAAGTCTATTATATTGAGCAGTGTTGAGTGATTTTGTTGATATTCATGTTTGAAAACGTACCACATCTCATGTCAATAAAATCAAAATGGCGTCTACACATCGGAGCAATCTAAAAACTCGATCACAAACAGTTTGAATTTTGCACTTTAGAACGAAACTTTTACTACAATTGATGAACTTAGAGTCGAGGAAAGAAAGGAAAGAAAAGAAAGGTACTCCAAGGAAAAACATTTATTTTATTGTTATTTGTTATTCTTTTCGTACTTCTCAAATCGTAGTTGCCCTTTGGGTGATTAAACCTCAACTTTTTGTGGCCCTGGACACTTCTTAGTCACCACAGGCGACCGTGCCACCACCAAATTTTAACCCTGAGGCTGTGGAGCAAGCTTTTACTGGGATCCACCTTCAATAGCAGTTATCAGGTCATCTGAGATGGCTATAAAGTCCCTCGACGAGTTACATATATATATACAACTCAAAAACTTGTATGGTGAATGAGTAAGTTTTAAGGAGATTTTTGCTTCATTTTTATTTGTCAACGAGGTATCTGTAATTTCAATGTCCACTGATTACTTACGCTGCGAAGAAATCAATTTCATGGTGGAACGTGAGTCCAGGATGGTAAAACTTGTCAAATTGAAGATGAACACTTAAATTTCATCACGTTCACATACCACTGTAACTACAAGCAAGCCCTCGTGGTGAGATTAGTAAGAAGAGAATCAATGATACTACAAGAAAGAAAACATAACAGGATACTCACCTCAGCATTTGCAAATAATTTTTTTAGATCTTCATTGGATATAATACGAAGTTTCCTGAGTGGTCTTATGTAATGCTGAAGAAAGACAAATCTTTATCAAAAATGATTTTAATTGACTGTAAGATATGTACATTTATTGTAAATTATCAACAGTGTTGCATGTTACTCTCCAGCATTTTGTTGGATGCTGTCAAAACTACCAACAAAGGTAGTATGGGGGAGATCTGTGGGACACAATACAGAATATCCAGGCTTTTGCCCATTATTCCACAGTGACCATGACAAAGATTTTGTAATAAAATTATTCAAACTGAAGTCAAATGTAAGCTGACGTCCTGCTTCTCTCCAAGATGCATGCAATGGTAGTAGAATACATGTACTTACCCCAGACAATAGATTTAATCCATTGAAATATGAAATCTCTGATGTTAGAAGCTCCTGGAGAAAGACAACATAGTTATATCAGAGAATAACATTATAAAAGTCATTACCACCATGTGAAGCTCTCCTCTGAACAAGTGCTAACAACGTAACACTGGTTACACTAACAACCCCTCTAAACACAGTTGTGTTTACGCCACCATACAACTTGCTGACACGATTTTATAGAAACAATCCCACAAGCTGATCTACAACTGGATAGGTTAACATGAGCCAGTCTGGAAAAAGCCATTCCACCCTTCACCAGTCATCTGACAAATACCTGTGCTATTCAACATTCTTTTCAGAATTTTCCAGTCAAATCAACATTAAACAAGTGTGTGATCAATAAATATCCACTGCCTGAGTTAAGGTAGGATAGATGACAGAGAAAATATTTGGGCTTGTTTATGGTGAACAGACCTTGCTTTACTTGGTCCAATTTATGCCATAACCTTGAGCTAAATTCCCAGCCAGTCAATAAGTCATTAGCGACTGCTGCCAGCACGTCATATTAATTTTATTTATCTAATGCAACCTTGCAACCTAACTGCATAACATGGTTGCTCCCATTCTCCAAGATGCACTGCACATGCCAAAAAACATGCTAGATCATGTGAAGCATGCATATTACTGCACATGATTAGACTGGCAAAAACATCAACATACCATTGCAGCTCTTGTTCTTTTACGCTCCTCAGATTCTACAATTAAATAATTATAACAAATCAACATCATGGATTGTTTTTTTGGGGATTTAGTTTAGAATCATCACTGGTCATCTGCAAAGCAGACCTTAAAGATGAGGACATTTTCAGTGGCTAATGAAAGCTCAAAATAGGTTGTTTCTCTTGAGATGAAGTTGTAAAAAACACTGACAGTAATTGACTACCAGCAAACTAAGAGCTCAGTGTGAGACAATTTGAGATTCTACCGACTAGCAAGTCCAAAGAGGATGTGACCAATTGCAAATATAGTAAATGCAAGAAGTTCCTGCTTAAAATAATTACAATTTAATTTTGACTACTGGGCTCAAGACCAAGAGTTTATCAGCTCTGACTAACACGAGCTATTCTTTTTTGCAGCTAACAGTTTTTAAATAAAACAACACTTTGGCTCAGTTTTTGTCAAATGACAATTATATGACCAGCAAAAATATATTTTGGCTACTAAAATCTCACACATCAATGTTCATATCAGGCTAACTAAGTTCAAAAGATAGTATTGAATTTGAAATCCAAAACTACTGTCAAGAGGAAATAATTTGTTTAATAAAATATTACCTTCCCCTTCCTGTGCCATTGAGTCGGCAATGATATTTAGCCCATGAAATGAAGTAAATGCAGGTCCTGGACTGATATTACCACTGCTACTACTGCTCAGTGAATCCTGTCTGTATACTCCATTTTGATTGATATCTGGCTGCCGATTTTCCATATCTCCACACTGCTCATCTGTCCTACTTCCCTCCGAGGTCATACTTGTGCGATCATTTTCTAAATCAGCTAAAATTTTTGTGTTCACCTCTGAAGCAGGAGACGATGAGAGGTCCTGTGACACTTCTTGCCTGAAGAAATACAGCATGTTTACATCAGTGAGTGTTGGATGAAAATCAGATACCTTTTCTAGTAAAGAAGGAGACCCAGGCTTGAAAATTCAGAGGTTTCAGGTTTACATGTAAGCCTTGTTCTGACCACCACAGCTAGAGTTGTTTCACAGTAGCCCTGTACTCAACTCCTTGGCCATGAGCTGCAGTAATTTTGAACTGGACTTAGCTGCTGATGGTAGGGATTTGTATACTGGTAATACTACTGGATTGCCAGTAATTGTGTCACTCAATAGGCAATAGAAACGCTGTGCTTTATACCATTGTCACTTGACAGAATTTTTGCTGGTCAATTTCTTACAAACCAAACCTTGAAGAACCAACCCTCTGACATCCAAATCAAAAGTCTAGTGCACTAACCATTCAAGCACCACACTTCAATAATAAAGCACCTATCCCTGCAGTTTCTATGGTGCCCTGGCTACCAGCACCCTTGTTAGCCACAAGGAAGGTCCCAGTGGTTAATGCCCAAATCATGTCTAAGAGTGTATATGCCAAGTTGCTTGTGGCTGCTCCCAGAAGGTCACTTGCTGCAACAACACCCTTTCAGTTCTCTAAAAGAGTCCAATAGGAGCTTAGCTGTTTATGTAACAGTGTTCGCATGAGCCTCATAACAGTGGTATTGAGCTGATTTGTCATACAACCATACAAACAAAAAATTCACAGCTGTACTCATTCACTATTTTTGTCAAGGTCTCTATTGGTCTGTAACTCACCATTCAATAGTTTCATCTGAGTCTTTTTCAACAAAATTCCCAGGAAAGCACCCAGTCTGATAACATGAAAATGTAAAAATTAATTAATAGAGAAATATTGTTCCAAAACATAACCACAAAGAAGAGCTGAGGTGATTGCAGCTCAAATCTGTTTGAAGCAGCAGTGCAGTTAACAATCTGGCTGTTAAGATAATTTTAAGTGTTTTCTTTCAGATTGTCTTCTTACAAGTGACTCTGAAAATGGTTAAATGATTAAGACTATTTCATCGAAAGCTGGTGTAACTGCATGGGAGAATCATTTGTAACTTTGGATGGGGTATTCTTTGAACCAACGAGCTTACAAATTATAGTAAACCAGTTCATAACTCGTGCATCTACAGTGTTCAGTACCTCACACCCTCTGCGTCGAATACCTCTGAACCATCCATCTTTATACTTCTTTGCCACGTAAACAACATCTCCCTAGCAAATTTAAATAAAGTTTCAGTAGAACAAAAACTGTCAACTAGAAGCTTCTGCAATTCAATTCTTAATAACTAGAATGCTGTCAGTTTCAAAGCAATATGCACACCACATAATCTAGATCAAATGCCGAAGGTATTCGTTACCAACTACTGATCGTGTATGAGTACTTTTAAGGAGTCGTTAATTCAAAACTTGATGAATAAAAGGCAAGTCAGCCTGACCATTCAGTTATTTCTAGAAAAAATGTTTAAATTATTCTTTTAAATAACTGAATGGTCTGAATAAACACTCTCTCGAGATAAAACCATGAGAAAATAAGTTCTTTCTTGATTGTCCAGTAAGGGTTGTGAAATTGAGAGGTGTTTAGTCATGTTAATATGAAAACTTTCCTTTGATATATAACACAACATTTCCTCAATAGAAATTAGACTTTACAAGGAACTTTGCCAAATAGTATGTCCACCTTCTTGACATCCATATCAGTTTATGAAGCATTCATTCCTCCCAAGAGTGGTCTCCATTTGGAATACAGCAGGTTACCTTTGCATGCAAGTGCACTCAGCTCTACTGTATCACAGAATTTAAACGGAAGTTGATGTTCTTTTTTTTAATGTATTTGTCTTAATTTAGATAGCGTGGCTACACGTTTTAATCAATTTGCAGTTTTTTAATGTTAATTAGTATCCTAGGTAGCCAGCTTGTAAGGGAAACATTTTTTCCTGTTTCTGGCTTTTCCTTTGGCAATTGTCTTTAAGCTACATATTAAATAAAATTTATTTAATACAAAATCATTCTATCCACTGTGCAGTTCCAGAAATTATCCATATGTATCCCAGGGACGGTCAGTGGAAATTCTGACGGCAAGGGGAGTCTCAAAAGCCAAAAATCTTTTAAGAAATGGAATTTCCAAATGGGTGGGGAGGTTAATATCAAACAACCATTTGTGGAAGAGGGGGAGGGGGTGGGGGGGGGGATACCAGCATCATTTTGAGCATAATAAGCCATTTTAGCTGATTGCAGCAGCAAGCATCATACCGGCATAATTTACAAGCAATTTTCATGCCAAATTTACTAAGAGCTGGGTGATCCATACAATTAAAGTTGTTAATATTTCACCAAGCATAATAGTTATATGTCCAAGCAGAACTGAGCATGACAGGAAGTCCATAGGTGTACGTACACTGCTGACAGTTAAAATAAGTAATTAGTTAGCGAATTAACAAGCACAATTTATCCAATCCTACCCACTGATGCCTAGTTTAATGGTGTTACATTGTTCTGAGTCATAAATTAAAACACTTGTGGGATATTCTACACCCTACGTGCCACTTGAGCTTCTATTTTGTGATAAGCAAAATATTGCTCAATCGACTGCTTGTTACTGCAAATAATGTCTTGGAACTAATATTGCTGCAGAATATAGAATAATTTGACCTTACCTTTAATAGAGCCACTTCATCCTTCTTGGATGGTTCAAAATCCCACAAAGCAACAAACTTTTCAAGACTGGAAAATGAAAATGTTCAGAAGATTTATTCAGACTTATCATATTTTTCCTGGTTCAGGATGATATCAGTTGTCATTCAAGTTAAATACAGTCGATACAATTAAGAAAAAATCAATTTTGTGAGAATTTTTGTCTCGTTTTCACTGCTCTTTAAAACTTTTAGTAGACAAAGTTTGAATTATAAAATTCTTTTCTAATATAATGACCTATATTAAATGGCATGCTGACATTACGATAATGAAGTGAAACTTTTGAAAACGCTTACGCCGATAATTCGCTTCACACAAAAGTAACTTACACAGAAACTTATTTGCATCATCCTAAATTAAGCGAGGTGTTTTCTGTCAAAATAGACTATTCATCGAGCACCAACAAAAGCACAATTGAATAAATACAATGCTAAAACACCAGCTGACATGTTTGCAATGCACTACCTTCCAAAAGCAAAGGTCATTGTACTTTTAATGGTGTTTAGCTCGCAAAGCGTTAACATTCTCAATAAGTCAATTGCCTATAAATGAGAGCTTAAAGTTATTTGAACACAACAATTGATTAAGTACAGAACTTACCTTGGCTCAAAACAATCCGAAACCCTTTCTTCTTGCTGCATCGGTTAACGTGAGTATTCACAACGTTTTCTCGCACAAATTCCCACCAAACTGTGGTAAAATCACTGCTGAAACGAAAGTTCTGGTGGCAGCTTGATCTAGCTGTGCACTTGTCGGCTACTTTTCAAGGCAAGCTGTTCTCAGCTGCTCAAAATTGAGGAAATCGTGAAACGACAACTTCAAGACGCCGTGACCAATCCATAGGATCAGATGTCATTGAAGGCTTCGTTTAACCTGTCAAAACAAGGTCACTATTCAATCAAAGACTCTTCAAAATATTACACAAGGCGAGAAACAATGCCGAATTGCTGAAGGATCTCTGTTGTGTACAAAATCCATTCAAATATAAACTCACCTGTATTCTGAAGTACTCTAGCAGGAAATAGTATAAAATTGTGGCTTCTCTGAAATTTCGCAGGAATTCAAGGTATCAACATTTGACACATGTTCAAAGATGTGAACTTCACTTTCGGAAACACCTCACGATGGAACGAACTTAAACGAAGTTCACTCGTTTATTCGTCTTGACGTCACGAGTTACCGAGCATCCGTCGATTGTATCTCGTGGCGCCAAATTTTCCGGTGTAAACACTTTTTAACCAATCAGCGCTCTCTATATCATACATCAAACAAACACATCCCAACAATTTCCGGTAAAAGTGGTTACGCCAAATACTCATAGGCCATGAGAGATAAAAGTGATATTGGCTGCTCCTTCGATGTTTTGTCACGTTAATTATGGAAAACGTGCCACAGACAGCAAACAGGAAGCAATTAAAAGACCCCTAGAAATTATGCATTGGTATTGGCATGATCTCTTGATATGGGTGTATTTTAAGCCAAACAGTGCTCTTGTTTGCTCTCACATAAGTCGCCGGCTCCTATGGCCGTTCCAAACCAAGACTGATATGAACGAAGCCAAATAAGGGTTGCGGGAATCTCTGACTCGTTCGGGAGAACAATTTCGACATTGAGGGCATCAACAAGTCTAAATCAACCGGAGAAACTATTTGAGTAAATTAGTGTCTTTTTCGGCTCGAAATTGCTCAGTGCAAGTCTTCGGTTCATATCCGCGACCAGGCGCTTCTTTTCGAGTCGGTTATGGTTCGAAAGCCTGAAGCTCGATTTCTTTTAGTCAGAGGGTTTCGGCATCTTGCCTGTGTTCACAATTATTGCCATTTACTGAACTACCGTGAAAACAAAGTTAACAAAAATAGCTCTTACTGAAGGAAATGCAAATGACGGAGGTAAAGAAAGTCCCCCTAAACTGCTTCGAATACCGAAAATACATGAACTAGGACCTGTTAAGGCAATTATCAGCGACCACTAAAGTGATTTATTTTCTCTACGGAAATAACAACTGTCACGAAAATATCAAAACAAAGAGGAGTCAAAACTCCTGGCATTTGAGAGAGGCAAAGAGGCGTACCCAAAATGCCTCATGGCACCTAGCCCTGCCGTTCAGCCTCAGTCATTTTGCTGTATTTGAACTCCTTTTACTTCTTTAATGAAGTGAACGCTTCTCTATAAAATAGCTGTTGGCTCTGGCTACGGTGTTGCCGCCTA
This sequence comes from Siderastrea siderea, assembly GCA_964030785.1. NCBI lineage: Eukaryota > Metazoa > Cnidaria > Anthozoa > Scleractinia > Rhizangiidae > Siderastrea > Siderastrea siderea. The sequence continues at coordinate 41,777,215 of OZ034973.1, read as the reverse complement.
TTAATAAGCCCTGCAATCATTGTTAGACTGTTTTTGCAGTGTTTTCCGCTTGAATCCGGGTGTGCATTTCCTAATTATGGCCAGTGCATTTGTTCCATTCGTAGCAGCATCTTTGGAGCCCATCTCTAAGTTTCCCATTTTGTTCTTTTTTGGCTGTCGTTCCCTTTCCCTTTATTTTCGTTGTGTTTCAGTCTTATATTTGGAAAGTTTTTTAAGCTTCCTTTGCCTTGCTCATTTCCATTATTTTTTCCTCGTTTATTTTTACGCGGATTAAAAACGTCGGTCGTTCCTTACTCAAGGGTCCCCAAGGCTGATATTTCTTACTAAGGAAGTTGTCGTTGCGTACTACATGTACTAGTATCAGCGTTGAAGCGGAATTCGGATGATGTAATAACCGGGCTGTAGAGAACATGCATAGTGATCAAAACATCAATTTTTTTTCATTCGGGTCAATGTAAATCTAAAACTGTTTCATATTAGTTTCTAAGGAAAATTGGTCTTTATTGTGCAGTTGTTTCGTCGAGTACAGCCGAATAAATGACGGGTTTTTTTCTGACTAAATTAGTGATACCCAACTAGTAAGTTTTTCTGTTTTAGAAAGAAGTGTATAAAAAGTGAGTTAGTGATTTGAAATGAGCCTCCCCCATTCTTTGGCCTGAAACTAAAGCTCTCAGTTGGCGCAGTAGAATTCTTGTATATTTAAGGTTCGGCAAATTGGAGGGTGTCCACCATTCCAACGTAGGCTCCCGGGCAATTAGAAGAACGATATAACAACAGTCTATTTAAATGCAATTTTCTTCAGAAACATCGCACCAACTATTTATAACCTTAGAATGCCATGGGAAAGGTTTGCATTACATAAAGTACAGTAGATTATTATGGAAAAGCTTCGCATTCATTTCAGTGAGCTAAAATTTGGAATTTTTCTGCTCGATTTATGGCCTAAGCTCGGTGACAATTGAAATGAGGCATCCAAAGTAATACGTTATGGGTGCTGCTGGTTCTGTCACATAGGAAATTTGTCCTATGGCAGAGATGATTCACAATTCATAGACTAAAGATTGTTTTTTAAAAAAGCTGTTCTAAAGTTTAAAAAAGAAAAGTTCTCTTCGAGCTGTTCAAAGTACTCACCTTCAAACCTGCTTCCCTTCGACTACTCAACCGACAAACTTTGTTTTTGATCAATATAGTACCATTAATGGACAACTTTAATATTCATGTTTTGATAAAGGGCGTATGTCATACAGGCCAAACTAACACGCAACTTCACGAGCGTCAACTAAAAATTACATAAAATCGGCTAAGGAAAGATGCCTCTCACGAAAACAAGACTTTTGGATGTACTATATTCAAAACAAGCTTGGCAAAAATGGTTCAAACGTTCATTTTTCCAGCAAGTGTGACACTGATGCTCTGTATCACCTGGGAGACATATTTTGGAGCAAAAGCTTTTACATCGAATATAATGACATATTCCTGAATTTGAATTTCAACGAAAGAGCTTTTGCCTTTTGCACACGAGAACTGAGACTCTTGAGAAAGAAAATTTAGCACAAGGCTATTTGGCGTTTAGTTCTTTCAAATTGCCTTGCCGGCAAACTTTTCAGTTCCGTTTTCGATGCCAGTTAGATGAAATTTTTTTTCAAGCTAAATCTGGGTTTCACAAGACTGATCGCCTCTAAACGAATTATAAAAAAATAGAAATAAAAAGAAAATAAAAACACCCTCACTACCAATTATACATACAACCCTACGCACTCTCACGCCATGAAGAGTGATGAAACGATGCAAATGTCAACCTGTTGCTAAGGAGAATTTTAATTTTGACCGGAAAAAACCTGTAATGAGGATGAAAACAAGGTCCGTTTAGATTAAACGCTGCTTCAGGTGTTTAAGAAGTAACTTGGTTGCAGTTAACTGAGACTTATTAGGGCCTGCTAAGTTTCGCAAAGTGTAGTTTAGAGAAAGCCAATCAGGGTCTGGAAGGGTATTCTCGGGATCCGGGATTTGACCAAAATACACTGCGGGATTTGGGAAAACGCAAGAGATCTTGACGAGATTCGAGATTTGACTGCTACCCGGCCCGGGAAGTGAGATTCGCCAAAATTTGCGTACGGGATGCGGGATTTTTTCCCTGTCTGTCGAGAATTCGAGAAATCGTCACGACCCAAACAAACGTTTTAGCGGTAAAAGCGAATCAACCAGGCGAGTGCAAAATATCAATCGAAAGGGCCAATCTACATCTTACATTCATGAGCTTTTGCAGAAATTAGTCTTTTTTAAATGTATTTTTTGAGAAAGAAAAAACGGGATTCGGGATAGTAAAAAAAAAGTGCGGGATGCGGAATTCTCGTGAAAAAGGAGCGGGAATGCGGGATCAGGACCCCCTCCCCCCCCCCCCCACCCCCTCCAGACCCTGAATGAGAGGTAAGTAAAAAATGCTAATATCTTGCTCAGACTGCCACTTGATACAAAAGAATCGCCCATGGGCTGAAAACGTATGCACTTTGGCATCGTGAAGAAATGAATGATTCAGAAACGGCCTTTCTGTGTAGAATTTTAAGAACATCCCCATAACATGCTTCGTTTCTCCTCATCCTCTCTCTAGTGAAAGTGGCTGCAGTCGGTCGGTTGGATTAAAAAGAAAGAAAGAAAGAAAGAAAACAAACATTGACAGATTAATCTTGAATAGACCATTCCAAAGGAGCTTTGATTATGTGTTCCCTGTGACTACCGTTATCCACTCTGCCTCTATCACTCTAAAATGTGTTCTAAAACGTCGCTGTAAGGGCAGTAGTACATTGGGCCCGTATGGGACTCAGACTGGCTTCTGATTGGTCGAGAGCAAATCAATGACGTCACAGGAACCAGAAGTGCCTGGAACCGGAAGTCACGTGATTTAGAATGGGAAACCGCTGGCGAGTGTGAAAAAGGGATCGCGGGCGCATGGGAACCGGAAGTCACGTGATTTGGAATGGGAAACCGCTGGCGAGTGTGAAAAAGGGATCGCGGGCGCATGGGAACCGGAAGTCACGTGATTTAGAATGGGAAACCGCTGACCAGTGGGAAAAAGGGATCGTGGGCTCATGGGAACCGGAAGTCACGTGTTTTAGAATGGGAAACCGCTGGCGAGTGTGAAAAATGGATCGTGGGCTCAAGGTGGGTTAAAACCGCTGAGAAAACGCGGGCTCAAAGTCCAAAGTCCAATTGTGGGAACGGGGGTGGTCCTTGAAAACAAGACAAAATGAATAAATCACATTTTTATTGCTTTGTTTTACAATAACTGTGGTTTTCCTTTGTGTTCCTAAATCACATTTTGATTGCTTTGTTTTACAATAACTGTGGTTTGTGTTCCTATTTGATATGAGGGTTCCACATCACAATCGACGATCTTGTTGGGGTTTTCACTGGTAGCCATAGGGGTAGGTCTTGAAGGTGTTGTGATCAATGACTCTTTTGTTGCAGACTAACTGATAGAACTTACTGCTTGGTTGGGTGTACAGTTGGTAGTTTTTTGGATTGCGTACAATTTGGTGGGAGTTGATTACCTGGATTTCCCTTGGTTTTGGAAGGGGTTTCTGGATTTCGTTCTGGACATTCTGACGCATGACGTTATAATTCAGCTGGGTGTGTCCTTCGCTGTTGAGTCGGAAGCCTCTGACCTTGCATTCCACTTTTCCTTTATTCGTAGTATACCCATAGTTCTTGGGTCCTCCACTGACAAATTCTTGAATGTATTCTTTATCATCTAATTCGGAGGCGAAGTCCCCAAGATAGGCACCCAAGACAGGTTGGAATTGAGTGGGTGTTTCCTCCAGGTAGATGACGGAGTCGGTGTCAAAGTAGAGGACTCTTTCCCCTAAGGCTTGCAGGGTGTTATACAATTTAAGGCGGGCGTGGCAGGTAGTGAAGCAGGCCACAAAAATGTTGAGGTTGGGTGAGCCGCGGATGTCCTCTTTTTGGTTCTGGTAGTGTACCTCCACCATTTGGTCGGTGACGACGGACACGTGACGTACGTCTAACGCATCGCTATCCAAGAAACAGTGGAAGGCATGAGGGTCATCGAAGGCTTGAATTTGGGGCTTGTTGAGGCGTTGTCCAAACTTGCCCCACATGGAGTTGAGCATGAGCTTAGCTAGGGTACGCAGGCCCGGGTTCTTCTTGATGTTGTTGTATTCTAACTGGATGCCTTCATGCAGAAAGTACTCTTCGATGTAACGTTGCTTTTCTTCTTCTGTCGTGACATCCTTAGGCCACCCACTAGCTTCTTGTTTGATTTTCAACCAGGTGTTAACATAATCGGCGAAGAGGCCCTCACAGGTCTCTTCAAAATGCCAAGCTTCGTAGATGTATTGGACTTGGTACCCCAATTCAACCGCTTTATACAACTCTGGGGTGCACCAGGTACTGGTGAGGGCACGTTGTTCGTCGGTGTGAGGGCAATGATAAGATCTGTCCAAAAGAGGTTTGTCCATTTCTTCTTCCACACAACGGGCACAGAGTGGAAAGAGCAGTTTGTTGTCATGACGGTAAGGCAGCACGGGATGGTACAATTCACGGGGAGGCAGGACTTTGCATTGAATGAGTCCAAAGTACTGGTGTATGTCCGTGTGACCCGGTTGAGAATAGATGGTGGGATGTCCTTTGGGGTAGGTGGACTTCTTGTTGACCCACGGGTACAAGGAGGTGACATCGATGTAGTGAATTTTTTGGCCAGGGGTGATATGATGGTACAGTTTGATGGCATTGGTGCGACCTCCACAGAAAGCATCCCGAGGTTCAAGAGGTTGGATAAAGTTGAGTTCCCGGACGAAGGAGTCGATCTCTGGGTGGGTGTCTCGGAGGTGGTCCCATTGACATCCCCACATTTGAATGACGTTGTACCCTTGGTCGGTAAGCTTTTGGACTTTGTTTTGGGTGACGTCATAGAGGTCATGCATGGTTCGATCATAGTTGCGGGGATGTTTTTCGTGGCGATGGGGATAACAGGTAGGGCATCCGTGGGTGAAACAGCCTTGAAATTCGTAGACGGTGTGGGTGTCGGGGCAATAACCATCCACATGGATGTTGGTCCCGGGGATCTTATACTCGCCTTCATTTCGGACATGTTGGATGTACTGAGGCTTTGGATTGGCACTGGCCAGTAGATCGTCGGGGGTAAGATCTTGGAGGGCCCGTTGACGTAGTTGGTGATCGCACCAGGTTAACCAGTGAAGGGCTGGGAGGGACTGGTTGATGTTGTTAGTTCTCCACCCGTTCTGACCGGCGGGTTCGCTGGCAATACTGTTGGGGATCATCCGGTTCATACGTAAATCTCGATTACAAGCGGAGGCAATGGTGACGTGATCGAAGGGATTGAAGCCTGTTAAGTCTTCAAACATGCGTTTGAAAGTCAGACATCCTTGTTTGAGGAGTCGTACATCGGAACTGCAATAGGCCAATAACTCTTGTTGAAAATGAAACACCACACCCTGGTCGCGTTGTTGTTGATGCCAGGTTTCAAAGGCTTGTCTTCCTTCGAGTGTCATGCTCTCAGGCATGTAGTAATCGCGTGAGGGGAGGATGCCCACGTAGTTTTGATAATAATCCTGGGGCTGGTTGAACTTGTGGGGGAAATAGCCTTTGCAGAGTTCTGTCAAGCCAAAGGTTTTGGGAAACGCGGAGAGGGGCATCTGGAAGAAACTCATGGAATCAATGAACCGGATGCGGTCATGTTTGATCTCTAAGAGTTTACATCCGTTGCGGAGTTGTTGGACGATGCGGTTCTCCCCATAGTATTCTTGGATGATAAAGTACCCATCGTACCCTTGAAAATTATGAGCGATGACGTTGACTTGACGGGTATCGTGAAGAGTCAAGGCATCCAGCCATTCCAGAAAGTCACGGATACAAGTGGAACCTGGGAAAGGTTTGGGTTCATCGTTGTCTTCGGTTTCGGCCACGACGAGATTGGCAATGTGTTTTCCGTGGGGTTGCATGGCTTCGATATCAAAGAAGACGTGTAAGGGAGGCAGGTCTTCCTCGTCCTCGGAGGAGGAGGCATGGGGTTCCGCGGCGGCACCTCGTTTGGCGCCAGGACCTTTTTGACGGGTCCTCTTTCTCTTCTTTTGGTCTTGAGGTTTGGGGGCTCTTTGTATAAAACAACGGTGTTTGTCGGCGTGGACGTACTGATGACAAGACGGGCAATCCACGTGCCAACAAAGGTGACGTTGAATGCGGGACAAGCCTACATTTTGTTGATAACAGTAACGGCATCGGTGTCGTTGAGAGCACACGGAGGTCTGGAGGCCCGTGACGGGTTTGCCCGCATGGGTCTTGCTGGAATGGGCTTCGAAACACGCGGGTCCAAAAAAGTCCCGATGACACGAGTCGCAACGTTGAGTGGCTTTCAGGTGCCGGGGGTAAGCATATTGAAAGTCTGGACAATCTTTCTGGCGACAGGCTCCACACAACTTGGTCTTGGTGCATCGATGCAGTCCCTCGGTGTTGTAGGGTTTCCAACAATCCGCACACACATAACTGGACCCAAAAAATCCCGGCAATTTGGTGATGACATCATAATGGTCTTGGTTGTGCAACAGGATCAGTTGTTTGTCAGAAAGGGGTCCAAACGTGGTGATGTGGAACGATCGCTGTGCATCCACCAGGATGATCTGGTAACCGGTGAGGGATGGGGCCTTGCTGAAAGCCGTTAAGGCGTCATAGCTGCAAGGACCGAGGGGTACCTGGGCTTCATTCTGGAGGTCCAGAGCTAGGGTTCTCTGCAGGGACTTTCCTTTGCGGATGCTGTCGTATTTCGGGTGCTGGTCCACGCGAGCTTTGGCGACCACGAGGGCTCTGGCACAACAGAGCTCATCATCATTTTGGATGTGGATGACCGATCGTTTGTTGGTTGTCAACATGGTCATGGTAGGATGGCCTGGTTTCCCACGACGGGGTTTGCCGGTGCCTTGAGGAGCATGATGAACTTGAGTGATGGAGACTTGAAAGGAGTCATCCATTTCAAATTGTTCGTTGCTGTTGAGGGCTTGGGCTAAACGTTGGAACAGAGCTTCCACCCGTTCTGTGTCTCGACGCCATTCACCGGCACGTAATCCCCACCCCTGAAAATTATTGTGCAAGCGATCGGATGCTATGGTAAAGTAGAGGCGATCTTGATCGTGGAGGTCGGGGGTGGTGGTTAACACTTGATCGACGGCTCGACGTAATCCATCTTGCAGAGCTTGGGTTATATTTTGACCTGGAAGCAAGTTCCCCCTTTGTCGTAACTGGGTCTTGAAATGACGTTCTTGTACCCCCATGCGATCACTCTTCCGATTCACAAAAGGTTCGAGTTCAAAGTCGAAGGTAACGTGTTCAGAGGGATCCAATCCACCCCCACTTTGTTCCCATTGGTTCAAGGCCTCTTCACAAATGTCGTCGTCACTGTCCGGCATCTCTTCGGTAGAAATCAAAGGCCCCACACAGGAATTGGTGTCATCGTCGTCCGAATCAGTTAAACCGAGCATGGCTAAAACCTCATGGTGGGCGAGGCCACTTGGCCCCGCCACATTGTCCTTGTCTTGTGAGGACATGATCAGATGAACTCACTGGAGATCGGGGCTCTGTTTTTATAGAGAACCAAAATGTCACGTGGGAGGGGAAGGAGCCAATCACTAAACAGGGTGCCCCGTAGAGAGGGGGTGCCCTAGGGAGGGGTGGGACGGGGTGGGGGGGACCCCCCTCCCCCCTCTCTAGTTAGGGTCCCTGGTGCATCACGGGAACGAATGAGAGACTATAAAACAGATCGATCCTCGGGCTGGAACATCTCAACATGGACTCTTGCCATGAGAAGCTGCTCGAAGCATTTGAAGAATTTGAAGTAGATTTGGAAGTGGAGGAGGTCTTAGAGAAAGTGAAGCAGGAGTTGTTGCTGAAGGACGAAGGCTTTAGTGAGTTTGCAGAAACTTTGAAGCAGTTGGAGCCGGAAAAAGTGGAAGCCCAGAGACATCGGGCAGAACAGGCGGCTCCTTTTCACCCACTGTGCTACCCTCAATTAACGTGTGAGTGGTTTGTGGAGGGGCTCGACTATTGCTGTCCCTATTGGAGGTACCAATTCAAGCGCCCCCTCACCCCGCCACCAGCACCCCCGCCATCGCCCAATGCCTGCCGGAAACGAGGGCCTCCGCCGCAGCAACCGACGACGACGACGACGCACGACGTACCGACCAAACAACGACGATGACTCTGACCCAGACGACGACGACGACTTGAACGACATTGACTATGTTCCCGACCCGAACGACGACGACGTTGACGACTCTGACCCAGATGAGGACGACGACGACGTTGACGACTATGACCCGAATGACGACGACGACGACGAAACGACAGAGTTACTGACGAAAGACGAACGACGACGGAGACGGAACGCCATCAAAAAAGCTAGGTACAATGCCCGCTACCCAGAGAAAGCCCGAGCGAGGAATATTGTGAAAAAAGCCAACTACCGACGCAAGTACCCAGAGAAAGTGCGTGCTGCCAAAAAACGATACCGAGAACAATATCCGGATCGAGTGCGGGAGTCCCACAGGTGTTATGAGGAGACGCATAAGGAGCACCGGCGTGCCGTCAAAAAAAAATGGGCCCAAAAGAACCGAGCACGTTGTGCCGAATACGACCGAAAGTATAGAGAGAAACATCGGGAACGTTTGAGAGCCCAAGCGCGTGAATATCGTCAAAAGAATCGTGTACGAATATTGGCGTACAAAAGGATGTACAATAAAAGGGCCAAAGCCCGGGCGGCTCGTCGGGCCTATCGTGCTGCGAACCAGGAGAAACTGCATGCGCAAAGAAGAGAGTACTACTGGGCGAACCGCGAGAGGTTCTTGGAGCTCGCTAGAAGGTACTACCACAACAAAAGGAAGCAGGTGCCTCGCCCCAAAACACTGCGGGTGGTATTGACTAATTGTAGGACGCAACCTTCTGTGGAAACGTATTTGAATGACTTTTGTGCCTCCTTACCTTCTGTAGAGAGACAGAAAACGGAAGAGAAAATCAAAGCATTAGGACCCTTGAAAGTAACCATTCCCTTGGAGGACTTTAAGAAATCGACGCCTAAAATGCCTGAGAACTTTTCTTTTTGTGAATCATTTCTAGATTCTTATACTCTCACGGATATGGATTCGGGGGGTGTGCAAGTCGTGGACCCCCCTGACTTGGGCCCCCCTGACTTGGACCCCTCTGACTTGGAGGACTTTTCGTCTTTGTTGCAGAACATAACACCTGACGAGTGGACCGAGTTATTGAAGGATGTGGAGGACTCTTGTTCCTTTGATCTGGAGGCATTGGTACCCCCTGAAGACCTCGTTCATGACATGTCCCCCGACGAGGGGGTGGATTTAATGTATGATTTAGTAACGTAAAAACATTTTCGTCTCAGTATTTGGCAGAACATTTCGTCTCAGTATTTGGCAGAACATTCGTCTCAGTATTTGGCAGAACATTCGTCTCAGTATTTGGAAGAACATCCGTCTCAGTATTTTGGACAGAACAATGAACTTGACAACTCATCAATCAAAATGACACAAGTGACATTGTTTTTTATTTTTTATCAGGAGTGTCTACACCACAATGGGTTTTGTCTCGCAAATCCTGCTTGAGACTCAACACGAACTACAGAAGACTACCGAACTGCCGAATAACAATGTGACATTTTCATTTTTGACTCAACATGTTAATTAAATGTTTACAATTTTAAACGTTTCTTGGCTTGCATGATTTTCTTGACCACCCGTTCCGTCTTGTTTTTCTTGCCGGGTAATCGATCAATGGCTTGGATCATCTTGGTATCGGCTTTCCATTTATCTTGCAAATTCTTAGCACGGCTGTAATCAATGTCGTGTTGTTTAGCAATCTGGTCCAAGCGATTGATCCCTGGATCCCCACGTTTCAGACGTTTAGCCAAATGGGTGCCAGGTCCCATGTACTGATAACCGGGCCAATGAAATTCCTTCCCTGTTTTCGCAATCCATTTTTGGACATCCAAAGCCCCTCCTCGTTGGGGGCGTTTCCGTTTGATACCCCTTCTCCTCCTCTGGGTGGGCATGTTTTTTAGTCACTGTCGTCGTAATCCAATCGACGTCGTAACTTTTTACCTTGGGCCCAATCTTCCCAACCGGGTAAAGGTTTCAATCGTTCCACTTCACGAGCGGGTGCTTTGCCTTTGCCTTTGCCTTTGCCTTTCGTGAAACCACTTTCGGCTAAATGCTTTTCCCAAGTCTTGCGACGTTCTCGCACGGCTTCTAAACGCGATTGTAGATCCCCTCGACTGGTGGATGGGCTCCCTTTCTTGACAATCTTACTGGTAGTGGCTGCTCCTTTGCCTTTCTTGGTTGCAGGGGTAATGGGTGGTTTGGGAGTCGACGGGCTGCCTTTTATCATGCGCTTCAACCATTGTTCCACAGGTCCCGTCACCAAATCCCCGGCTTCTTCTTCTTCTTCGCCTGGTGGACCACCCGGGGCACCCGGGGCACCAACCCCCACCCCGCCAGGAAATTGACGAATGCGTTTGGTTAACTTGATTAATTCTTGACTCAACGGTTTGGTTTGAGCATTGACCAGGGCGGGGGGTAATTGAGGGTTGGCTAATAACACATGTTTTTTGGCGGCGAGCGTTGCGGCTTTGTTCAACAAGGCATTTTCGGTGAGTTCTCCTTTGTAATATTGAATGAGTTGTTCCAAGTCCTTTTGGGGAATCATGTACACTTCGTCCATGTTCGTTGACTACAGTCGGAGCAAAGTTCCCCGTCTTCCTGGTCACGGCAACTCTTACAAAGACGGGCCCTCAAGATGTGTTGGTACTCTCGATACAACAGGTGATATTTATGCTTCCAATAATGACACTCGTCTTTCCACTGGTCGGTGGCCCGATTGGCCTCTTGTAATAGAGTCATCCACGTAGGGAGGGTTAACGAAGACATTGACATAACACCTCGTGAAGTCCTTGAAACAATCCGCTTCCTTTTTGTTGGACTAACCACTGACGACGTTTTTTGACGGAATGTCGACGACGTCCCAAATCACGTAGTACCTTTTTATAGGGTTGAAGTTTAGCCAGCATGGGTGGGGTGACGGGAATCTTGTTTTTTAAAAAGTTCAACACCAATTCACTCACAGCATTGATTTGATCGGCATTGGCATGTTGTAACAACTCTTGACGTTTGGAACCATTGGCTTCTTGTAACATGGACCGTAAAAACGGTAATTGACGTCCAAGACGTTGCATCCTTTATCGATGACGACGACGATACCGTTGATTGGCTTTTTGAATCGTGCGTTTTATACGTTTATCCGTTTCCAAGGCCACGGCTTTCCCCAATCCTACCATGGCGGGGACCAATAGATTTAAAAAACCGCCTCGTTGACGACGGCGTCGTCTTCTCCTCCTCACCATGGTCGACCCGTCAATAGCCGTTGAAGGGCTTTGTCTTGTTTGATGAGGTCTTGCGTCTCTTTATAACCTTGACGGGTATTGCGTTTGAAATCTTGCCACCAACCCCCACCTCGTTGTCGTCGGTAATGTTGTACATTATCGGTAATGCCTTTCAAGGCTTGTCCGCCTAATTTGCCTAAAGCCAGTCCAAACCCAGGGGCGGGACCTGATAGAAACATACTCATGCCATGGGCAATTTTATCCACCAAACGGGGTTTGCGACGCATTAAAGCCCCTCCTCGTTGTTTCCTTTTTCTGCGTCGTCGTCGTCGTTGGACGGCCATGGTTCTAAGAGTGTGGGACTAGGAGGGAGCGGCCTTTTATCGATCCAATAGTCTTTGGGTCTCAAGGGACGAGGACATCCATCTACATAGCATAGGGCTTCCAAGGGTTGGTACACAAAATGACCATGGTAATCTTGCACACATCGTTTAGGTAATGGAGGGGTGAAATCCACAATGGTATCATCCAAGGTTTGCATCTTGATTAAAAATCGTTCCAGATCCTCCAAGGGAATACCCCGCACATGGGTTTTCAATTCGGTCAAGGCTTTGGCATAGGTGGTAAACGCAAACCGACTCATGGTCACTTTAAATCGGTATTGTTTAAAATCATTCCATCCTTTGACCACGGTGCCCACCGCCGCCAAACACGCTACCAATGTACTGTTTTCAAATAGCGGACCCGCAATCATACCGGCAGCCATCAGGAGTAAGGCCAACCCATTGAACAAGGCATTGATACACCTGTAATGATTCAACATTTTTCGATAACACCACCATTGTTGATGATAAAAGGCATACAAGGAATCCATGCGTTGTAATAATTCTGGGGGGAAGGGAAGACCATGCTGTTTCGATCCATTCAATAACGACACGACGGTTTTCATCTTTACGGCGAAACACGGGACGACGAGGTTTGTACGCTCGGTGCTCCTCCTTGTTTATAACTGGTCACAATGCTATTGGTCATGGTGACATTAGCAATTTCACGTCCTTGGGCCAACTGTTCTTGATCTTGTAACAGCATACGTAAACGTCGTTGTAAATCCGCTTGACGCAAGGTACGAGGGGGTGGACTCCCAGATGTCCAAGATCCTCGAAGGCTGGCTGGATTGGAGGCCGGTGTCAAAGGGGAAGTAGGGGTATTTCGTCGTCGTCCTCGTATTCGTCTCGGTCGTCGTCCACGACGACCCCCACCACCACCACCACCACCTCCACCACCTCCACCACCTCCACCACCACCACCTCCACCACCACCAGCACCAGCACCACCAGCACCACCACCACCACCACCACCACCACCACGTCCACCACCACCACCACCACGACCGCTTCCACCACCGCGTCCACCACCACGTCCACCACGTCCACCACCACGTCCACCACGTCCATTACCCCCAGCACCCGCTGCTGCTGTTCGAGCACCCGCTGCCAAAGGTACGCTAGGAGGAGTCGCAGGGGTTCGAGCACCAGAAGACTCCGGGGTAGTGTGTATGCTACGGTAGGATTGACTTCCTGGACTTCCTACCCCAGCTGGGGAAGAGGCCTGTACAGGGGGTGCACCATCCAAATCGGGCCAGGTGGCCACTGTCCTGGGGGAGGGGAGACTTCTCAAAAACTCACGGAGCACCTCGGGGTGCATTTCCTCCATGGCCACGTCCACAAGGCCTTCGTCTCCCGTGAAATACAGTTGTTGCAGGGTCCCTGGGGACATTTGATTACCACTGGATGCCCCCACCCCCGCCGGGGACACGGTATCGTACGATTGCGGAGGTTGACGGTCATCATCATCGGCCATGGTTTGCTTTTCTCTTTTTACCTGTTCCAAGGGGCTCCCTTTATAGTCGTTTTTGATAGGTGCGCGTCCATCCTTCGTCTTTTAACAGGTGACTCAATACACGTTGTTGATCGGACGAGGCGGGATGTAAATCCAAGACCAAATACCCATACGGTCGTGTCGTGGCTTGATGAAACGCCTCCAACGTGTCTTTCCACGTGGTCGGAAACGATTGCAACATGACATTGCGTACCCCTAATTGATCTCGGGGGTTCTTGAACGCCACAATGTAATGGGCATTGCGGGAAATACTTTTCGCATAGCGACCCACGGGAAACATGTCTTGGCACAAGTAGAGCACCGTCACCCCTTGATGATGCGAATGTTTGGTGAATAAATCCAACACGCGTTTATCGTGACTCCCTTCGTCCATTAAATCATCCAAGACCAGGACCCCCTGTCCTTCAGGAAACCATTGCACTAAGGCCTCATGATCGGGAATCCCTTCGTGAAACACCACCCCTTGATCTTGCATGCCTTGAAATCGATCTTGCCAGGCCCCATAACAATAATGCAATTGGGTCGGTGGGGTTTCAAACAACTCCGGGTTGTCTACCAAGAGTTTTTCCGTAAACGCGGTTTTACCACATCCCGAAGGACCCACCACCAAGATAGAGGAAGGCGTATGAAAACGAAACGGTTTCCCCGTTTGCATGATGATGACGAACTACCCTTAGAAAAAAAAAAAAAGGCACCTTTTTATTGGAGTCGGTGGGACTCGAACCCACGCACGACCCGATCCTTATCTAAATCAAAGGTCCAAAGGCTCTACCCACTGAGCTACGACTCCGACACCGTTTTCCAACAAATTTTATTTAAGCATTACATTGATGATACGGATGACAACAGAGTTGATACCATCTGGCTTCTTGGCCTACAATCAATTGTTGAAGGCGTTGACCCGCTTGATGGTCATTACTAACATAATCATGATCCGAAAACTCATTTAAAAACGCTTGCAAGGTCCGTCCACGGGCTTTGGCTTTCAAGTACAACAAGGCGTAATCACCACAACTCTTGCTTGTAATGGCTTGGAGGGACTTGCCATTGGTCACTACATACTTCCAATGTTGGACGATCCAATCTCGTAACGGGGTCGCTTGCACGTACGTATCCAATGGCAAAGCATAACTGTCCAGGACTTCACACACCTTTCCATCCGTCCACACCGCTAACCAATGTTGTCCCGGTTGATCGTGTGGGTCGGTATTCACAATGTACCCTTGGGGTTGGGTCTTGACAGGACTCTTGGGTAAACGATCACAGGCCACCGTCCCGTAAAAGAAAGGGTTCAATTGAGGGTCGTCTCGGGCTAAATAATCCAATTGCACATTATTCAAGGCCACATGTTCCATCTTTAGTGCTGGTAAATGTTATACAACACGGCTCCGTTCCTGTCAATCTCCAGCAAATTCTCAAATTCTCCATACACGAGTACGGTTATATTGACACCGGGGGCAGCTCCAAATTCCAAGACCAGTTGTAAATCACCTGTTTGCTTGGGGTTGAGGTTTTGACTGTCAGCACATCCATTGGCCACATTGTCAAACATGAACAAGGTACAATTTTTAGCTTGGCCCCAATCCAGCAGTTCTACCATATTGCCTTTCTTTTTACACCAAGCACCACTGGCTTGCAGAAAACGGAAGTAGCCTAGATTATCTCGGGTGCCATTGTTGTGCACTAACTGGAGGGTTTCATAAGGGTATTCTTCTCCTTTGACAATCTGTCGAATGGAGGTCAGACCAAATTTCTGGAAACAGAACGGATCTCGGGTCACATCTCCATTGAAGGCACGGCTGTCCAGTAACCCCACAATCAATCGGTCAGGTATTCTGTTTTGAAACAGGTTCGGGATATCAAAGCGGACCAGGTTGTTTTGCATGCTGAAAGTCCGGATTTCACTGCGGACGGTCGGGTAAGCCGCCACTTGGCCTTCATTGTGTCTTTTGCTAGAGATACTCTGGTAGATGGTGTCATTCAAACGCAGTTGACAGAGATGAAACCTTAGTTTCACATCCCCTTCCATCAATCGGCCAGCTAGAGCCACTCCATTCAAAAACAGGCTGGGACCATTGAAATGAAATTTCATCTTGATTTCGATGCCTGGCACCAACAGTTTACCAGTGTGAAACACTTCCAAGTGCGGGGTAAACACTAGACTGTGGGTGGCACCTGCAGCATACTTCTCCACTTCGGCCGCAGAGGCATTGAAGGCCTCTTGATGATTAGCAGGCAGATCTTGCCAATGTTGATGGTTTCCTGCTTTGTCTGTGTTGGTGGCAGTCCATTGGGGTGGGAAATCCACTTGATTGTACCATCCTTGGGGTCCTAACACGGTCTTGCCATCTTCTCGGTCATAATTCAGCAAGGTTTCCAGGTAAGCTTTGTAATGATACGTGTCGGATTGTGGACTGATCAACGTGCCATTCAACTGCAAGTCAATTTGTTTGATGATGGAATGGGCCAAATTATTGACGGGCCACAATTTCTCCGCGGCCACCAAGTTCGCGCCATTCGCCTTTTTCAAACTCAATTCCATGGTAAAGTAACTGCGTCCCAAATCCACAAAATCGTCCAACCCTGGAATGATGAATTCCATGGGATTGATACCCGTGGTGGTGGGTTGGATGGTAACCATGCGATAGGCATTGATGCTAATGTCGGTCGGTGGCACCTTGAAAATCCGTAAGGCAGGGTTGACGGTCCCTTCGGAACGCTCGTGAGCCGGGGCGGTTTGTGTACTCACGTCAGGCATGTTTAACGTCGTCGAGTGGTACCCCGTCGTCGTCGTGAGGGGTTTTTATAGCGTCGTCGTCGTCGTGCTAAACGTTGTCTCAAATCAAACCCGGGGACTCTCATCACCTCGGGACTTAACCATCCACCACGTTGTCGTCGTCGCATGAGTTTCCAAAACGGATACAGTCCACCCCATTGAGACAACCCTCGATTACTACGAATCCGTCGAGGTCGTGAATGCACGGGTTCCATGTTCACACTCCCAAAATATCACCTGCACGTTTGGTTTGTTTGGGAAATAAGGCCGTGGCTACACGCACGGCGTCTTTCACGTTCTTATGACTCAACGCTTTCTTGGCTTGTTTGGTGATTTCCTTTTTAAGGACGTCTTCGGCTTTGCGTTTAACACCGCGTGTCAAACCCGTTTCCAAGCCTCTCTTGATATTACTAGGCAATTTTAAAGGATTTCGCGTCCTTATAAGACCTTGCAACCCCCCACGCATCAGATCCGTCATCACTCCTTTGCCTTGTTGATCATACCACTCGTCGGTTCGAAATCGTGTCAAACTTCCCCCACGCATGGTGCCTTCTTCTTCTTCACCAGGGATAAACGTTTTTGTGTGGGCTTCATGGGACTCCCCTTTTTATACCGTCATCGTCGTTTTTTCCGAAAAGCGGCTTCCAACCCTTTTTTAGCCCCGTAACTCGCGGCACCACTTGCGGCACCCAACGCCACGGCTTTTCCTCCAGCGATCAAGGCCGGAATGAGGGCGGCCAGGGGCAAGAGACCCCCTCGTTGCCTTCTTCTTCGTCTCCTTCGACGCACTCTTGTCTTGGGCATCTTTGTTTGTTTTTCACAACTCTTGTTTTCTTTTTATACTCACATGACGTTGCACGTAAACGATTCCCCCGCCCACCGTTTGCGTTTCCCACTTCGCATTTCTTCCATACGTTTCTTCGTTGATCTTAGGTAATTCTTTTTGGCTAACTTTTCTACCCCTTTGGTGATGGACCAAGCGGCCTTAGGAATCCCGGCAATCACCGCGTTGACCCCTTCCCCCGCTTGTGGACGCTGTGGTCGGCGTCGTCGTCGTCGTCGTCGTCGTCGTTTCGGAGGCATGATTGAGTTGGGTTCCCTTCTCGTCTCTCTTTTTTATGTCTTTTTGAAGTGTAACGTGACAATGGTATGACCTTCACCAAACTTGACCAAGTCTCCTCCTCTACCAATCGTTTCAGCCACTTGAACGTGAATGATTTCCACCACTTCGTTACGAAGAGGTAAGTATTGAATGTGCAACGGTTCAAAATACATGGTGCCTCGTCCTTGTCGCTTGTACTGGATTTCACGCAACAAATCAGTCACGCGATTGCCCACCACACTGCTGCCTGCCACATCGGAGTACACGTGCAATGTTCGTGTGGGGTCACCCACTACCGCACGAAACGCTACATTCAAATTGGTGAAACGCCAATTCACGCTGAAACTCAACCAAATCCACGTGGTCCCAGCACCATCCACGCTCACTTGATAATACTCCGGGTCGTTCTTGCTATTTCTTAATTCAATGTCGTTATTGTTGGGTACCTTGTCATCACGGAATTCCATGTTCAAGTTGGGTCCCAACTCATAGTTTCCTTGGTCGTTTTTTTTAAACCATCCCATTTTTTCGGCCATGAGATGATGAATGGCCAAGTGAGGGACGAACATCGTCGTGTTGTCTTTGTATGGAAGCACGTACTTGTACCGTATGATATTGCGATTGTTCATGACCAAATCCTCGCCGTCCCACTCAAAGGTTGTACACGTCTTCTTTCCCCGCTCCGTATACGGCGCGCCATAGTAGCCCATGTAACTATAGTTCATACGTTGCCTCACCCAATGAAAAAAGGCTTTCATAAAGGTCACGCCATCCACAATCGAAGGATCGTCTTTCAAATCGTCCATTTTCATATTGAAGCTAACGACCTTACGCCCCGCGGTGGACGTCATTCGATAACAAGAGGTACCAAACACGAACTGATCCGATGGCAGCAGATTAAAAATGTTGACCCCCGTGTCCGGTAAGGAAATGGCACTCAACCCCACTTGCCATCCACCTCCCGTGAGCTGTAACGGTTGAGGTAAACGAATCTTGAAGGAATTAGGTTGGTTGTTGGGAAATTCACGTCGGTTGGCATGACTGGGTAACGTCACGTAGAACGACATGTTGTCTTTCTTCTTCACACCACCACTTCCCTTTTAAAGTGGAGGGTCAGGAGGGCATGGCCTTCACCAAATTTCACCAGATCCCCATTGGTTTCGGCCATCTGGGTTTCGACGATTTCCACCACTTCGTTGCGTACTGGGATATATTGAATATGTCGAGGTTCAAAGTGGGTGGTGTTTTGAGGCTGGTACTTGATTTCTCGTAAGAGATCGGTGATACGACCCCCTACCATACTGCTGGTCCCTACATCACAATACACGTGCAAAGGACGCGTGGAGGGAAATTCCAACGAGGGACGAAAGGTCTGGTTCAAATTCACAAACCGCCAAGGGCACGATAGACTCAATTTCAGATAATCCCCCTCCACTTTCCAAAAGATGGGGTTGTTGGCGGCATCGCGGATATCCGTCGGGGTGGGAATGGTGGAAATGCCTTGAAATTCTTGCAAGAGATTCGGACCCAATCGATACTGACCGGGGGACACTTGTTCAATCCATCCCATTCTCAGGGCCAAGGATCTGCCCCATGACACGTGTGCTACTTGTCGTTTGTAATCCACATTGGTGGTATTCAATAACAAATCCCCTTCGGAGGTCCATTCAAACGTCGGGTATAATTTAACGCCATTGTCCTCGGTCCATTTGTTTTTGGGTTCGGTTTGTTTGGCACGGCTTTGCACGTAACGGTACACCAGTTGATGAAAAAAGTGAGATCCCGTCGACGAGGCCAATTCCTTTCTCATATCTCGCCCGTAGACAGTGAATTCGCGACGTTGATGCCACCATCGATCGTTGCCTTGATCGTCTTGGGCATACACCCGTTCGTGCCATCGTACGTACAACAGAGGATGGGAATCACCCACGCCTCCTTCTTCCGCTATCACCGGAATGGCGGGTAAGGATAAACTCACCATACCCACCATCCATCCTCGACCCACAAATCGGATGGGTTTAGGCAATCGGTTTCTGAAATGATGACTCTTGTTCCCAGGAAACTCTTTGGTACTCGCATGACTCATCAACGTCACGTAAAACGAAGAGTTGGGTACCAATGTCATTGTTTAGTCGCGTCGTCGTCTTTTGGGTGGGCTTGTCTCTTTAGTCTTCAGTTGTCGTTTGGGTGGGCTTTTCCTCTGGGGTGGTTGGAGAGACGTGACGTCTTGACTTGCAATCCAACTATTGTACTTGTCGGGCCACCCTTTCCACTTGACCAACCAACGATCTTTTTGTCGCTTAAGTACCTTCTCGATGCGAAACACCTCGGATACATGGACTTTTTGTAAATCCTCTTCATAAAACGTACCTTGGACGGGGGTCTCATCCCATTCGTGAATCTTATACGTGGGCACAGGGCCCGGGATCACCCGATGCACCACAAACACTTCTTCGGTCCAACCGGGTAAATAGCCTTTTTCAAAGGTACGATGAATCTTATTGAGACGGACACGATCTCCGACTTTGAATGTAGGTTTTTTCTTGTCTTTCAACCGTTGGGCATACAATCGTTTCCACACGGCTTCTTCGTTGTCCCACGTCACGTCTTGAGGGGCCATACCAATACTTCGATGCCGGGTGGCATTATAGCCTTGCACCAACTCGGGTAACACATCGTCAAAGCGTAAGGTGTTGGCCGCAGTAAAATAACGGTACAACCGTTCTTTCAAGGTCCGATTAAATCGTTCCACCACACTGGCTTTCGCATCCCCTTCGGTCGAAAAATGTTGAATGCCTTGCTCGTCAAGCCATCGTTGAAACGTCCGGTTGTAAAATTCTTTCCCTCGATCCGTTTGCAATCGATTCGGGTGACGTCGTCCTTTCAAAATCTTGTCAAAGGCATGAACCAAGGCCACCCCGGTTTTGTCTTTCAACGGTTGGACCCACGCGTACTTGGACAACACATCCACGACGGTCAACAAGTAGCGTATGCCCCGATTATACTTGGCCAAGGGTTGCACTTCCACTAAATCCGCGACCCATTGATCATCTAATCCTCCTACGATCACGGGGACGGTGGGAAAACGACGACGTCGTGGTTTATGTAACGTATAGGCCAAATCCCGTTCCAAAACCCGTTGGACTTTTTTCAAAGGGAGACGATGGGCTTTAGCAAACCGTTGCACCCCTCCTAAACTGCCGGGAGCTCGAGGATCGTGGTAACGACTCAACCATGATGGGGAGACCTTTTTCTTTCGAGGGGCCATACTTTTTGACATTCATCCCATAAGGTCGATATGGTGGGGACCGTGTGGGGATGCGCCTTTTGAATGATTCGATACCATCGCCATGCCTCTGGGTGAGCTTTTAACCATAAGACAAACACCACCCATCGATATAGGTTGCGGTCGACATGGGTTTCTTCAAAGAGGTGGAGAGGATGCGTGTCCTCGGGACAAGGGGGTATGGGGATTTGGGACCCGGGTTGATGATCATATAAGACTTGACAAAGGGTTTGATGGCATTGCCATTGCCCCAGGGACAAGATAGACTCCCACGCATCACATACAGACTCCATGGTAACATTGATAAAAAATTTTATTCGTTCTCTCATTTTAAAAGAGACCTAGACGACCATAGCTGACGGTCTCTAGACCTTTCTGCCAGTTCTCCACACTGTCACTGTACTTGGGGGGTGGTGGAGCTGGGGCTACCATCATTTCTTGACGGTTCTTGAGCTCTTGAATTTCTCGTAACAACTGTTTCTCATAATCTGTCAGGGGCCTGTCCTCTTTGCTTTGGACTCGAGGGGGCGGGCCAGGGATGTCTACTCCACGTTTGGGATATCCTTGAGCATCACGGGTGGGTGCTTCAGCTTGTTGATCGGCTTTTTTGGGAGGGTTGTCATGAAACCACGTCCAGTACTTGGAACCCAAGGGTTGATCGGCCCATCGGAAGAAGCCACACGTTTTCTTGGAACACGTCAGAAACAACCGATCGGGGTTCTGAGTCGAATGACTCTGTTGTAGCGTGGTGGGTTCACGGCAAAAGCATTGTAAACCACCCCACATGTCCAACACTTCTACATGAGGTTGACTATACACGGCTTTCATATACTCCAGACCTTGATCTTGACCACAAAACAGCAAACACGGTTGCATGGGACATTTCACATACTTCCATCCCTTTTGAGATTCTCGGGCCTCCAAACGCACCTCATGGTAAGGACATACCATAGTGTCCACTGAACTGGGAGGATCATACACGGTCGTCAAGGTGAATTGAGGTGATGGGGGTGATTGCTCCACCATGTCATTCAATTCTTTCATCATATCTTCCACAGCAGCTCGGGTGTCTTCCACCACGTCGCACACCACAGGATCACAGTCCACGGGCGTCATATGTTGAATGCTCTTCTTCTTCTTCTTCCCCTCTGGGGGATGGGTTGATTTTCTCTTCCGATCGGTGGACATCGTACTCAAAGGTTGATGTCACCCCCTACCGACCATGCCTTTTTATACCTTAGACCCTTGACTGTCATTGGTCAGCTTATCCTACCCATATAAGGACTTGTTATCTTCCCATTGGTCAGCTTATTCAATCCAAATAAGGACCTCTTGTCTTCCCATTGGTCCGTTGTCCCTATTTAAGACGGTCCCTTGGTCCCTAGATCTTCATTCTCAAAAGCCATGCCCCCAGACATCATGATCGGAGAACAAGATCTCGGTGCCTTGGAACTGCAAGTGGGTCATGGCCATGTGGTCTACACAGGGGGAGCCAAAGGTACGGATGCCCTCGTGGAAGAACAGGCCAAACACTTTGGGATGCAACTAGAAGTCCTGGTCCCCCCGAACCATCCTCGATCCACTTTCGTCACCCCTTCTACGGTGGAAGTCCTGATGCTGGCCAACCCCCATCTTCACCAGGCGGCGGAGAAACTAGGCAAAAAAATGCCCAGTCATTTTTACACCTTGCAATTGCTGCAACGTAATTATCAATTGGCCAAAAAAGCCCATACCATCTATGCCTTTGGCATCTTGGAACCGGATCATAAACGCGTGAAAGGAGGCACTGGTTGGACGGTGCAATTGGCTATGGATCAAGGCAAACCCGTCTACCTGTTTGACATACCCAGTCAATCATGGTACCGCTCGGACCATTACTACCAAGTCAATGAGAATGCCGCCACCCTGGTCACTGGCAGTCAATTTGTTCCTTGGGGACCTAAAAAGCCCACCCTTCATCAAAGCAGTGCTATTGTGGGATCCAGGGATGTGGACGAGAAAACCCGAGCCGAAATTCAAGCCTTATTCAACCGCACCTTCTGTCTACCCGAGAACATTGATCAATTACGTATGGAACTGGAAGACTTTCATTTGTAATTTCTTAGTTTTTACTTTTGGAATTGTACATAGCTTTCTTTTTCAATTTCTTACTTTTTCCCATTGTACATAGCTTTTACTTTTTATTTTTTCAAAATTGTAGATAGCTTTTTTCAATTGTAAATAGGAGCGCCCCACCCGCGTGGCAAAGAACACAACCACCATTTGTAAAAAACATCAACTCTTTTTTTAATTAAAAAATTTTAAAAAACTGACAACACTGAGTTTGCACGTTGATCATAAATAGTTGGTCTTGACTTACATGCATCTTGACTCACAATAAAAACAAATGTCCACAGAAAATAACAATGTTCAATGTTCTAAACAACGCCTTACGGCCTCCATGGCTTCCCTCTCCATCTCTTCCAACCGCATGTATTCATCTCTCCGTTCCTGCGTGACCACTTGAAAAAAATATGCAATGGCGGACCATTCGTCATCTTTGTGCACGTGCGGCAAGTGGTCGGCCAAGAAGGCGTTCACTTCTCGGAATTGTGGTAAGGTGATGGGCCAGTACCTCTCCATCGTCGTAGTCCAAACCAAGTGATTGTGAATCCACGGGATGACTTTTTTGACGAGAGCTTTCTTCAACATCTTGTACGTGACTGACTGCAGAGGGAGTCCATTTTCCGTCTCTACGAAACACAATATCAGCAAACGAAGAAACGCAGCCACGCGGTGTCTGGTAAGGGGCCTCCACGCTTCCTCTCTCCTGGCGTACATCTGCAAGGTGTGTCGTTCCACAGGTGTCCTCTCCGCCCCAGCTCTCCTCCGCAAATAGTCTCCTCCGCCCACATTCACCTCGCCGGCTAGCGAGCCCAAGGGGCTTCTCGTTTCGGACATTTTTGCACCACCAACTAACATAAGTCAACATAGACCGGCTCAAAGCTAGGAATGGCGTCCTGTGGCCTCCCTTGACTTATATACCCCGATTCGCGCAATGCACCATGGTCTATCTAAGGAGGGGGGAGGGGGGTCCCCCCACCTCTTCCCCTCCCAAAGCATGATGGGCCTTTCTCTCATTGGTCCCTTCCCTCCCACGTGACCCTTTTGTTTTCTCTATAAAAAAAAAACCCACATACGAAAGATCAATAAAAGATGTTGTGATCTTTATTGATTCTCTACATACATCGTTGACTTTTTCTGGAGAGTTCAAGGGTCATGATGGTTCTCCCCTGTTTAAACGGAGCCGGTTGTCCGTCAGCTGTTTGAATCTCCATGGCAATGCTGTCAAAGATGGTTTTGCCAAGAGGAAAATACATCCGTTGCGTCGTATCAAATTGATGATCGGTATTGCCGGCATCCAAGGTACGTAAAAATCCTTTCTCTTGATTTCCCACAATGCTCTGGGACACCAGATCCGTGTAAATCATTAATTGTTGTTGTCCTTGTTGCGGTTTGACCGTTTGCGTACTGGGAAAGACTTGTCGACTGAGATTCGGGCCCAAGAACAAATAATAATTGAAATCGGGGTGGGTAAAGCTGACGGACACATGACCCAAAGGTGGATATTTGTTGGCAGGACCGGTGGTTACTGTCCATTTGTGTCGATCGTTGTAATCCACGATATTTTTAACCAGATAATTTTTTTCTTGGACCACGCGTTCACTTGGCGTTCCATCTTTCACCAATCCCATCAAGCCAGCGAATTTCCATTCCATTTCAAATTGCATGTTGGCTGGTATGAGTACATACAACGAATCTAATTCGGGGGCGATGCTTGTATTGGTGATTTTCACGTAAGGTTGAGCCAGATTGAGAGCCGCGAGTTGTTGTCGTTTCGCTTGATCGTCCACGTCCATTTTAGTTATATCCATCATGACGTCCATGTGTTGTTTTTCCATTTCGTACGCAATGGCAATCCATGCTTCTTTCAAATTGGTGTAATACCCTGGGGGTAAATGGATTTGTTTCGTCACTTGAATCGGAGCCGTTCCCTCCGCACGTTTTGGTATGTATCTCACATCTGTTTTCAACCAATGTTTTTGACTATCTTCTTGCGTCCAATTCTGTTTGGTTTGATCTCCCCATTGTTGATTAAACCCCGGGTGGGAAATATGAACTAGGGCTGCTTCCCAATCATCTTCTACCAAATAATAGGAACGAGGAAGTCGAGCCGTAAATTTTTGTCCCGTGCCTTGTGCTTGATCACTGATCAGGGTGATGTAAAAACTCATGGTCACTACCTAACCCTAGGGTTTACCCTTTTATACCTACCCCCGCTCCCAAAATTGGACTTTGGACTTTGAGCCCGCGTTTTCTCAGCGGTTTTAACCCACCTTGAGCCCACGATCCATTTTTCACACTGGTCAGCGGTTTCCCATTCTAAAACACGTGACTTCCGGTTCCCATGAGCCCACGATCCCTTTTTCCCACTGGTCAGCGGTTTCCCATTCTAAATCACGTGACTTCCGGTTCCCATGCGCCCGCGATCCCTTTTTCACACTCGCCAGCGGTTTCCCATTCCAAAACACGTGACTTCCGGTTCCCATGCGCCCGCGATCCCTTTTTCACACTCGCCAGCGGTTTCCCATTCTAAATCACGTGACTTCCGGTTCCAGGCACTTCTGGTTCCTGTGACGTCATTGATTTGCTCTCGACCAATCAGAAGCCAGTCTGAGTCCCATACGGGCCCAATGTACTACTAAGGGCTGTTATAAATGTCAGAGTCACTATACGATGTGGACAAAGCATATCATTTACACTTGGAAATACTCGAGAAAAGGAGGTGGCCAATATAATCAGAAACTTTGCATCCGTTAGGCGATGGGAAACAAAACATTTTATGGGAACAACTTAACGAAAACTCTAGTGGGTCCCCAGCACATGTTATAGTTACGACCACTTCTCAATTTTCTCTCATGGATGGAAGGGTGAGGGGCGAGTGAGTGGACGGGCACAAAATTTTCGCTCGCATTCGTGCTCCTAGGTTGTCTAAATCTCAGGTTATCCTCGCTAACATCAATTAGACTTGTAAACGTAATGTTGCTTAAAAAGCAGGATTTGACTTGGAAAAACCTAATTAAATTTATGAACTCCCAGTTTAAGCGCTAGTTGTTTTGAATGAGTCACTTATACATTATACATTATAGTTCATCATGAACTACCATGATGTCATCTACATTGGACGCGAAGCTTTCCATACGCAGTAAATCATCAGCGATCATCTGGCCTTGTTCTTGTCCTGTCATGTAGGCCCCTTGCATGTACCCGTACCAGGCCTCGCTTGTCGCCTCTCCAGCAAAATAAAGCCGACCCAGTCTCTCTCTAAGGTTTTTGAAATCCTGGGAAGTCGTGCCTACTACCGGTTCACTGTATGCGCCCCGTGTGAACGGGTCTTTGAACCATCGGTGATAGAATATTGCTACAAAGAAACAAAGAATAAATAAAATGATGAGCTAGAACAAATGTAAAGCAGACATGACTATAGTCTTAAACTGACCCTTTCCGTAAGCGATAGCAATTAAAATACTACTGCGCCATCAGTCTTCTCGTAAATGTACTTCTTCGTGCCCATGTCAGACGCGACAAAAACGCAGGCTCAAAACAAGTTCTGTTAACATAGTTAACTTATATTTCCCTTTGATCCTAACTTGCACGGCTTTATGCTGATTTTCTCTGGATGATCATCTCTTTTATCAAAATTGTGGGCAAGTCGACGCAACTTACAGTTTTCAACGTCTTTCCCCTAGCACAAATAGAAGTAAGTTGTTATCAGTAATTTAAGGAGACTACTAATAATCTGATTCAGCCCGGACTGAAATTTCCAGCCCGGTTTGTGAAACCGGGCTGGAAATTTCAGCCCTGTCAAACGGGCTAAAAAACCTCATGTAATCGCATTCAAATTTCAGCCTGGGCTGAAATATGAACTTAGATATGCGCAACCCTTGAGTTGTGAATGTAAAACACTTTCCTACAAACGTGCCGGTTCCCACCCAGTTTTAAGCATTGCGCCCGGGCTGAAATTCGCCATGTAATGCAAGAAAATTTCAGCCCGGTGGGCGGACTGAAATTTTAGCCCGGGCTAATCGGTCCCCTAAGAATTGGCGCCTAAGAATCTTTGTCCGTTCTTCACTATTTTATGCTTCACTTTCCTACCGACGCAGCACCACAGTTTCTTTGGAAACTAGCTCTTTTATGCATGTTTTCCTCCAACTTAATTGTGATCCCGAACACTCATGCAACAATACATTTGATGCATTGTAAGCAATTTTTAACCAACACCGTGTGCCCTTCCACAAATTATTGCGTAACAATTTCGAAGTAGAACAATGAAGTAGTTGCTCTCCGTTTGAATTTTATTTGACCCACCTAGTTATAAACCCGAAAATCGCTTCCTCCTCCTGCTCGGGGATAACTAGACTTGCTACAAGTCGCTCGTTTTTTCTTGGGGACAAAAGAGATGTTTAGCTGGTGATTGCAAACCGTGCTCAGTACATGTGCATGTGTAGCGCCGTGATCGATATTCAGATGATTGCAAAACTCGCGCGCAGAATGTTTGCGTGTGTTGCACGTGATGTAATGATGGAAAGCCAGAACCAGCCACCGATACCTGCCATTTTGTTTTACGCGCGTGGACCGCGTGCGCGTCCTTCATTTGTCAGAACGGGCGACATTGGAGCAAGTCTAAGGGATAACTAGCGACAAGAACATGGGAAGGCGCATGAAAGTTGGCTGCCACGTGAAACCGTAATGCGTTGAAGGGTCCTTCTAGCTTACTACACACGCTCCACGTTTCCACGCAACAATCAACTTTGCGCCTGTCCGCAGGTTGTTCTCGCTCCACTAGCCCTGAGTAGGAAGAACTATTCGTATTCCAATACCTGTAGGATCGGGAATGTCCTTTCCGTAAAGTTTCCTCAGCGTTATCATTATTTCGGTCTTTGTTTCTCCGTCTGTCTGTTCTTCAATTCGTCGCCCTTCGTCGCCTGTTACAGTAGCTAGTAAAACGCTGCTACCATTCGGTAAAATACCCGATCTGTCCAAGTCTTGGAACACTGGAAAATAACCGCGCAGCTTAGAAGCATGTAAAATATATTCGTGATCGTCCCAGAATTTCACTGGAAACTTCAGAAAAATTTTCGTGTACACAGACATTGGATTCTTATAAATGGACTCTTGTTTCCACCCAGGGAGAGGAGGGTCGAAAGTTATCGTGTCACTTGCCAACACCCCAGTGCTGAAGGTACACAGAGCGTAATCAGATACGAAAGTTTCCTTATTTTTAGTGTGAACCTCCACTGAATTGTCAGAGTATGTTATTTTATCAACAACGTTCTGAAGTAAAATTTTTTCCTTTACAGGCTTGTATAGGTTTTCAAACATGGACCACAATCCTCGCTTGTCTGAAATTAAAAAGTCTTTTCCTCGGTTGAACAACTGATAGAATGAAACCAGTTCAGGTTGCTTGGCGTGTTCAAAATCAAGTTTAAAATACTCGAGGGCTTTTTCAATTGCTTGTTCACTTTTCCATCCCATAATTTGCAAACCAACTCGAACTGAGACGTCCGGCACGTTTCTTCTCTTCCTGGTCAACTGGAGGTTCTCAAATTTTTCTTCAATTTCTTCCTTGAATTTGTGGACGACTTTCCAGTCGGTAATGTCTAGGCCATTGTCGTCCCTGTATGTAAGATTACAGAAAAATTACATCAACAACAAACTCTTGCTGAGTTCTCTGTTTGGTTCAAAAACTCGTGCAACATGCAAGTGTTATAACCAATCTGAGCAAACTTGCTGTCTTTTAGACAATCAGGGGTAAAACACCAGAAAAACCATCTTCACCGATGCGTTTCCCTGCGCTTGACACGGCTTGCACGTTTTTGTATACCGAGTTCTGAGGGGTACACGCTTTATTTGTACATGTTATTTATACGCAAGATGCGAGAGGCGACGAGATGCAACCCGACGATATGCGACCTGAATGTTTGTCTTAATAAATTGACAAAATTATTAATTTTGCCAAAATGAAAAATAAAATAACAATTTCCAACCTATAAAGAGGCACCTTGAAAAAACAAGCTAAATTTCGATACAAGCACACTTGTTGGAATGGCAAGACATTTTTTTGCGTTGTTCCGTTTTCTATAAGTAGTAGTCTTTCTTTCATCAGGGGCTGCTTTACCTTGTTCTTATCTTCGCGAAGAAAAGGTGGCACTCGAAGAAAAACATTGCTTTATTTCTTTAAGTCGGTTGGATTGGACACAAGACAATTTAGACTAATTTCCGAAAAAGATTATAAACCTGTCCAAAATTGCTATTTATCTAATGGGCTCAGGTTGATTTTACTCAAAGAAGACAGGTTTACAAAGGAATATATTTCTTGTCTTTTACAGAAGACATAGGCCACCACTGACCTGATAATGATGTCGGAATAATTGCACCAAACTCCGCCCATCTCAGTCTCATTCGTCAGTTTTGCCAGGACAGATGAATCATCATCGTCCAGCGAGTGCAGCCAGTTTGCTCCCGTCTCAATGGTGATTCCTCCAAACTGGACTGCATGAATTCTTCCACCAATGTATTCTTTAGCCTCAAGAACATAGAAATCAGTTATGTTGTTTTCTAGTAGAGTGTTGGCGGCAGTGATCCCCGATAGACCCGCTCCTAGGATGAGAACTTTTTTTACGACCCTCTTTTCTGTTGCTGTCTCTGGGCCTGCCGCTAATGGCGACGATGATAGTGATGATAACGACGGCGCACGCAGAAGCAACAAACAGGTTACCAGCAGGCCTACGTTTGCCTGACACATGTTTCCTTGATTCTCTAATTTCGTAAGAACAGAATACAGTTATTAAAATGACGTGAAATTTGTTCCCTGTTTTCACCATAAGGTGTATTTTTTGAAACTACTTTTGTCCCGATCTAGGACTGAAGAACGGACTTGCTAAAGCTAATTTGGCGGTCCGGCTGCCCCGAGTAAAGAGTTTCCGTTCATAACGTTCGCTCTAACGTCAGGAGCGGAATGAACCAGACACCGTTCCTTCCGCTCCAGTCAGTTCACTTTCCTGGAAAGAAAACAGTACTCTTTCGGCGGGCCGCCACACATTCCAGCTTATGCAAGGGAGCCTTCACGCCCTTCCCACTTCCTCACCGGGGAGTATCGCTGCTGATGGAGACTTAGAGGCTGCACTTCTAGTTGTGATATGTAAGAATTCGTAGGCAATGTACGTGCAAATCAATGTTTCTTTATACTGAAAAAGGTTTTATGGTTTTTTTTTCGAAGACGGCGAATTGCCGCACGTATGTTCTCAGTAACCGTGATGAGCTATAGTAAAGTCGAAATCGTGTTTAAGTTTGTCGTAGGAGCACGACAAACTCATAATCCGTACAGGCAGCGCTAAATAACTTAGTCCTCTATCTTAAAAATAACAACTGAACAGGAAAATAGAATTAAAAGTAAACACATAGAAGTTGAGAGCTGCTAACCTCCTTTGCTTGCTCGTACTGAAAAGACAGCAGCTCCACAAATGAAAGCGTTTTCGCTGTCTAGGCCGCGTTCAAACTCATTCTTTGCCTTGTTCCAAAAGCTGCATTCCATGCCTGAACAATTTATATTGCTACACGTCTGGAGCTTATCACGTGCCGCTGTTAAATTCAGCGATTTGTATAGCAATTCATTTAGCGGATTAGGGGCGATGATTCAATGGTGGACTTTGGTTCATGGACATTTTAATTAAGATGATACTATCTGAACCTTTTTATATTGCTTTCGCGCTGATACCTTTTTGCAAGCTGCTAAATACGAAATCATTAACACCAAGGAAAATGGAGTCGCTTTATGCCATTGTAAGCCAATATTGGTATTAACAAAGTAATGGTAATGCAACAAAACTAGTGCAATCTTTCATTAGTCTGTCAAAATTCGCTGTCGGGCGATTTGTGACCTAATCTCATCCCCTCAACTAACAAGCTCGACCACAAAACTGGGAACCACGCCTCTCACCCTTTCGTGCAGTGATTCTGGCTGTTTAACGTCCCGTGCTCATTCAAAATGACGATTTCACATAATAAGACTAATTTAATTTTATATTGGACAATTTACATGACGTAAGGTTCCAAGTAATGTTGACGAGCTATCAAAGTGTAGGGGCCAGGGACATTGGTTTAAAAAGTCACCGCCCAAAGATAACAATAATTGGAACTAAGACAAGTAAGACTGAACCCCCCCTAAAACAATTGGTCGTCTGTCTGAAAGATGAATTATAGAATACATGAACCACAAGCCAGTCCATTTTTTCGTTCAGGGAAAGTTGAGCTAAAGGCGATAAGATGTAAGACAGCGCTATATCCTGGGGCCGGGAACCGCGAGAAAGGGAGCTGGGTAAAATGACATTCGTGAGACAGCTAGAAGCGAAACAAATGAAAACAAAGTTTCGCAGTATTGCAAAAAAAATTGCAATTGCAAAAGGTGTGGTGAGGAGGGAGCCGCCAGGATATAACCTTGCGGGAACCTTGAGTAAAGAATACAGGAAGTGGGAAATGCCCAGACCTCTCTATAAAACGCTGCTGTAGGGAGTCATCAGAAAATGACAACACGTCTGGTCATTTTCTGTTCTTCAGATACTTTCAGATGAAGTGCTTCAGGTGAGCGGAATACCTAAGAAATGAGCCATGTATTTTATTTGCGGGCGGTAAGGCTTCAGGGTACACTTACATGATGCACTACCAGCGTACCCATGTCCCTAGCCTGTTCCAGGTTCCAAGATAGACGGAAAAGCGGATCGGCAAACAAATCGGCGCGAAAAACGAGTGGTGGCTGGGGAGAGCCTCGTCGCCCGCTTTTTCGCTTGTGAAGCTCGTCTCCACTGACCGAGAACCTGGCACAGGCTCAACCCACAGGCTACCATTCCCTAATACGAATACGCTTCTGTGTCACCTCATTCCACATAACAGCTTAACGTGTTTAGACTGTTGGAACAACCGCACCGAGGGGGGGGGGGGGGGGGGGTTGGGGCTACTCGGAAAGTTTTATACGGTGAGGTTCCTCCCCTAGGCTCAGACCCATATCGTAATTCTAATTTACTAGTTTTTACCCAAATGGCACCTTTTTCACCTACCTAGAGTAAAAATACACCCCTTTCTTATACCACAAGAATAAGCCATAACTGTAGAAGACTTTATTGTCGCGGAATTTTTGACTGGGCTTTCAGTTGCCCTGGTCAGTTGCTAAATTCCTCAAGCTTTCGCGTGTTTAGCGTTGTTATATTTGCCAAAATTTGGCACCGTTTTATATACTTAACTTTAGCTGCTGTCTCTTTTGCTCAGCATCGCATTTTGGTGATCCTTTAATATATGAAGATAGCAATTTTTCCTACCCTTAGTATACTGAGAGATTAAAAAAGACACCCCTTTCGGGCGGAGCCTCCCCGTATAGTCCACTGTAGGGAGTACCCCCTCGGGCGACCGCACGAGCGCGAGTGCTCTCAAGAAAAAAATCAGAAATGATCACACTTACGATTAGTTCAATGATCTTCTGAAGGAAATATGTCCAAGACCGTGAATTTCCATCACTTATCGAACAAACGAGGTCAAAACAAATGCCGAGGTGTGGTTGGCGCGTTGGCGTAGGATGTGGACGTAGATAAAAAGGGGCGAGTTTTCGAGGCATGCGGAGAGTTTGGGGCGAGAAAGGAGCCATTTCCCTCTCTCCTCTCATCTCACACTCGAAGAAGGCGGTGCATCTATTATACGGCAACATTTTTATTAATAGAGCAGTGGTGCTTATTTAGTCAGACCACAGGTTTCCGAACCTCGGATTTGAATCGGATTCTTCAAAGCCACCTGTTCGGGAGGGAAAACTGGCCAGCGGAAACTCCGTAGACAGCTATTTTTAGAAACAGAGGCATGCATCGTTGATACGGTCGAAGTTTCTACGGAAAGAGATGACTTCGCAAATAACCACGATCTCTGGAACGTCTGATACAGTCAGTATATAGAAAAAAGACTTTGTTAACATTTTGTTTGAATGGTTTGAACGTTGTTTTTTCCATGATGGCCAACTATTCGACTCCGTTGCCAAGTTCTAACTCTTCGAATACGACCACAACTTTCCCAACGACATCAACCGAAATAACACCGGGATTAGTGGAAAGTGAGCGGATTTTCTTCCAAACTGCCGCGGCACGTGGAATTTCTGGAATCTTTGTTTGGTTATCTTTGATCATAACGGGCCACCAGGTGAGAAATCTTACAAGTTTTGGGTTCAGTGACTGTATATGTTTATCTACCAGAAGCGAAAGTGCCATACGAAACCTATGTCTTATGTGCATGTAGTCAAAACGGTTTTTGTTGAGTTGACTCAATATACACGGTTGATGTTTCTATTTAACTCTAGTTTCTCGAAAGCATAATCGTTAAAATGATTATATTCTACATTTTCCTTTCAGTATTGCAAAATATATGACCTTAGCAGTGTAAATTCTTCGTTTAATTTCACTGCTTTTGTTCAGTGATATTAGCCAGGGCACGACACTTAACTTGCCTGGAGGTGTGTTTTCAAGCTAGTTGTATTAAGTTTACCCTTTTACGAGGTTCAACCAAGTTAGCAGAAATAGTGGTTGTGGCAGACATTTTTTTGTAATCCGACATGTATAAAACCTTTTCTCGTACTGATGTGTGGTTATTAAAACATGGCATAAAAACTGGATAGACTTTTGTTTTGAAAAGAACAGGTTGAAATTTTCACTTGCAAAATTTAAGGTAGGGTAGAACTAATCACCTTACTGCTTTATAGAAGTGTGTTGAAATCTGTTAGTTTGATGCGTTGTAACTAATGCTATCGTGAGCAAAATCGTTGCGATTTATGTTGATGTGTTTCCATATGAACGGCCCAGACCACTACCTGTACATGTGTGTATTTGTTAAGACCCTGGCAAATGTACATTGTTTTGTGGAAATAGAATTTCCTAACTTGACTCCCCAATTATACACGAAATTGCAGCATTTCTTTTTGAAGCACAATGTTTTTAAAAATCTGGGTAAATGATCTAAGGATTTGTCTAGGATTTATTCTTTCATGGGTGAGGAAGTGAGTGCTAATTTTCAACCCTAGAAGTATTTGAATAGCTTCTCAAAATAATGCTGTATTAAAGGGAGGCTATATATTATAGTGGAAATTTCACAACTATTAAAACAGCAATGGCTTTGTAAAAGCAGTTTTGATGTTGGTCTAAAAATAACTGATAATTTGTCATTTTGTTATGATAGTTGTCATGGAAACTGAGAACTTATCACTTATAAATATTGGTGTAAGAAACAACATTAATAAATTAAATTATTACATTTTTCTATTTTAAAATCTTGTAAATTGAGTATGAAGATCCCTCTGGGGAACTCAATAAACTTATTCTATTCTATTCTTCTATTTTGGATTCTTTAGTTATCACTCTCTGGCAAACAAGTTTATAGTTAAGTTGTCAAGTTTTAGGACGGTTCATGTATTCATTCACTTAAAATTTGCTGACGGCGAGCAAGTTTGCCACCTGAAGCCCATTATTTGCCATTTCTTTATGCTGGATTTTTGTCTTAATTACTAAAGAATTAAGTGTTATCCAACCCAACCCTTACTGCATACAATGCCATTTTTGCTGCCTAAAACTATTGCAAAACACTTGGAGAGGGCTGGGTGTTGAAATTTTGAGCAGCAGTTTGAGTGATTATAATTAAAACAAATTATCATAAGTCGGTAAAGTATGATTGTCCAGGTGAGTGTAGTCCTGAGAAGGACTGTTTGTGGTGACATTGACTGACGTTTCGACAACCTGAGCAGAAGTCACCGTCAGAGACTCTGATAACTCTGATGATGACTTCCTCTGATTGTGTGCTCTTACAGGATCCTGCAGGATCCAAGAAAAATCTGTAGGACTCTGTGTATAGGATTCGTGTCAGGGAAGAGACAAAAAGAATAGCTTGATGATATTGGTGAAATAATCGCACATTTTGTAACCCTTCGTAGTAAATCACATCTTATCAAAGAAGCAATATGTAGAGGGACAGGAAGCAAACAAGAAATTTTTAAATGCTTTAACAAGGTTAGGAAACTTACTACAAACCCTTATTAATACTTTAAAAGACTATTAAGACACCCTTTAAAGCTCTTCCTGGGAAACCTTTTGTTACAAACATTGTAAACCTGTGTGTGAATGTGTCTCTTCTGATGTCTCCAGGATAATTTTGTGATTTTTGTTTAATCATTATTTTTAATCTTGTTATGATTTTCTTGCAGATTTATCAACATTTGAAGTTTTACACTAACCCTAATGAACAGAGATGGATTGTGCGAATTCTCTTCATTGTTCCCATCTATGCATTTGATTCCTGGCTGAGTTTGCTGTTCTTCGAACAATCCTATTATGTGTATTTTGACAGTGTCAGGGACTGTTATGAAGGTAGCTTAAATATTATAATTAAGCTGTATAGAACCCTGCGAGCCAATCAGGTTTAACATTGATGGGTAAATAAGAAAACCTCTTTTCAAAACTGTCTGATTTCCAAACACAACATTCTTGAGAATACAAATACATGTTATGAACTGCCACTTCCTGTCCAGCTTACACATTTTGTACACAATATATGCTCATCAGCTTAACCGAATCTAAAGCTGTCTTTAAGTTTTGAATGACCTGTTGTCTTGATCTTTACACTCGTAACAAAGTTGTTGCTTTGTGAGTAAATTGTACCAACGTGAGGCACGTTCACCCTGTCATGTAGGGTGGATTTTTAATAGAGTTTTTACGACTCTTATGGCCTTGGTGGCAGTAACTTAAATACACACCCGTAACACTGAGGTCCCATCAAGCAAAGGAAATAGGAGAAGTCTGCGCACAGGCTAGCATACTCAGCCGAGCCGTAACAGGTGTTACGGGTTATGGCTCTTAATGACAGCTCTGGAATCTAAACATTTCAACTTTATGAAAACATTTCTTGCACTGGGTTAATTTGAACAACCCCTTAATGTTTGGCTAAATCTTTAGTAGTAAAGTAAAGCTTAAACAAGTGATCGGTGTCTTTCTCTTTCTGCCTTTTTCGTGAGCTAGGAGAAGTCTTTTTTTAAATATGCAAATTTGCTGTGCAGTTTCAAGCATATCACAGCACACACACTTTTTGACAACATTCACAGCATGCATGAGCTTTAAAGCATTTGATAGGTGGTTAGAAACCAGACAGTATAAATTTTTAATTTAGTCATCCAAAATTCTGGACAGCAGCAGATTAGCGAATTGGATGGTTTTGCGCAGAGGTTACCTATTCCCCCCACAGAAACATGCAGTGACCAAGAAACCTCTGCTCAGGGTAGCTCCGGGGGGGGGGGGGGAGGGGGTACTCCCTTATATAAGCTAAATAGTTCTGTGCGGCACCAAAGGGTATGGTTTTTGAGCCTTTTTGGTCTGAAATAGGGTTTAGATTTTGACCATTTTGGTCTGAAATAGGGTGAGGTTTGTGCACTCTGATATGCGATCTGATATGGTTCTTACAAGAAGCTACCTTTTTATTAATTTTCTTCTCCAAAGAACTGAGATTTGATCAACGTTGGGAATTTGAAGCCATTCTCAAATGCTTACGCAAACGAAATTTAGGGTCAGGGGCTGGTCTGAAATAGGGTATCACATTTTGGGTCAGGTCTGAAATTAGGGTAGGGAAAAAACACATATTTTGGTGTGAAATAGGGTAAGGGTTTCCAGAAGTGCACCACACACTCCCATCCAAATCTTTAGGAAGTACCCGCCGGGGATAGCTGTAAAGTTGCATGACATGTACAGCCACATAAAAAATGATAATAAATTATTGCAATGATTGCCAAGAATTATTCACCAGGGAGTATTCCGGAAAGACAGAATAATTTAATGCATCCCTTTTGGAAACAAATTGCAAATTGTTGACTTTTGTGTAAGTGGCACAGACTCAAAAGTGGGAACCATGCTTGTTGGTTCACTTTTGAGGCTGGACTCTAACACCAGATATGTCATGCTTTCTGCAACTCTTATGGCCTTTCTTTTCTTTTTTCAGCATTTGTCATTTACAACTTTTTAAGTTTGTGTTATGAATACTTGGGTGGGGAGATGTCAATCTTGAGTGAGATAAGAGGAAAGCCAATCAAGTGAGTATTAATTTGTACTTCAAAAATGATGCAACTTACTTAACAATGATCAGTAAGGCATTGTGTAGTTCCAGAAAATATCCATACTCCCCCCCCACGTAAGGTTTTTTATGCACCCTCCCTCCCCAAGAAATTCCAGTTTAGCTTCATACTTTGCTTCTAAAATTCTGGCTTTTAAGACCCCCCACCCCCTAGGAATTTCCAGTGACCTCCGATGGGGTGGGCATGGATTTTTTCTGGAACTACACATTGTGAATGAAGTGTGGGAAGTTTCATGCCAGCATGTTGCCATGGAGACAAACTCTGTTATTGTCTAGGGAAGGTAGGTGGGTAAAGTCGCACACAGGCCAAGGAGGCCCACACTGCTGGAGCTTATCCCGGTTTCTATAGCATGAAGCAACTGATAGTATTGCTACTCCACCCTGGATGGGATGCTAGTCCATCGCAGGGTTACCTCCAGCAGTATGTCGCTGGTACCCATTTTACACACCTGGGTGGAGAGACACTGTGGGGTAAAGTTTCTTGTCTAAGGAAAAAAAACATAATGGCAGGGACTGGGCGCTGAACCAGCGACCTTCAGATCTGAAGTCCAATGCGCTAACCACTACACCACTGCACCCCCACTATTGTCTAGGGAAGCGCTACTAATTTCCAAGAGAATCGCACAAAGGGCATTTTTATATGCATTATTTACTTTTGTGTCATTTTAGAGCCAGTTGGCTGTGGTGTACATGTTGTCTTACCGGTTGTCAGTACACTATTGTTTTCCTCAGATTTTGCAAACAGGTGAGTAAATTGTAAATTTCTAATAATCTGTCACCAGTTGAAGTTAGTCACCCAGCACGCAGATAAAGTTTAGCTTGAAATTCTTGTCTTCAGTGGTACATGTGCATCAGTTTTAATTAAACCAGTAGCTGTGGAAGCCCTAATCAAATACAGGGGCCACTGCTATAAAATCAGGTTTAATATTCTTTGACACACGGACACCTCATCTCTGAAATGAAATCAGAAACTATTTTTTTAGCATTTCTTACATATTAAGTAGCTCGTAAAATTGTTTTAAAATTCTTTAGTTAGTGTTGCAACTCAACATCCCTTAAGAGAAAGCGATTGGTGACTTGCTGATTTCTTCTACAAAACGCATACCATCTTTGAGCAAAAAGGGAAAGCTATTCAGCCCTTGGCTTCTAAAAAAATTTTATAGAGGTATACAGTGCACTCCATAATTGCTACGTATAGTTATCTGTTGCCATGCACTAACTGATGTTATTTTAATTGACACCTGTCCATCTAGGCAACTCTTCAGTACTGTGTTATTAAACCAATCATGGCAGTCATCACACTCATTCTTCAGCCAATGGGTTACTACTCTGATGGAGACTGGAGGTATTTATACAGTCATGTGATTGTTATCAATTTGCTACCATGTTTAATGGCATTCCCTTCTTTTTTCACACCAGTAATAAGTAGCAGCAGATTAATGTGGGGGAGACTGGGGCATGTCACCTAAGGTCCTCAGCAAAAGATGTTAAAAGTTGTTAAAAACTAACCAAAAGCTTTCAGTTCAAGTGGTGACAATACAGCGTGCATCAAATATCACTTAATAATAATTATAATGATAATAATAATCATAATCACAGTCATGATAATGATAATAATAAATATTATAATAAAATCAGATAATCTACTTTTTCATTTCAGGGCTGACCGTGGCTATCTGTACATTACAATCGTCTACAACATCACAGTGTCCTTGGCTCTGTATGCACTGTTTCTGTTTTATCAGGCCACAAGAGATTTGCTTAGTCCTTACTATCCTGTGTTGAAGTTTTTCACCATCAAGTCTGTTATTTTTCTTTCTTTCTGGCAAGGTATGTCCATGAATAAATGATTATGACCTCTTGATGTCCACAGTCAAGCTGCTACATGCAATTATTATACTTGCTTAAGGTCATATTGTGCCATGTAGTGCAGAAGCATAAGCCCCCTACCCCCACCCCCACAAGAACACTCCATCACTTCCTGTCTCTTCTATTGGTAATCTTTGTTGCCTTAGCCTAGTTAGACCCCAGCTACAAAATGGTTAAAAGCCATACCCACTCTCAGACCCAAACAGCTCAAAAACCATACCCCTGCGGGCAGCACTTACTTATACAGGTTTTACAAGGGAGTACACCCCCACCACCACCCCTCCCTCCCCCACTCCCACCAAGGATGGTGAAGAAGGGCCAGTTTATCAACTTTGACTGCACATCATGAGGTTGCCTTTGTGCAGATGGGCATGGGCTTGACTTTTCTCAAAAAGGCAGATTTTTCCTTGTATTCTTTGCGTGTGTCAAACTCAGTACAGTTTGCGTAACATTTAACGTCTTCCTTTCTGTTATTATTTTTTACATCAGGCGTTCTGCTAGCCATATTTGAGAAAGCAGGTGCTATCCGCACATATCATGACATTTCAGCTGGGACAATCGCTGCTGGGTACCAGAATTTTGTGGTGTGTATAGAAATGTTTTTTGCTGCCATAGCACTGAGGTATGCCTTCCCCTACTCCATCTACCGCCATCAGAGAAAACTCGACGAGCGTGGACAAGGAATCGCTTTAAAAAGCATCTCAAGAAACCTCAGACAAACAATTAATCCGAAAGACATTGTGGACGATGCAATACACAACTTCTCCAGAACGTACAAGCAGTATGCTAATGCGCAGAATCTAAAAACTTCGAATGAAGAGACTGTTTTCAATGAAGAGAGTGCTATACCAGGGAGCAATGTCACATCATACCGGAGCACCGTGGTTGATAATTTAGACTGCATCAGGCCTGGTATGCAAGTCACCATATTGGATGGCCATGGCTATAAATATGATAATGAAAGTACTACACTGTTAGATACAGATGAGGAGTTTTAACAGTCTTTCTCAAACCTCTGGCCCCCATGAATCACTCTTTGGGCTAACCAAGTTGAAGTCTAGAGCTTAGAAAATCCCAAATTTGACTTCGTGCCATCAAAAAGCAAACGGCTTCAATGTTTTCTTTAGCCTACGTGTAGCCATACCGCCCCCAGAACAAACAGAGAGGGGAGGGTACGGCAGGTAGGCAACCTTTTCTTTAGGGATAAAAATTCAGTGAGGTGCTATCAGAGCTCAATAAATCCCTCTGGAACCCAGGGTGCACTGCAAAGCTGCCCAACATCTGTAGGATTTCAATTCCAGTCTTAAAACCACACACGGTGAAAAACCGGTATCTGCTTAATCCTCCCCATGACCGCATCATATTCCAACCGTCGATCCATTTACTCAAATAGTGATACTTCATAGTGACCACCCATCCATATAAGGGCCATTTATTTTTGTCTCAGAGAGGTAGTTGTAGAGAAGTTCGACTGTACACTGATTGACATTCATATCTCAAGGTTAGACCTTGGGAGATAAAAGGATGACTTCCTCAGTTAAAATAATTATTCATCACTCTCTCAAAGGGTTCACCATATCTACCTCATGACCGACGTCTACTTTCTCATAATATCAATATACTGATAAGCACTTGAGGGACGTTTGTCAACGAGAATACTCATCATTATTTAAAGTAATATATGTTAACTTATGGCGAATAAATATTTCAAGGCTGGATTACTGAGCTGAAGATGAAACCAGGGTCCTGCAAAAAGAACCAATTGTATAAACGATTACCTAACTAACAGGCTATCATTATACTTGTGTGACATCGTTAAGAGTACAAAAGAGAGAAAAAACACGTACGATTGTGTGTATGTAAATTAGAAATGATTACTTCAAGCACAACTAAAACATATCAAATGGGTCCATAGTTAGTGTCTTCGAACTTACAGCACAGCACCGTCCCGAAGCAAGTTGCAAGATAACTTGACGTGAAAAAACAAATTATAGTTTGTTTGTAGATACTCGTCCCATAATCAAGGACGTTAACGGGCTGTTTCATACTTATTTTCATAATCACTTTGAAATCTGCATCAACGGAAACCAAAATAATACTTTTTTAAAAGTAAATTACTCCCTACAACTCGAACTTTCAATACATCGAGCAGTTTGGTGTTTCCCTGACGGCTCGAGTCATATATCGGAATTCTTTTTTTCATACAGGTAGTTTGCATTAGGTATTGAGAAAAAAAATGTGAAATGGTGTTGTTGTTAACCCTTTCACTCCCAAGAGTGCCTTAAATCAAAATTCAAGACGAACACCAAATTTCATTTTATAAAATACTTTAAAAATACAATAGTACCATGCGAAAGTACTGCTTACAAGATTTCATTTGAATGGTCACACCGTAGGATTTCATTTACAGACTCAAAAGTTAGAATCACCTTAATGTCTCTACACCTGACTCTGGGAGTGAAAGGGTTAATTTAAGAAAACACGATCTTGCCAGATTTCATCAGTGTGGAATGTACTAGCTAGCTGTTCAGTTGTTCTTTCGGAAGGAGCACCACCATGCCGCCACGTCAACATCACAAAACAAAAGGTTTAATTGCCAGTTGCACATTCCTTGTCCCCTGCACAATTATATCTTGAAATTACCAATTGTGACTTTCCTTTCTCTTAATCTGAACACCGCCGCTACGTACATATTCGTGTCCTGGATAATCTTTCAAATACGACAAATTGAACGAGTACTAAGTCGCGGGGTAGCTCAATTAAGAGTAAGTTTTCTTTAGCGTTTCTGTCGCCGTAGCTAATGGTTACTGGTGTTGGGCCGCAAAAGAGCCTTTTTTCTTCAGGTTATAGTGTTAAGTGAACATAAGGGTGTAGAGAATTTCACTCCACTTGACTGTCAAATAGATATTTTGTGTGTCATTTTCGTTGCATCATGTTTGAATTGTAAATTTAAAGTTGTGCTGTAATTTATTTATACTTGCGAGCGTGTTTATTTTCTTTTTTTGAACGAGTGTGTGTAAATATTGACGTAATCTAAAAATAATAAACGTGACCTTTATAATGTAGTCCCGAACGTTGTGTGCTTCGGTAGCCGAACTGTTTCAGACTCATTAAAAAAGAGTAAAACTGTTTTTCGTATGCCAGAAACATTCCAGACCGATCAGTGGCGACAGGAGTTTTGTCTGTCGAATCACAGTTAATAAAAGAAACTGGTTATGAAGCTCAGGAAAGTTCTTTGTGTTATGTTTTTGTCACCGTTTTTAACCATGAAAGTGCACAAACAACAATAGGTTCTGAAGTTTTTATCAGCAACTCATAACGAATGGAAATGTTGGTGGTGATTACGTTATTCAGCCATAGTGTGTGAACGTAAACACATGATTGTGCGCGGTTGTGGTGCTCTCAACATAAATTGCAGCACCTTTGCCTTTGAAACTTGGAAGGGTTCAAAACCAGTCCTTCGATCCCGAATCTAGCCGGTAATTACAGGTCAACTAGTTGTGGCACTCACTCATCCTCTTCATGCCAAGTGGCACATAAGGCCCCAACAAGTTGTGGCATTACAGCCAAATGGGAACCGGAAGGGCCAACTTCATCCCCAGGGGCTTCTCGGCTTTCCAAATGGTGATGCCCAGCGGAAGCCGAGCCGCCTACATATTGAAAACTGAGAAGACCCTGGGGACGAGGTTGCCGACGGGCCATGAAAAATGGGTAGTAGAGCGGAACATCGGCGGACGTACTACCGGGAAGCCACTGTTCAAACAGAGTTCGGATCAACAGCGGTTTTCAGGTAACAGCTTTTTCTCCAACCTTGTTCCCAGGGTCCTCTCTCTTCATACCTCGAGAAAGTACCCGTGTCCTTTCTCGAGGTATAAAGAGAGAGGACCCTGGGAATGAGGTTGCACTTCATTGGGCCTAAAACAAAATGACCCTGATCACGTCGTTGTCCTATGGAAAAGGGGGGGGGGGGGGTCGTCTAAAATTCACTCGTCTCACTAACCCGCTATCAGGCTCTGTTTTCGTTTGGCTCGGTGAAACATTCAGGCGGGAAAGGAGAGCGACCCACCCAAGAGAATATGAGAGCGCTGCTAAAATTCGGCCTAATCGATTGTTACCTCTCATCACAGTCTTGCAATATTTAAAGTCACTTATTTACTCATAGGTCCTTAATAGCAAATAGAGGGAACAGCTAGATAAGAGTTGCGATTCCAAGGATGAGAGTGTCGACGTTCCTTGAAGTTTACCATACGTCAGCCGGGCAGTTTTACCGCGAAATATGGATATACGATATGCCGACCAATGTAAAAGTTAAACAAAGCACAAATGATATCAAAAGATTATAAACAATTATTGGATGAGTAACTGTTATTTCGGCTGATAACAGTTACCTCGACCTTGATTATTCCGGATATCACAAAAACCGAATCTAATAATTGTTTTATTAGACATTGTTTTACAGCTAAACAAAATAATGGCAAACAATTTTAACATTTGTGGCCTTCTTGTCTTCCAGCTTCTGAACGCTTTTTTTCGTTAAGGTAGTCGTGGAACAGTTCCTTCGCAATTTTTGTGAGCCTTCTTTTGTTTTCCGAGTCTTTTTGTTTCAGAAATTTTTCAATTTCTTGCTCGGTTGAAGAAGCGAATCGACGAGCCATGAATCAGCGCAACCTACAGATTATCTGAATAATCTGTAGGTTGTGCTGATTTCCAGAATTAAATGTAGGTTTAAACCTTATGAAGTCTGCTCCTTAGACTACGAACGGTCCAAACATTCTCTTATCAGTGAAAACGAGCGGTCGAAATACCGGGTTGTAGTCGCCTCTCGTACGGAAACACAACGCATGCTGAGTTCCCACATAACAGGTGACTTTGACGCGTTCTCGACTTCTCCATTCCACTCTTACGTTATCAGTTCACTGAATAAAACATTTGTTGCTTACTCCAAATTCACACTTGCGTTTCAGGTTTTTTAAATCAGCATTGTTAGGGTCAAGCTTAAGACCATGAGAACAAATCATGAGTCCGTCAGAGAACTTCTTGCAGTTCAGATCAGCGGTCGCAGCTTTGAGAAAGGCTTTCACAACAGCATCCTTACCGGGATAGGATGACATCAGAGTCACAGCCGTCACTTCTTGAGTATCCATGGCAACAACAAAGTCTTGAGATGCACCTTTCAAATTGTCATTGAGTAAGTGAAGATTCGCGCGTGTAATGAGATCGCCAACCACTGGTGTCCCGGATGTGATGACGGATGTCATGTCTTCAATGGCGGGCTGATATCGCCGGAGGCGTTCAAAGCACTTTGAACGCATGCGCAATATCTCTTGCTGCTGACAATCGGAAGCTGCTACCGCAACCGTGAAAAAACCCAGGGCTTGTACATTTTGATTCAAGCTGGTCTGTTCATTAGCTCTCTTAAGCGCTTCTTTAACGAGACTTTCCTTCTGTGTGTGGTTCAAGGTATCAAGTGCAACTTTCACCGCTTCGGAATCAATTTCAGCGGCTCGTTGAAACTTCGCGGCAGAAATTTCAATTTCATTCAGTTTCACATGGACTAGTCCTCTTCGGCTTAGCACCGATACATCTTCGGGGCAG
This sequence comes from Siderastrea siderea, assembly GCA_964030785.1. Lineage (NCBI taxonomy): Eukaryota > Metazoa > Cnidaria > Anthozoa > Scleractinia > Rhizangiidae > Siderastrea > Siderastrea siderea. The sequence goes on along the minus strand of OZ034973.1, from coordinate 41,733,042 downwards.
AGGCGTTCAGCGATGTCCAGTTCTTCGGCAGCTTTTCGGTAATCTTCGAAGACGATGAGTCCATCAGCGTACATACATCGATACGACACCACATCTGCACCCACTTGCACCAATAACTGACAGAGTTTTAGAATACACTTGGAGCGGAACCCTCGCGATAGGTAATGAGAAAATAGCATCTGAGCACAGTTTTCAAGGGTTGCTAGTAGCAACTGTTTGCGATTTTCCTGAAGTGAAACAATGAAACTCTTGAGTGCTGGAGAATTGAGAAGTAACGCCTGCAGCAAGTCCTGGTAACTTGCTTTCAGATTATTCTTTAGTGTGAACAAGAGGCCTCGCTGGCACAGCACTTCAACGTAGTTTGGTTTTTCATTTAGAACAAAAGTTAAGTCTTTGATTGCCATGTCGATGTCTCCTTTCGAAATCTTCAACTTTGCACGCCAAACGTAAGAGTCGCATGCCTTGCTAGGGGAAGCCGCAATTGCGACAGTGAAATATGCATCTACAGAGGCATCACCTGATCGCGCGTTGAACCTATGAACTCCCTCGCAATGCGCTTCCCGTGTAAACCGTACGCGATCATTCTCGGTTAACCTCAGCATAGAACTCGTTAGCTTCTCCTCCCCGATTGTTTTAAGAAGAACACAAATATCTTCCAGAGCGTCAGATGTCCTGTTTCTTCTCATTTTCAACGCAGCAAGGTGCAAGGTGGCTAGATAATCATCGGGATTGTGTTTTATCAAGCGAACAAGAATCGCTTGCGCTTCATCCATTTTACACAGTGATTGTAAAATCTCAACGAAAACAAGATGGCACTCGAAGTCCGTGGAGAACGCGCGAGTTAAGACGTCGCCTAAAGGAATAAGCGAGGTATCCACGCGCGAACTCTCACACTGTTGACGTTTCTTTAAAGTCGTGACCAAGTACTCTTTCAGTTGGTTCTTCAGCGTTTGTTGTCCATATTCTGACAGTTCCGTGATCCAAGTCACTGTGGCAGCTATAGATATCCCGCTAGCACTTTTCAGGTCCTTAGCAGCTTTCTCCAGTTGACCATTCATAAGCCAAACAAATGCTCGGCCGCAAAGCGCCTGTACAAAGCTTGGCTGGAGATCTAGGGTAGTGCTGAAGTCTGCAAGAGCGCTAGTCATGTCAGCGGTTTTCATGTAACAAAATGCGCGGGTGTAGTAAGCTTTGGAGCACGTTGGGCGGAGCGTGAGAACTAAGTTAAGCGTGTCGATGGCTTCCGCGTCTTTGTCTTGAAGTTTCAAACACTCCGCAGCGTTAATCAAGGCGTCGACATTGTTGCTGTCTAACACATACAGAAGACGGTACATCTGTGCTGCTTTAAAGAGGCTGTCAGCGGTAATTTTCGTATCAACTGAGCATGAGCTGTTCAGCTTGGCCTTGAGGCGGAAGTGAGAAAGTAGCTCTGATGCAGTTCGTTTTGCAAGCGAGGCAATGTTATCCTGTTGTTGTGAGGGCAGCGCAAGTACAGTGATACGAGTGAGGTCTTCATCAATAACCGCCGCAGTAAGGTAATCGTTTATAGCAAGTTCGCTTTGTTGAAGAGCTAAGTGACACTGCGCTCTGTGAAGTAACAATTCAACTGATTCGCTTTCACTTTTTCCGGTGGACGTCAAGCGATCTATCCCGTCCGATAGCAGACCAACTGCTTCCTTAAACTGATTTAGTTTGATCATGTGACCAGCGCAATCCTCCAGGGTAGCAGTGTCCTCGGGGTTCAAGCCTACAACAATGCGATCAATCTTGATTAAAAACAACCGTTCATCCACACTGTAGCTTTCTGACTTTTGCGCGAGTGTAGCAATTACTTCATAAAGCGCTTCCAGTACAACAGGAAGCAGTTTAGCTCCCGCTTCCTTAATGCAAGCTAAAGCCGCTTCAAAGTCCTTGTCGCACGCGGTAATCAAGTCTTTCACAGCATACCTTTTCTCGTTTACGTGCAGCTGTGCCACAGCGCGTTCAACGAGGAAAAACACCACATCGCTCTGATTAGCAAACATCTTCACCGCCTCAAAGCATGTTCTTACAGCTTCAAGATAGCTTTTGTTTCGCATCTGCGATCTCAGCTTTGTGGACCATGCAACGCGACTATCGGGTCGAAGACCTGGTGACGTAATCAGGTCGCAGATTTGTTCAATAGACAGAGTTATTCCCGACTTGAGCAATAAACTCGAGGGTTCGCCCCCACAACACACGCACCAGTCCTCCAGCGTACAAACTACACTCTGTAAGTGGTTCTGTGGCAAGGTCACCAAGTGATCTTTGACAAGGCCAGGTTCCAAAGCGTATCCATTGCAGAACTGGATAACGGCTTCCTCGGAGCGCTGCCTTCGCAGCTCCTGATTGGCTGAAGCGATGTAGGAGAGAGCCTGTCCAATATTGTCGCCTGCTGTATTCATTTTCCTTGGTAAAGGTGTGTCTTTAATTGTTTTATGATGCTTAAAAAGAATCAAGATGTTTTGTTTCAGTCATCATGATCATTAAAAATTTTAATAAAAGACTGTGTTTAACTCTCTCAGGCCCGGTTCAAACGTCGAACTTTACATGTGCCGAACCTAATTGCTATTTGGGTCGACCTTAATAATTAAGTTCGACAGTTGATTCAGACGTCGACCTTAATCAGTCGAACTTAATTCTCCAAAACTGCGGTAAACAATCATCAGTTGTGCAATATCAGGTCTCATAAAGCATAGGAATACAATTAACAGGAAAAAAAAAGCTTTCTTTTATTATGGTTTTAATATTTAGACATTACGGTTTAAGAATTCGTTCGCCAAATTTGGGATAAATACAGTTTTTTTATCGTTTTTGTTATATTCTGTTATTTCAGAATAGCTATCCACAAAAAATAACAAGCGAAAACAATTCGACTTTGATGCAGTCTGTTATAAGTAATGATTCTTGTCGATAGCACGTTTACAATTTGCACGGCCCAGTTCTCTTTTTAATCAGATGCAAGAACGTTGAATGCATGACTGATCACGGTTTAATAAGTGACTAGTCATGCTTATCGGTTTTAAGCCAATCGCTAGCGCTGTTATATTCAGAAATACATTAACGTAATTCATGCATTAGGTTCGGCACATGTGAAGTTCGACGTCTGAATCGTTCTATTCGACTTGCCCAGTCGAATAGAACGGCAGGGTCGACCCAAATACAAATTTGTCGAACTTAATCGATTCATACGTGGAACTTCACATGTGCCGAACCTAACTATTAGGTTCGGCACATGTAAAGTTCGACGTTTGAACCGGGCCACCTTGAATCGGTGAACGTGTTTTGAGTCTGTGGGAAATATATGATCTCAACTCCTATTGAGCCATTGAGTGATACTTTTCTGTGCTGCTGCACATCAGTACCGCGAATATTTTACAAATAGACTTTTCAGTCGGACTTTGTCCCGTTTTGGGTTTCGAATGTTCTCGGACATAAAAGGATTAACACGAGGGGGCGAGAAAAACAAAATAAAACCAAAAACAAACGTGGTAGCTTATTATTCTCAATACAGGCTCTGATGAAGGGCCAAAGCTGGAAACGTCAGCTTTTGAATCTACGCGCAATCTTTCTTTCGCTCAGGGATAGTCGAGGAAAACGAACAAGCGAGTCAGCGCGAAATCGCCTGCTGCATTGAAACGTGACGCGCGTGTCGAGCCGCTAGTGTAGTGAGCAGGAAAGAGAGCGCGAGAGCAAATGGGAATTTTGCGTTGTGAGAGCAACACATAATCCAACCGCTGTGGCTCAGTCTGACAGGTCTGTAGTCTCTCTTTATGGCTCACTGCATTAGCGGCTCGACACACGCGTCACGTTTCAACTGCTCGCAGTCTAAATCTCGTTAGCCAATTTATCAACTCAGTCGATATCAAATTAGCGATCCACTCCCCCGCACCCAACGCAGCACGACAGTTTCTATAAATACTCACCCAGATACGTAAATACAAGGATTTCGGGAACTGTTCGCTGAAAAAGGTTTTTTTTTGACGTTTTTCCTTAATTCAAACCTTGGGCGAGGTCTTGTCTTTATTCATGTTGAATGCGTGGATAAAATGTTTAAGCGTGAGAGCCTGTTGCAGCCTACGAGAAATATTAAACTAAAGCGCGCAAGGGAAAATCTGCGAGGGTGCCCATTTTCTCCTCAGATCTCACGTGTCTTATTTTCGCCTGCCCTTACTAATTTTCACTGTCTTTACTATCTGAGAGCCTGGAACAAAATAGATGTGTTATCATTCAAATGGAAGCTAGAAGAAATAATAACAAGAAATCGCTTATTTTTATAAAAACACATAGCAGTCTTTCGACTGAACTGCTACGCACTGTACACCATGGTGCTGTTTATTATGTTGTACAAGGTGGCTTAACTTTTAAGTCTGTGGATGAAATTTTAGGTGTGACGATTCAATGAAAGCCGTTAAGCAGTACTTTCCTGTGGTGCTGTTAATTATGCTGTACAAGGTGGTTTTAATTTTTGAGTCTGTGGATGAAATCTCGAAGTGTCACCCTATTCAATGAAAGTCCGTTGAACCGGCATGGGATTACTTTCCCATGTCGCTGTTTATTTTGTCGTACAAGGTGGTTCTGGGTTTTGAGTTTGTGGAGGAAAGGTGTAACCTATCAAATGAAAGCTACTGAGCAGCACTTTCCTGTTTTGCTACTTACTACAGGGGCACCCAACCGTTCAATTAGGAAAATATCTGTTCGGAAGGCCTTAAATCGCCTGAGATATTCAGATTTAATTGTAGTTAAAGCTAGAGATTTGTTTGGCGAAACATCACCTCGGACTTTCGTAACAAGAGGACTTGTTAGCTCCTATTGTTTTCGGAGAGACAAATGTGTCGTTTTGGGAGTAAAATAAGGTCAGCTAGCATTTTCGGAGAGCCATCAGCAGCTCGGGGATTCGGCGGATAGGATTTTGTTTCCTAAACTGATTTTCTGTGGCCTAAATTTTCAGCTAAAACTGCGGAACAGATCAATCTGTATTAGCTTACACAAATATGCCTTTAAAAAGCTCTGAAACAAGCTAAGAAAGCAGAAAATGATATTTCAAGTATTTCGCTAATTTTTTTCGTTGGGTGCCCCTGTTATTACACGTACAAGGAGGTGCAAGTTTCGAGTCTGTGGATGAAATCTTCAAGTACGTGTTCCCATTCTGTTGAAAGGTCTTCAACAGTACTAACATATCATGCCGTTTGTTCATCATGTTTCACCAATTTGCAAAATGCAATTTCTTACAACAATTTACGCACTTTTTGGGGTAAAGAAACGCTTTTTTAAAAAATTCACTACAACAAAGAAAATTTCTTTCGAAAAAATTCATTGTGATTAGTGAAGAGCCTTTTGTCTTCAATCATCCGTTTAGTCCGCATGGGGTGGAGTACAAGAACAGATTGTTGACAGCTTGTAGATAGTTCAGGCAAACTCTCATTTTATTATCATACAAACAAGACATTTCTGGTGTCTAGACGGGGATACAAGTTTAGGTGGATCAGGATTAAAATTCGCCACGCTTTTACGAGATCAGTGCCTCGTTACGGCCGAGGATTAATGCATTCCTGGACAGATGAAAGTGCTATTTTTTGGATTAAAGGAGAAAAAATATAAAAGCCAAAAAAAGACGAAAGTTCTAAAGCATCGTTGCACGGCATGCAATGTACTTATACAGCGCCCCTTGAGAGTCACACAATCTCTCGTCACCGCGTAACGCCTTCCAATTCCTCCCTCAACACTTGAAACAAACTGCGATATTTTTTAACTCAAGAATTCACTGGTTTGGGTGGTCTTCGAGACATCAAGTGAAACATTTTATCTCTTACTCTGCAACCTCAAGCGTTTTGACAAATGATCGGATGAAGATAATTAATTAACTTTTCATACAATAGAAATATGTCGAGCGATGTCGAGCCACAATAAGCCACCGGAAAACTAAGTTCGGAAATACATTTGCGCTCTGGCGAAGTTCCATGGAATCTTAATTCATAACCAGCAATTCGTTCCCTTACAAAAATCAATAACAGCATTGCTTGATAAAGCGAACAAAACGGTGGGTGTATTTTAAAATAATATAGGCTTTCAATAACTCGGCGATAAAATAGAGAGAGTTGACAGTTTACCTGTGTATATTATAAATCAAAATACTTTTCAAGAACAGTCGGGTACAAAAACATAAACAATAACAAATGCATGCAACCCGTTCGCGTGCACTAGAGGCTAAACATTTTTTCTTGATAATACTCGAAGCAGATAATTGCATATAAAACGTCCTGTTTAGGGATGGTTGAAAGGGGTATATGGGGTGATAATTGGGAATAAAATTAATAACCAGGCCATTGACAGGCAAAAATATAGTGGTTTTGCTAAAATAGCTCAAAGATTCTTAGGTAGACAAATATAAATACAAAACAAGCAAATGAACATCTTCGTAAGTGACTTACCAGTCGATAAAAATTGATTAGTCTTCCAAACGCGGGAAATGTGCCGGCTTTTTTATGGCTTTTCGCACCAATAAACACGTTATCAAAGATGATAAAAGAAAGATAGATGATACCTGCAGGGCTTCGGTTGGAAGGAGAGAAAAACTGTTCTGGTAGGAAAAAAAACCGGTGATCATCGGCTTCTTCGCTCACGAGAATTAATTCCCAAAACTTCTCAATGAAATATTTGTGGCTGCGCTGTATAGCCTAACGCCGTTGGGTTGACAGTTGAAAGGACAATCAACAATTGTTTGAATAGATTTTCTATTGGTCAATCAAACATGACAAGGCGTGGGAACAGAGGCTTTTGATTGGCTGTCCCAGTTGGATGGCATGATAGGCAACTTCGCGGGAAATCCACTCATTGAGGCATTTCCGCGTAAAAAACATCCCGAGTTTCGGCGAGAGCTGCACGCGACGGCGTGCGACTGAACTGGCCAGTATATTGGATATTTCCCGTGATCTTCAGGTCTCGTTGCAGAATCGCGTATCTCAGAGATGTTAGTGATAATTGCATGTTTACAAATTTACAGGCACTTAAAGCAGCACTGTCACAGCTCTTCGGAATCTAACCAAGTACTTCAGATGACACTGTAAACATTGTTCCATTAGCGACCGGGTTCAATTACCCTTATTCAGAGCGGAATTTGGAGAATTAGGCTGTCTGTTTTTAGAGAATATTTTTAAGTATTTGCCGGTAAAACGGGAAATCGCTTATTTTTTCGAACAACAAAGTTCCAGTGTAAAGCCAATGACATTAATCCTAATTCATCGGGATTGATATATTATAAAGAAACATAAACAGACAAATAGACGCTTGGGATGTCAAAAAGGCATTTAGACTATTCAATTCTTGTTATATGTGACACGCAATACGTAACACTTACATACAGATATAAGGCAGTTAAATACAACATAAGGCTATATAATTATAGTTATTACAGTTAAGGCATTCACAATGCCATCAGAGTTAGAAATTTACAACGTTGAATGATAACCACTTCGAGAAACTAGACAAAAGCATTGTAAAGGGGCCGGAAATGGTTCCGTAACATCTTTTGTTTTCCACGAACGTTTTAGCCGGAAATTTTCCTTTATTAATATGTTTACCTTCTCTCGAAATTAACTCTTTTTGATCTATTAAAGAAGCTCCTAGAAACATCAACTCACGGAGGCCTGAATTCATTGTCTTGTTTTGGGGGAGTCAAACTTCTCAAACTTTATATTCCGATAGTGATCAACATTTAAGTTCTCCCTAAAATGTCAACGCAACGACAGTTAGAAAGAAAACTATCAACTAACGGACAAATTATTAAATGCAAATTCATTGTGACCTCTTGGCTCTTTGACTTGGTTTTTTAAATTGAAATATACTATGAGATCGATGCCTGGTATGAGTTTATCTGTTACTGAACGGGGTACGGTGAAACTGTGTGTGTGTGTGGGGGGGGGGGGGGGGGGGTGTATCGGCGAGGTGACGGTGGATAGCATCAAAATGCCTTTTAAAATATACTACTGGAACAAGAGCAGACATCTTGTGCTTTTGTTCCTATCTTCGTCAGTCAGTTTTCTAAATACAACTTACAAGGAGCAACACAATTTTCGCTAAACCAATCTCCTTCCCAATCTCCTTTGGTTCCGCTGGTAAAGGATAACGCGGGCTCTGGCTCGTCCCCAGAGACCACGAGTTGGCGCAGACCAAAAGAATCATGGGCTCTGGGGACTAGAATGCGACTTTCACCGGCGACGGAATCGGAGAGCGTTATGACCTAGCGAAAATCAAACAACGGAGTCGTAAGCAGAGTTTCCTAATACGCTTACGCTTCCGTCGCTTACGATCTAGTGAAAACCAAATTGTCGGAGTCGTAAGCAGAAGCGGAAGAACTAAACCAATCACAAAGCGTGGGAACGAGCACTGTGATTGGTTTATCCTTCCGCTTCTGCTTCCGACTCCGCCAATCTGGTTTCCATTAGATCGTAAGCGATGGAATCGTAAGCAGAGTCGGAAGAAAATTGAAACGTTCTTATGCTTCCGACTCCGATTCCGTCGAGCTTGTGACTCCGCTTACGACTCTGATTTTCGATTTTCACTAGGTCATAAGCGCTCTTACGACTCCGACTCCGACTCTGTCGCTGGTGAAAACCAGCCTTCAGGCGTATAGAGGCCGGGGCTAAAAGGCGGGTAGCGGGTAGCGGGTGGCGGGTCAGGGTTAGGGTGGACGGCTAGCGGATAGCAGGTGGCGGGTCAGGATTAGGGTGGGGGGTGGCGTGTTAGGAATAAGAATATTTTCGTCGTTAAGGATGGGGGCAGAATAATCGTAAATATACTTTTTCTCATATTGTTTCGTGGAGTAAATGGCCTACTGCGATTTTATAAATTTTGATTTAACGAATTTTATGAATAAAATAAAGGCTTCGTTTGGCCCGGCTCAGTCTTAACGCCTCTATCGGCGCGGACGGGGTTGAAACGAATATAGACGGACCTATAGACGTATATCTGTCATATAGGCATGCACACAGACAAATTACCTTCGCAGGACTTCGCAGGCTTCGCAGGCTACTGCTTTGTCTAAAAAGAACTACTAAAGGCAAAACCACAGCGACAAACCAGTGAGGAGTGCCCGATCTTGTGTAGACCTGTTTCAGTAAAAATCTTGAAGACTAAAGTAAACAACAGTAAACTGATCCTTACGGCGAGAAGATTGAGAAATTGAAATTGAGACAGAAATGAAATAAAATGATGTATTTGCCTTCTTCGGGGGCTAAAAAAGAAAAGTGAATACAACTACAAGATGACCGTCACATATACGGGTTTTGAAATACAGCATAACAGAAAATGTTAGGCTAGGAAAAATTGAAAAGTAAGGGCCTGTTTACAAGGAGGGAGGGTTACCCTAGCAAGCGGGTTAACCGTAGCAGGAGGGTCAAAGATAGCCCGTTTTTACAAGCAAAATTTCACAGGTAGGGTAGCCCGACCACCCCGGACAACTTAATGCGCTTGGTAACCGCACGTGGTTACCAAGGGTCTGGAAACAAGTAGAAAGTTTAATTACAAGGGAAAAAGTTAACCCGCCTGCCAGGGTAACCCTAGCACGCAGACAGGGTAACCCGCCTACCCGGGTAGCCCTAGCTGCCTTGTACACACGGCGAAGAAAAAAAGAGAAAATGTACGAGTGCTAGGGTAACCCGCTTGCCAGGGTAACCTGCTTGCTAGGGTAACCCTCCCTCTTTGTAAACAGGCCCTAAGTAATTAAGTTCATCGCGTCTATTTATACCACGAGGCTCTAGTGTCATGGCTCTATCAATGCGGTGGGCTCCGCGTGCTTTTCTAACAGAGTTACGGTCAGTAGATAAGTTTAAGTGGAACAAGGAGGACGTCGTTGATGGAGTGGCCAGGTTGGTTAAAATGTTCTGAAATAGGAGTGGGGTTGATAAGCTGATTGTGATTGAGGATAGGGGGGGTGATGTTCACCAAAGCGTTATTAAGTTGGCACTTTGTTTCTCGACGTATTGTTGCAAGTTAAGGAGTCAGTGAAATGTCGTTCAACTTTGGTGGCGGAAAAACTGTATTTGGGTTGACCTTACTGTAGGAACGGACAGGTGAGGCAGCGCGGATGTCTTCATTTAGAAATGCCAGAGGGTGGTTCTTGTTGTGTAGTACGGTCACGCAAAGTGCTTGTGTTAGGACTCATCAGCATGGTATATCCCCAGGCAGTGAATGGAGCAACTCGAAAGTCATCCGTATCCGCTGCCCTCGGGATCGCCTGAGTATTAAAAGAGGTGCGGATATACGGGTGACTTGAGTCTCTCCTTGTACACTCCAGGAACGAGTTTGCGTGACTGTGTGCGTGACCTAGATTGTCTGGTCACGCAACGTTTCTTGAAGGTCGCGTGACGATCCAACGGCTATGACAAGGAAAGGAGGTAGGTGATAAGTCACAAAATATGGCCAAGGCCAAACGTCGAACTTTACGTGTGCCGAACCTAGTGCAAATTAACAAAAACAACAGATTTTGCTCATTTGCATTAGTTTCGACCCATGTAAATTTCGACGTTAGGCCTTGGCCTATGTCTTTCACAGCGTCGATGCGTCGATGTGAGTGAATTCTAAGAAGGCCTTGAAGCGGGGGGGGGGGGGGGGGGGTTGGTGGGGGTGCATAACAGCTGACAGTGAAGTTTTATGCCGTGTAGCAGTTAACAGTAAAATGTGCTATAAGTAACTGAAAACGTTCATGTTCAGTGGGTAATAAAATGTCAAATTTACGACAGTTTCAGCATTCAAAAGTTTTTTTGGGGTATGCAGGTAATGGGAGTTTTATCAATAACTTCACTTCTGTAGTTTTGGTTTTAAAATACGATCATGGGTGCGAGGGTGTACATGTTGTAGTTCAATTTTACCCCTGGTTCAATTTTTATTTTCTTTGTGTCTTATTCATTGTCATATATTAACATAAAAAAAGAACAAAGGAAGGTGAGAATTAAACCGAGGATAAAATTGAACTACAACATATATATAGAGTATTTTAAAATAAGATCAAGGATGCGAGGGTGTATAAATATAGTTTAATGGCTCAATGTTGAACCGCCTTCAGAAATTAGTTCTTGGTTTTGAGTTTTTTTAAAGAAGAACTTTAGATGAACCGACGTTACTATGTACATATTTTGTATCAAGTTTAATTTTAGCTTTTATCAGTCTTTGTTACTTCATCAGTTTTTGTTATGACCCCACAAGCTGCATGTTAAAACAAAGGCTGTCTGTCTGTCTGGTTTTCATTTTTCTTGTTTTGAATTAATACCTGTAGTACGCTATTTATTATGCTGAGCAAAAAAAATTTAGTTTTGAGTTGAGACCATTCAAACGAAAGTACACTGAAAATGGGAGAAAAAGAGCCGAGACTGTTTTGCAGTTTGTCATGGTTTACAACCTTGTAAAATCATTTTCCAACTAATGTTTATTCTATTCTTGCCATGTCTGCCATTTCTCTGGAAGTACGTCCAGGATTCACTTACTAAACACTTTCGTTCCCCCAGATTGACTCCCCCACCCCCTGTGGAGTCTTGTTGCCACCCATGTGAGGGTGGGGACAGGACATTCTGGATGTAGCCTGTGAACGAGGCTCCTTTGAAAGGAGTAGGCCGCAACAAAAAGGCAGTAGCGTGCGGACTGAGTGCCGACTACTGTATTGCTCCTCTCGTAAATTTTCCTGGTGCCTCCCTGGTCCCTACCAAGGAACTTGTTGCCTGGCTACCTTGAGGCCACCAATGAAGAGGCTCATTGGAAAAATAATAGTAATACTATGCTAAGATACAAAATTCCCGAATAATGCGCCGATCAATTCGAAAGTTCAACATGCCCCCCCCCCCGGGCATTTGAACTTTTGAAGATTGCCTTGTTCAAATTCCCTCCCCTCGGGGCAAGAAAGCCGTTCAAATGCCCCACCAATTAGTACTAAACTACCTCTCCTCAAAGGCAAATTTCGTTTTCAATCAACACTGTTCACACTTTTCAAAGAGAGATATGCCGTAACGACACCTTCAAACTTCTTTTAAAGACCCTTTTGAAAGAGTTATTCAGTAACAAAGGCGAAATTATATCTTGTAAATCCGTCAAATCCTACAAAAACCGAAAAGACGGACGGGCGTTTTACGTCAGAACAAGAGATAAATCTGGTTCAAATTCTCCACCCTTCCAACGCAACGTTCAAATTCCCCCCTCCCTGGGCACGATGTACAGTCAAATGCTCGGGGTATGCCCGGGGGGGGATGTTGAAGTTTCGAATTGATCGGCGCATAATGGGCCAGAATTCTTTCCGGAAAGCTCTAAAATTCTTTCCACAAAAAGTTCAAAATTTTAACATACTTCGCACTCGCGAGCTGAAACTGATATGCAATTATCTTTCAAAGTAAGACCAAAATTAGGTAATGTAGCCCTGTAAATTGAAATAGACTGTGAAAGGGGTATTTTCTTGTGATTCTCCTGTATTGCTCTAGCTGGGATGTCAGATCCTATCAGTAACAGCTGAGTGTCCTTTATAGTCAAGGGCATGTAAGAGGAAGGGTTGTAAGCATGCATCAGGCAAAAAGCACTTCAACAAACTAAGGTCACAGCATCAAACAACAAAATGTAGAGAAAACATATTTTCACATTTAATATTAACTTCAGAGGTTTGAATTACCATAATCATAATAATGTTATGACACAGCAGTCAAACCAGAAAAATCCTGATATGCATTTCACTCCTCTTTTGAAGGGGCTGTGTCACGCTGATTTTGCAGTGCTTGTTCAAAGCTGTTCTAAAATTAAGGCTTGTAATGTAGCTATGCTCAGACAGAAAACACTTCTCAAACACCAAGAAACAAAGTGGATTCTGTAACTCTTTAAGCCCTAACAGTCACAAAAATGAAATTTCTCACTACATCACTACTTGTTCAAAAATTCAAGTGGTGAGAATAAAGGAAGTGATCACCAAGGATGTCTTGATATTTAGACAAATTCTCCTTACTAGTTCCATGAGAAATGTATGGAGAACAGTAAGGAGAATAAGCATTGTCATTATTAGAGATTAAAGGGTTAAGGGACAACAAACTAAAACATGCTCTTGCAATCTATTTCTGTTCTGTTTCATCTGGAGTCAAAAACACATCAATAGCTTTACTGTACTAGGAGTAATGTTTAACAATTTGGGCAATTAAGTTTTGGTTTTCGTTCATGGGAATTGCATCTTTTGGCTTATCAAAGTTTCACTTAAAATAGCTAACAAAACCCCTTTGAGGCCAATTTCCAGGCCGTTATTTGTCAGCCTGATTTGTCGGATCGCTGGCACAAGCTGGCTCATTTACATGGACTGTACCAGACAAAATTGCCATTTTCAGAAGGGTACATTCAAGATTTTTAGGTTTGACTAAAGCAGCACTCTGCAGCAGCACAAATAGATCATGTTTCTACAAGACAGTCAGGGAGAATGTTTTAAACTTGTTTAAAACGTGTTATTCCCAGTCTTTTTTAATGTCAAATGCCCACACCCATTCGAGGTAGCAGTTTTTATCATCATCTATGAACTTGCTCTTTAACTTGTAACTACCACGTGCAAGCATTCCTTTTGGAGCTTCCTCAACAGGTGTAAGGTATTCATGGGATTCAGCTTTTGGGCCATAGCTTCCTACCATTAAGGAGGCCTTGTCAACTGAAACACAACACATACCACACTAAGTGGTTAGCTCTACATGTATACCACCATAGCACTAATAAAACTGCACACACTAAGAATTATTTCTGGAATGTGCATTGTGCTGTGGCCAATCACATGATAGAATAAACCAAAACAAAAACACACACAAACCACAAAATTAATGTCTTGTGGTTTCTTCGCCTCACATCTGATTGTTTTTTTTTCCCAATACAATAAACATTCTAGTTATTCTAGTGTACCTTGTTTTTAGTTTGCAGTTGCTATAGCAACTGAGAACTATAAGGGCGACCACTGGCATAAACAGTCGTGTTAACGTTAACTTTGAAGAATCCTTCGAAGCGTAATAAGCAAGTTTTGAGGGGCTCTTAACCAAGTTTAGAGCTGTCTCTATGGATAAAGAATTAATCAGAGTGTTTGGATCCTTGAAAATACCATAGATTTTGATTTGCAAAGACAACACATGAAGGAATTGAAAGAAAAAGTTTACTCAGGTGCACGTTAGGACTCTTAAAGGAAGCTTGCTGGTCTTCAGTTTAGGTTTGCGTTCGCCAGTGGGTTAGGAACAGCTGGACGAGAAAAGAAATCGTGTGTTAAGTTTGGTTGCTGTCGAAAAAAATTGCAAAGAAGTTTTCCCAGACTTATGATAGCATATTTCTTTTCAAATGTTGGACTACTTTTCCTAAACCCATCAATCCTGGTCTCCCTGTTATTCTTTAATTTTGAGCTGCCTGTTACCTATTTAATGGTGACACTCTCTATCATGCAACCAAATCCTGCTCCTCAGAGCTTGAAATAATTTCCCGGCTGGCGCCGGTCAAGTTGTCCGGTCAAACTTATTTTTGCTCGGACACAACCCATTTTTGGCCGGACAAATATCCATTACGTCATATCTCTATAAAATCCCCCCTCCCCCCGCATAATGTTTACATATCAAGCAAGTACATTTTCTACGCCTTTATTGTACATGCAGCCTCGAACTCAATGCTGGAACGCACGGTACAGCCACAAAGTTCGTCAGAATCAATATTACATTTGTGCATACAACTATCGCTTCAGTTCTTTGTCTTCTATACGGTTAAATTTTAATACCTACTTAAGTCGTGAAGTTGATGGAATATGTGAACTTTCTGTTTAAATGGTTTGTTTCCCTTGAAAATCACCTCTCAGGGATGTTTCGTCAATCTCGGAATTTAGACCTAGAGTGATTCACACAAAATGTCGACAAGTCGACAAATAAATGTAAACTTGCTTTCTTTTTATTGGACCGGACCTTTGTACCGACACTGAGAGGCACTGTTAATTCACACCGCTACACACGCTTTCTCCGGAACACCCGCTAATTTGCGGTGACGGCTTGATGAATGACAAAGCGAAAATTTGCAACCACCGGAAATTTTACAACCACTATTATGAATCATTTGTTAAAAGTTTTTGGTCTGGTAGTATCTCGTTCTGTCTTTCTCCTTTTCATTCACGAACGCCAATAATGTTGAAGCTTTAAAAATTTAAAATTTTCTTTACAAGGGTAAACGACCGGACAAATTGTCCGGCCATCCAAGGATTTGACCGGACAAAACCTATTTTTGACCGGACATTGTCCGTTGACCGGCCGTTATTTCAAGCCCTGCTCCTGATAACCCACTGATATACAATGAACAGCAAAGACAGTGGGGACAAAATAGCAGTAACATCTAAATAACAACCGTGAATTATCCGAACGGATCTGCTCGACTTAGTTTTACTGTAAATATTTTCCATTTTTTTACCATCACTTCACAGACCCTTTCTTTGCTTTTAGTGGTCTGATGATCGTACAAACTAGTGTCAGTGTATTTTGTTGCCTAAATTTTGTATAGATCTTGCCAGAACTCAGCCTTACTTTCATCATTGTAGCTGCTTAGTTAGATGCCAACAGACTGCAGGGCACCATACCTGTTTTCAGTGTTATATGCACAGCAGAGGAAAGTGGCCATCTTCCTACATCAGATGAAAACAGCTCAAAGACTGCTATGATTGTCAAACTGGCAGTTTTTCTGAAGGGGACATGTTATCTATCAAATGATCTGCTGTACGTTGCTGTTAACTTTGCAGCATGTAATACAATACTAATCTACATTGTAAATTTGGCTCAATATGTTTTTAATGACCACAACGACAAACAAATTTTTTACCATTGATTCCTTTCCTGCTGGTTACTTGATGGTACCTCAGACCAGCTACAATTTCCCGCTTAACCTAAAAAAAAGAAGACACATTTTACAATTCACCACACATCTCCAGTAAACAATAACAAACAACACTAAGGGTGATAACAGTGCATTCATACAATGCAAATTCTATGAATGGCTAAAATGTGATATATAATTCAACCCTCTCAGTCCCAGAGTTAAAAAAACTGAAATCACTTAATATGGTTCTAACTTCTGAGTCTGTGGATGAAATCCTTAAACGTAACCATTCAATTAAAAAACTGTTGAGCTACTGCTTATTATGCTTGGGTGCTTGGGTGTGTGTTTATGTGTGTTGGGTGGGGAGGGGGGGGTGCAAGAGAGTCTGAGTCAGTTTAGGCTTCGACCTATCTCTCTATTCATGCAACACAAACTTTAGGCAGCCTACAGTAATTTTTTCCAGGTGGGGAACAATACACTTTTGTTCTAGGAAGCCAATGCCACAAACAGAATGTGTTGTCTCGTTACACTAAAGAAATTATTCATTGTTTTAGGGATGCACACTTTTTATCAACCCTTAAAAGACCTGCCAAAATCATTCTATCCAAAATAAGTCCACCAAAAACTTTCTAAACCAGAAAAGGCCTAAAATGCTAATTCAAAACGCAATAAATGCCTTCTTACCTCCCCATCACTGATATACTGGAGCACCCCCCTTCCCAGGATTGTGTTGTACGAGGCAGTTAAGACTTTCAAATTTATAGACAAAATCCTGAAGTGTCACCATTCAATTGAAAGCTTCTGAGAATTACTTTCTTGAGGTACTGTTTACGTACAAGGTGGTTCTAACTTTTGAGTTTGTGGTTGAAATCCTAAAGGGTGACCATTCACATGAAAGTTACTGAGCAGTACTTTACTGTGTAGCCTGCAAAGAAGGCGGTTTGGGGTGGGGTGTTTTTCAGAAGGTAATTCGCGAGAAGCAAAAATTGTCAATGAAACGGCTGTGCAAAAGCTGGATCGAGGTGAAACAAGAAGGTAAGTGCGGAGGAGACGACGGAAGGGAAACTGCCTGCATTCAGCCCCATGAGATTTTTGAAATGCCCCTTCCAGTTGGGTGTGGCTTGCATTTGCTGTCAATGTCAACCGCCAACCAATCACAGCATGCCTTAAGTAAACATTGGCGGGAATGTGCTTTTACCAAGCTTTTCCCAGACCAGACATCAGTGGAAGTCAGAGTCAAATAGATCTTGTCTGAGTTACAGTCAAGCCAGGTCAAGTATACCCCCATAGACCTAGGCTACATAGGTTACTACTTAGCATAAAAACAAAACATTTTACACCACGCCTAGCCTAGCAGGGAAAACCTTGAGAATGAGTTTAGACATGGAAGAACAAAGCTTTTTGTTCTCTGGGGACTCAACATGGCCACCACGTGACAAAGGTCCATAGACTAAAATTTTGATCTTGATTATTGCAACATTGATTTCATCATTTGTTTCAATAATCCGCTTTTCAAATGAAGAATGAAAAACTCAAACTAAACTCAAACCCATACTAGATTTTTTATTTAATTAATTCATGCAACAGGCACGTTGAAATTTGACATGTTTCTCAATTTGCATAAACCGCTCCCATCAGATTCTCACATTAATTTTTACTTGTGCTTTCCTACTGCAATCACCTTCTTTCAGTCCCACAAAAATGCTCAAAGTTTTTTCTGTGTTCTGATTTGTTTCGAAAAGTTGGTAGTGGAGAGAAAAGATGACCGTTGGAATACAGTTTGGGGAAACCTGTCAAATTCCCATGTGCCTGAGGCATGATGTCATGCATTTGTCCAATCAATATTTGGCTAATGAACTGAGTTTCATTCCAGTTTGGAAAGGTGGATTGTTGAACTGAATAGTTAAATCAATATTGCAATAGTCTTTTATAAGATCAAAAAACCAGGGCTCGACACTAACACCTACCCGCTTTCCATTGGAAAGTATATTTTATTTTTACTTCTTGGAGAGTAAAAAAACCAAACTGAACCAAAATACTTACCCCATCTGGAAAGTAAATTTTGGGCCATGATGGAAAGCAAATTTTACGCTTAAAAGGCTAATGAAAAAGAGTGTAAATAAAATGATAAAATTACCATCCAACAATGATTTTCCATCTTAAAAGG
This sequence comes from Siderastrea siderea, assembly GCA_964030785.1. Classification (NCBI taxonomy): domain Eukaryota; kingdom Metazoa; phylum Cnidaria; class Anthozoa; order Scleractinia; family Rhizangiidae; genus Siderastrea; species Siderastrea siderea. Next base: position 41,715,029 of record OZ034973.1, on the reverse strand, counting down.
AGACTCACTTGCACTATTCTCGCATTCTCTGCCATATTGGAGGATCAAGAGAGCTCCCAAGGGTCAGTACAATGTATATCACAAAGGCCTGCATGTATTGCCCTGAAATAGACAATGCACCCTTTTCTACCCTGCATACTCTTGTACACCCTGTACACTCTAGTACACCCTGCATCCCCTTTCATATCCTGTATACGTTTGTATACCCCTACACTTTTGTATCACCTGCATACTCTTGTACACCCTGTAGGTCTTGCATATCCTGTAGACTCTAGCACACCCTGTACACCATTGTATATTTATCACGGTTAGCATGCAACTATGATACTGTAATCCATTTTGGAGAATAAAATTTTGAGATGGAAAGTAAAATTTGAAATCTACTTTAAAGTGGTGTCAAAAGTTAGTGTCAAGCCCTGGAATACCCAAGCTCTTCAAGCTCCCGCAAAGTTTCTTGCAGATTTCTTGAGAACACGTCATCCTCCATTCTTTCCACCATGTTTATTTTCATCCATGTATGCACTGAGATTCTTTGACATCTGCTGACAGTTTGCTGACATTCTATCAGCCAATCAGGAATGCAGTTTACTTTGTCCGCTGGCGAAGGGTGTTTCAAAAATCCTATGAGGTTGAATGCGGGCGTTTTTTTCTCGGCCTTCCCCCTTCTCGCCCCCTACCCCATTGTTTTGTTGTTTGACCTTGGTTCAGCTTTTACAAGGACGTATCTCCTTCTCACAAATAATACTTTATGAAAAACACACCAAATGTGACCATTCAAATCAAAAAGCTACCAAAAAGTATTTTTCTGTGGCACTTTTAAGGGGTGTAGCTAGAAACTTTCCAGAAGTATACACAGTTTCCCAAATCGAATATATCCAACCTACCCCGCCTCCCAAATTGTTTCCATGCAAGTGATTTGATTAAATTTCCTTACTTATCAGTATGGTGAGGTTATCCTCTCTCTTGGTCATACTGACCATGTTCTTCTGATATCTCATGTGAAAGCAGTATAGCGGAGTAACATAGGCAATTGCACTTTTTTCTTTTGCTTATTTCCCTTCTGTTCTTTCCCTTTGCTTTTTCTGTTTTCTTTTCTTTTGTTTTTAATCTTCCACCAATTTGTTCAGGTAGTCACCACCTTAGCCCATGCATAGACATATCCTATATTCCTTCCTGCACCAGGAAAAGGGGCCTCTACTTTTCCTGCTATTCTTGATTTAAATTTGTTGTGATGAAGTGCTTTTCAATATTATTGTGTTGTAAAACCAAAACCAAAGTAATTAGAGCGGTTTTCAAATGAGTGTCGTAAAACCAAAACCAAAGTAATTACTCCAGCCAATCACAACAAACACAAATTACCCAATGAACCAATCAGAACTCGAAGCAAATACATGTAACCGGCGTCAAGCGCGGGAAAACGCGTGCGAGCAAGTCGCGATTGGTTTGAGTTTTACTTCTGATTAGTGGAGAAAGTGGCGTGAAATTTTTCAACCAATCACAGAGCGAAGTAAAGCAAAACCAAAGCAAAACGCGAATTACTTTCGACACTCAAATGAAAACCGCTCTACCCTAGCCAGTCACAACAAACACAAATTACACAACTTCCAAGCTTTAAGTTTTCTGGAAAATGTTTGAATTCTTGTTGACTCTAGTAAAACTTTAAAATGAGGGCATTGAAACTCTTTGAAAGAACACAACAGCTGGTGAGAATGTATGAAGCAACAGTCCAAAGAAAGAAAGAAAGAAAGAAAGAGTTTCAACTCGTGTCAACTCTAATTACTTTTGTTCTGATCTTTGTGGTTCCTAATACAGATAATCAGAATTCTTCAAAATAACTCACCCCTCCACCCCGACGAGGTGAACAGAACAAAGGCTATTTGAAGGAAAAAGTCCCTAAGTAACCTTTTGTTTTAAAAAACTAATAATAACATTCCTGGGTTCCTGTGGCATTCTTGCTTTTAACTATTACCTACAAATCACTCTAACTTAATTATTATTTGCTCTAGAGCAGTCATAATAACAAAACTTTGTTGAAAATCCACAACTAATTTTCGAGCGCGAGCGACTCAGGTTCAAGGGGCCGACTCAGATTGTACAATCATCTGGCTTACAAGGAAACGAAAACCGACTTAATCAATACTGAAATATCAAGTGTCCTTCCCTTTTATATCGTCCCGAGACTTTCGACAAACCATCGACAAAACAAGTCACTTTTACAAATGTAAGCTTTGTAGTTGCATTATGGCTAATTAGTAACATCCTCTCAACGATCCAGTAAAAATTGACGAGGTCACAGACAAAACAAGAAACATGAGTAATTCGCAAGGATCCATAAATAAAACAACAAATCATAGTTCAAGAACAAATCGTCCCCTCGAGATCAAAGCTTGCCCGCTTTCGCTGTTGTAACTGTGCGTATCGTCAAGTAAACGAAAGTGATCTTCAGGAATTTTTACCTTAAATGTTATTTTAATTCTATACGGGACTCCTTCCTTGATTACCACAGGACTGTCTTTAAATTTGGTCAGATCACCTGTAGAGACAAAAGAGAAATCCATTAGAAACAAATTTCGATTTTTCAGTTCCAATGTTTCAACAGAACGAACTCGTGTCACGCACGACATTGCTTTAAATTGTAAATAAGAATCAACGAATTGATGGGACGGAAAACGGACGATGCGTAAAAATTAAGCTTACAAGTAACTGGAAGGCAGAACTCTGCATCTGCATCGAGATGGCTAAACAGAAATAAGACATAATTTGAGCATCAAAACGAGCTAAATTCTGATACAAACCAGTAAGATCTAATTCAATATCTGGTCGACCTTCTACCAGCACTGACATTTTTTCAACCACGACATTTGGACCTCCGTCATCGGCGCCTGAAAGGAGAAAAATCGTCGTGGCAAGAGGATCAGTAAAACTGTTTAGCTGTACAATTAATGTAATGAGATAATAAATAATCAATTTCACTTTTGCTTACCGGCTGCCTCAGCGCCAGCGAGCAACATTTGCTTGTACCTAACCAAAGATTCATCGTCAGCGTCCAATTTTTGAATTTCGTCAAGAGTTTTTTGTGCTGGCGGCTTATAACCCGGTGTTTCTTCGGGTTCTTCATCTTCTATTGGAGTAGCTTGTTCTTCTGGATCAGCCATGGTAGATTTACACGAGCCAAAAGACTGAAGTTTCCGTATGCTCTCACAATCGACACGGCCTGCTTTCTGCAGAGTTGTAGTACCACCCCGTGACGTCAGGATGATGGTAAGTGGAACCAATGAGAGGTCCTCATATATTCAGCGTATCAACTGGCCAATGAAAAATGCTTTTCTTTTGACCAAAGAGTGCCGGTGTCACATTGATATGTGTTCCCCCGAACCCCCCGAACACATATCACTGTGTTTCCCCGGTAGGGAAACACAAAGCACTGAAGCTATGCATCCAAGCCTTCAAATGGTTTCAAAGCGACCAAAAACAAAACACAATGTTCTTTGGAAAGTTGGCTAAGTTGAGCAATTTTCTGTGTCTCGGACTTTCGACTTTTCTGTAAACCAGTCTCGGAGTTTCGATTTTTTTCTCAAACCGTCTCTGGGTCTCAATCGTTTTGCAAAGCTTTCTCCGTGTTTCTAAGTGTTGACAAAATTTCTGTTGACCTCTTATGCATCAGTCAATTCCAGCAGTGCCCATCCCCCCCCCCGGGGCAACCCCCGGGCATTAGCATTTTTTTTTTAACTCAATCCCGGATGCACCCTTAAAAAAAGTTCCCACTGGAACCGGCACAAAAAAAATCCGCAAAAATTCGCGTTTTGTTCAATCGCTGTGCAATTTGGACAATTGCGTGCCTATAAAATATCCGGGTCCCGTGGCAAGTTTGAGCTAGGATGCTTCAATGTGGCCTACATGAAGCATTTTTCAAAAATGTGTTTGGAGTTTTGAAATATGGCGTCCTCCGGGAAGCGATCAGGATTCATCACTGATGACACTTTGAGGGTTTTAGAAATGCTAGACGAAGCAGGCAGTGAAAATGGAGAAATTTCTGGCCATTAGGAGAGTATTCTTGATCATCAGCTTGCAAATGAAAGCGACGAAACGAGGTAAGAGTTGTCTAAATGTTGTTGCGTATGTGACCCTGCGAACACGCACGTGGTCTGAACTGCAATGAAATGCTGTGTAGAGCCGCTTTTTACCTTCAAAAACTTGCTTCACTCCTTCGAATAGATGTCTGGAATTATATTTGAATATGTAGCAATGAATATATCCGGAGGAAAAAGGTTTTTGGAACGACAGAGAAAAAATCGTTTACAATCTTCAGGACGCGTAAACAAATGTAATCTGAAGCGACGCTTCGGGTCACGTTTCTCCGTGTTGACTGACATGCAGGTCAATAATAAATTCTGAAATATTCTGTATTCATTCTTTTTCAGCCACACTTTCTGGAGATGTTGCCAATATGATAAAGAACAGTTTAGCATTCAACTTTTTCTTGTAACCACAAATCATTTTGAAGTAAAGTGCTTTTTATCAGAATTTTGTGGTCAATTTTCTGAAATGCAGGCTAATTTATGCACAATAATTAAAATATTATGGGCTTCTGTGGGTAAAAAAAATTTTTTTTGGAAAGCTAATTCAATACCCTTTAAAATGAGGTATAGCTCTTTACACAATTGTAAATACCTGGTGAGAAAATAAATAAACAAAAAATGTGGTCATTTTTCACTGTTTTTGCCCATCCGGGAAAGAGTTAAATGGCAAATTCTCGGGGTTGGGGATAAACAAGTCCGTCAATTTCCCGTCAAATGCCCCAGGTTGGGACCAAAAAAGAAGGCAAATGCCCCACCCCCGGGATCATTTATAAAGCAACGCTGCTCAAGATTTAATAAATCATAACAAGAAAGTTTCACTCATCATTAAGAACATTAAGGCTGGTTTCCATGTCATCGCTATGATTGCTGCAATCGCTGGAAAAAACGTTCAGCAATCGTTGTGATCATATGGATACCACACTTCAGCGATCGTAACGCTCACATCATTTCACAACGATCGCTGAAGAGTGGTTTCTATATGATTGCAACGATTGCTGAGCGTTTTTTTTAAGCGATCACAGAGATCGTAGCAACCGTACGGAAACCAGCCTTTATTTTCAATACTTTTCGGTTGTTTACCCGTGCGTCTATCCTCAATCCCGTTGTTCATTTGCTTTAATGCCACTTATCAGTAACACGCCAAATCGTGTACATGACAGTTCCTTTTGGTTCAATTATTCATTGATTTATGTGATTTTGACCTGCACAATTCATGTGTTTATTTTTAAAATATACTAAGAAATGCTTAAATATATTAAGTTATCCAGGAACTGAAAACACATTATCCGTATTTATCAAACGGCCAAAATCGTAAAAGATTTTTACGAAAGTGATCATCTTGGATAGCTTTAAAATCCATATATTACATGTGAGACCAAAACCTGACAAAGATGTCAAATAAATGCCCCGGGGTGTTCCGGGGGTAGGCAAATGCCCGACCCCCGGGCAGTGATAAAATTTCAAATGCCCCACCCCCGGGATTGAAACACGAGCAAATGCCCGGCTAATGCCCGGCTAATGCCCGGGGTGGGGATGGGCACCGCTGGAATTGATTGATGCATTACAAGGTTATTTGAAAAAAAATCTTATAGCTATGATGTGCTTCGCTAACATCACTCGAGTTATAAATGTCAATAAGCGGCTGAACTCAATTTGTTGTGTTCGAGAAATAAGTTTATCATAAAAAGTCTCGGGCTGACATTCAAAAATTCTAAAAGTTCGTTCTCTCATTCAAAAAATTGAAAAGTTCTCAGGCTTAGCTCGCGCAAGAGAAAACGATCGTCTCACTGAGTCGCGTAAAGTCTCGAATTGAATTTACCACTGATTCACCACCTCTGCTGTTTCGTAGGATTGAATGACTACTCAAATCGAGCTCAGCGACGCAAATCGAAGGTTGAAAAACTTAAAATTTAAGCGAGTGGCGAACTGGATAACCGACATAAGCGAACATTACTAAACCGGGATATTTTAATAAACCGACTAAACCAGATAAATCAGGATAAAAATACCGCATTTTTGTCCTCGGGAGATTCAGGAATTGCCACAAACTTTGCAATAGGTATAGTTTTCCGTTTTCAGTTGCGAAATTTTTTATTTTTCGCAATTCGGTTTCTGGAAGGGAGGGGGGTGGAGGAAACACAAAACACTGACCGCCATGTTTGAGGGGAACACACATGTCTCTAGTGATATGTGTTCGGGGGAACACATAACACGGGGGAACACAAATCACTGTGACCGGTATAAAAGACGAAGAGAAAGAGATTAGTGAATGGAGCAATGAAAAATGAATGGAAAGAGGGAGAAAGTTACCAAATACATAATTAGGTATGCATCACTACTGGTATGTCTGTATATTTCATTGTGCTGAAAAAGCGTCCGAAGTGAATAATTTTCTCCTAACCTGCGCCAAAAAAAAAAAAAGAAAACAAAAAAAAAAAGAAAAAAACACGCCTGATTGCAGGTTTTAAAAATTTCTCCTGAATTTAACCCCAAGAAAAATTTCAAATAAACTGTGACAGGTCTGGTGAAAAGCGCGTGATTAGTCACGAGTGCACGCCATTTACATTTGTGCTACTGTGCACAAATGGATTTATTACTAGCTATAGGCAACTGTTTTTAATGCTGTTTGCTTATTTTAATTGTGGCTCCCAAACAATCGAGTACGATAAAAAAGCAATGCTGATTAAAAGATAGGGAAACTGTATATTTACCAATATTTCAAAAGGCACAGCCTTTCTTCTTCAGGGTCTTACAGAAAACTTGGTTCTTTATTTTTTACTGGTTAGATCCTTTACTGCAGGATCCGGTACTTTTATTTTGTTACGGTGGTCCATGCAAAGTTTACTGTTCCCAAACAACAATTTTTTCGATTGTTCAGGCTTATTTGATTGTAGGGATCAGGAAGTGGGGAGGAGGCTTACTAACGACAGGGCACCATCCTGCTAGCGAGGCTTATTTACAGGCTTATTTACTGTAACGCACCCTATATAATTTTATATTTTTATATCTTTTGTTTATTTTATAGAGGGCCATAGGGTCATCAGTGTTCACCACTGTCACGTGTTACCCTCTTATACAAATAAAGTCTTTTGACATGATTTGAAAGTCAAACTACTTTGAAACTTCTATCAAACAACAAATAGCCTGTTCCAGGCTCTCAGTTAGTTAGGACGGCACGAAAATTAGAAAGAAAACGCGAAAATAAGAAGCATGGGATCTGGACTTGTCTCCCCCCAGCCGCCACGCGTTTTTTGTGCTCGTTTTCTCAATTCACGCTTTCCCCACTATCTCGGAGCCTGGAACAGGCTAACCAGAAAGCTTAAAGGGAAACATAACACGTAGAAGTATCAAGTTGTTTATTACAAAGTCATTTAGAGTGATGAAACAATATCTAATAATAAGTGTCTAATAGTCAAAGTTGAACAAAGAAAACAGTGGAAATACCTGGGGGGGGGAGGGTATTCCGGATTTCTAGTGACGGGGATGATCGAATAGGGGCAAAAATTAAAACCCAAAAAAATCCCTGGACCAAAAATTAACCCCCAAAAAAATCTTGTGCCGAATTTCCAGGCCTTAAAAATTTCCAGAAAGGATTACATGATATAATACTAACTACGCAGTCAGCACTACCAAGAATCTTGAGATTGTTTTGGATACCCAAAAAATTTATACTTAAATCGAGCCACACACAATAAAAATACTTGCCAAATTCTCATTCCCAAAAAAATCCCAGAATCGAAAATTTCAAACCCAAATAAATCCTTCGATCATCCCCGTCACTTGAAATCCCGAGTACCCCCCCCCCCCCCCCTGGGTGGAATTAGTGTGCAGGTCTAATTGTGTGTAATAGTTTAGTACCCATTTCACAGGTTAAGTGAAATCACTGTATAATACTTCATTCCAGTAAAGACCGACCCAGTAAAAAGCGACAGGAAACTTGATTTACTCAGACAAAAATCATGCCTTGTGTTGATCACTGATCTGTCATACGTTTTGGGGTACCTCTTTGTCTTTATCACATTTCAACAAGTATTTAACCCATTGACTCCTGGACATTTTGCCAAAAAATGCCTTTTGAAGCGAGTCAAGCCATTTTTTGGTCGCTGTCTAGCCAAAAAGAATCCAAACTGTCCAAAACGTTGTTTACGAGTCGAGCACTGGACTAACTTTTGTTCCTGATGCCAAATTACAGCTTTCAAAGTTCGGGCATGCGCAGAAAGCAAAATTTCGAGATCGTTTTTTTCGAGAAAGTTTCGCTGCCCTTTCGTCTTTTACCTTTTGCTTTCTCTCCTCCCCGCTTCTTTTGCTTTTCTTCCCCCCCCCCGTTTTTTTCTTTTGTGGGGCATTTACTAGGCTTCCTTTTGGTGGGAAAAGATTTTGCAAAACGTTCGAGGATCGTGAATATTTTTTGAAGGAAGTACCAGTGGGTAGTAGGACAACATTTTCATTGGAATTGTCTGGTCAAAGTTACACAGTTTTTTCGTCTTTCTCTGGTCTGTTTGACTGAATAGCGCTCATTTGGGTATGGCTTGAAAGATCTCATCTCCCTGCACAAAGTAGTGTATTAATGTTCGTAGTTGTCAAAGTTGTCTAGGACCGTTAAAACTGATGACGTCACAAGTGGTACAAGGGACGTGGTTAACGAAGGGCGGTTTCGGGCGGTTCAGGGGTCAATGTGTTAAATTCTTTCATACCCACTTCGTGAAGGATAATGCATGGAGGGATGGGAGGGTTAAATCCGAAATCCAAAGAGGGGGGGGGGGATATTACAGAGCAGATATGGTAGCCAAGTGGGTGTGCTAATCATGAGTGAGAGAAGACTGGATTGAGAGAACAAGCTGTGATAGGAGGTTTAAGGATAGATCCTGGGGGGTGGTTACTTCCCAAATATTTGGGTGGGGGTGTGGGGCACACTTCTGGAACCCCTTCCCCTATTTCAGACCAAAATATGTGATTTTCCCTACCCTAATTTCAGACATGTTGATAACCTATTTCAGACCAGACCCTCACCCTATTTTGTTTGCATAAACATTTGAGAAGGGCTCCAAATTCCCAACATTAAACAAACCTCAGTTCTTAGGAGAAAACTAATAAAAAGATGGCTAATTGTAAGACCCACACCAGATTCCATATCCGAGTGCACAAACCTTACCCTATTTCAGACCCTTTGAAATAGAAAGTTTCCTCTAAAACTTACCAAACAAAATGATTGCTCTATACCCTATTCCAGACCAAAAAGGCTCAAAAACCATACCCTTTGGCACCGCACATACCTATATAGCTCATATAAGGGAGCCCCCCCACCCCCCCGGGGGATAGATCCACCGTGCAACGTTAATGCAGGGATGAACTGCTCTCGCCCTCTTGCATTTGCTACGCCTGCATTTTCTTCAGCGGATTCCCCCACCTTCTCTGGAAACAAAACCGGGTAAGTCCACTAAAGAGGGCATGTTTAATCCAAAAGTTAGTGAAAACATCAAGAAAATTAACAATAAAAACACCCAATGCAAGTTCTTATTGATAAGAATTTTATTTGAAAGCTCTTTTAAATTTTCAGGTTATCCTCATAATTTAAACCTTCACACCAAAAAAATGCCATAAATAAAATGGAACAATTTATTTACCGTTGGGGTGGATGGTCAATTTTAAGTGTGATGACACTTTCAAAAACTTTCAAAACCTAGAGAAACCACAATAACTAAGTTTAAAATGAAATTGTCCCTATAAATGGTTCACAACCCAGTGCTAGGAAATGTTAGTGAGGTGAAGAGAGTTCTACTGATTAAGTTTAAAAGATGAAGATAATTTTGTCACTCTCATCAGTCCTTGTTAAAGGCTGGTTTTAATAAGCCACACAAGTACAAGCACAGTCATTGTTATTTCACTATAAAAATGGGCTTAAGGTGAGTCCAGTTGAAGGAGAAACATTTCCCTTTAACTGATGTTTCTGATCATGTTCATTAAAACTGTGCTTATTCTTGTGTTACTTGTAAAAACCCAGCTTATGAGTGTTTCCTCATATCAATGAAGAAATATATGATGCACTCTTGCAAAATACAGGTGCCACAGAAATTCTTTTTTCTATATGGGGAATCTTCAGCTGCTTGTAATAGATTCTACAGCTCATCCTTGGTGGTTTCAGCTTCAACCTCACCCTCTGTGACTTCTTCACCCTCTTCCTCTGTGCCCTCCCCCTCTGCTCCTTCAGTCTCAGTGCCTTCTCCCTCAACATCTGGGGGTGGTTCTTCTCCCTCTGCTGGTTCCTCATTGCCTTGTTTGCCTTCGGATTCCACAAACTTGACCAAATCTTCCAAGGTTCTTCCGCCTTTGTAATCTACAATCTGCAGTGCAGCATAAAACACCAACAATCAACAGTCACCCAATAACCACCTTAAAAACACAGATATACTAACTAAAGTAGGGGAAAGACACAGCTGACTTCTGGCCAGCAGCAACAAGCACTCATTTCTGTAGCACTTGGCTAGCAGGAGTATTGCTCTTCTCCAGGTCAGAACGTTAGGCCATTGCAGGTAGGGTGACTACCTGAATTTCATCCGGTTATCCCCCCGTACTTTATCCGGTTATCCCCCAGTATTTTATCAGGGTATTCCCCAGTACTTTGTCTGGTTATCCCCCAGTCCCAGTATTTGGTCAGACTAGCACCCAGTAGTTCAGGTTATCCCCCAGAACCTATTTATACACTTGGCAACACAGCCCCAGAGACGAGGCCTTGGAGAAATGTACTCCCAGTCTTAAGTTAGATTCACCAGCTACCAGAACACTGTTATGTTACTCTGAGCTCTACACAAAAGGCATTAGCCCACATTTAACCCTTTCACTCCCAGAGTCAGTTATGGAGACATTATATTAATGTGATTCTAACTTTTGAGTCTGTGGATGAAATCCCATGGTGTGACCATTCAAATGAAACCTTGTCAGCAGTACTTTCACATGGTACTATTCATATTTACACATTTTGCTAAATGAAATTTGGGGTTAAGGTATTCACAGGTCTGGCATCAATTGCTTTGATGATTTAGAAGCTGTCCTAATTACAGTTTTATAAACAGGTGAATTACAACATCAGAGGTTCATAGATGTGTGAAAATATAGCACAGTGATATCATTACACATACTGTAACACCAACTGACATTAAACCCTTTTTGTTTTTCAAGAGAACTAACCTCATCACTATCTTTGGGGAAGTACTTTAGAGTAGGGAAGCTCTGGATCTTCACACTTTCTACTTCATTGGCAGTGGAATCCATCTTGGCAATGACAACATCCTCACGGTCCTTGAATTTCTCCCCAAGTTCATCCCAGATTGGAGCCAGCTTCTTACAATGTCCACACCATGGGGCATCTGTCTCAGAACAAACAAGTATTTGTGAGCACACATTGGTTCATGCAGCTTTCAAAAAAGAAATCAAGCGCTATCCAAGGACAGCCCTTGACCTCATAATGTCACTGAGTTCACAACCAGTTACTGTAGTTTTAACCATGACAGGCTGATTTTGGAGTCCATGAGTACACACTGGTTTACTAAACCATGTAAGAAAATAACGAGATTGTGCATATTACAAATTTTTACACTTGTTCAGAAAATCCACAAGGCCTGACCAGATTCAAAGACTTTTCAAAACAACTGTTAAAGTGCAAAATTGGCATAAACTTCCTCATAGCATAGCAATTTTTGGGGACATCTTAATGCCCTGCAGGGCTAAAAATTGGCGGTTGCCCAGTCGCCACTGGCTATTTAAAACTGACCAGGGCCACTAAAATTGTAGTTCAGTTTGACCACCTTTCTTTCAATTTCTGTTCTTTAATTAAGTTCACTGACTTCCATTGAATTTTTAGTTCTGAAGGGGAAAGTTCCGCGCAGATTTAAATGGTTTTACGAGTAGTTACATTGATCCACATTTTGTAGATGTCATTTTGAATTTGTTGTTGCCACGTGACACCAAATTTGCCCAGAGTTCTATGCACCATGCTTTCAAAGTCGCACACCTTAATCGCTCCAACAACAGACTTTGCACTAGGTTTTAGAATATAAATTTGGTTGCAGAAATAACGACATATGGAAATTCCAATCCAGTTAGGAGCCACCGCCATTAATAAAAAAAAGCAAGAAATGAGGAAGAAGTCGTGAAAAATAACAAACTACAAGAAGAACAAAAGACAAGGCTTTTCAAGGCCTGTAAGGCCTGCACAACTTGTCCTACCTAAGAAGACCAAGTTACAAAAGAACATGATTTATTATACTTACAAAATTCAACAAAAACAGCCTTGGTTGGGTCCTTCACTACTTCATCAAAGTTCTTTCCTACGAGGACCTTCACTGGTTTAGCATCCCAATCCTCAGGAACGTCTTGGCTAAGCAAATGAGCCTGGGAATTTAAAGAAAAAAAACAGCAAAAGAACACACAAAGGTGAAGGATTTATTATTGAAAAAAGAATTTGAACAAGAAAAGCCCCAAGGGTATTAGACCCTGCCGTTGTTCTCCCTCCCCTCGGGGTGCAAAATCTATTATAGTCACTCTAGATACGAGCCCAGCTGGTGTAGGGAAGTTTGTGATGCACATCTGTCTAGCTAAGCTAAAACTGGGAGTCTGACGTTAGTGACCAACAAAAAAATGAAACACGAAAGAAAAAAATGGGTATTACAGTAACCCTACCCCGTCCTGAGGGCAGGGTAAAAATTCTTTTCTCATGCCTTTTATTCTCCCATCTCTCCCAAAACCAAGCTCCCACACGGCTTGATAGATCAGCTGACTACGATATTGCACTGTTAATACAAAATCATGGGTTCAAGTCCCATTCAAGCCTGTATTTTTTTTCTGACTCTCTCTGAAACTGTTGAAGTTGACAAACTCATTCCCAGGTGTTTTTCATTCTTGAGCCCATAAATAAAAGCAAACAACTTATCTACCTTAAGCTTTCCATCAAGGACATCCTGTACAAAAGCTTTCACATTATCAGTGGTAAGCTCGGTGGTTTGTGGTTTATATTTGGTCATGTCATCCGCTTCCAAGTTGATCAGACGGACAGTTGGGATCTCGTTAGCATTAATTCCAAAGAACTCAGAGATGCGGCTGTTGTCCTCAACATCACTGTCAACAAGAACGAAGAGAACTTTTCCCTTGAATCCCTTGGCAGCAGCTGAAAAGCTATCATGGATACCCTGGAACACATCTGATTTTTTGCTGGCGAACAGCAGGATGTGTTTCTTCACATCTCCACCAAAAATCTTGGGTGCGTTCTAACAAAGAAAAGATAACAAAGTTACCACTGCTGTCTAGCTAGTTCTAACTGACATCTTGGACCAAACCACCAATGTGGTGTCAGGGGCCAATGCTGACATCGGGGAGCAGGGCTGCCTTGTGTTGCCTGGGTTTTTATTCCGTACATGGCATCATATGATTTGCCACCGTTCCTCACTCATTTATTAGTTGACAGTTGAAATTGAAATTGAAATTGAAGCCATTCAATAATGTTTATTGATCCAACTGAGACCTTCACTCCAAAGAAAATACAACTGCCCAATAATTAAAATAATGGTTTTCCCTCTCAAAATTAAAGATTGTGGCTGTCATCAATCCAAATTGTGCAAGTATAAACTGTACATAATGGAGGTCTAACTTTGAAATATGTTACCTCGTCATTGAATTCTGTGACAAGAGGAAGCTGGTTAGCCTTGATGAATTTGATGATCTGCTCAGAGTCATGTTCTCCATCATAGTCATTACGTCCCTCATCAAACTACAATTAGAAATTGAAATGCAATTAAGAACCAATCTGTATACAGCATTCAAATCAAAGTCATGGAGCGGTAGTTTCTTATGACGCCATTCATTACGCTGTCCCCATGCATGAGCTGGTTTGAAAGTGTGAGCATTCAAATGAAAGCTACTAAGTGATACTTCTTGTGGTAGAGTATTATGCTTAACAAGGTGGTTCTACATTTTGAGACTGTGGATAAAATCCTAAAGTGTGACCATTCAAATGAAAGCTACTAAGAGATAGTTTCCTGTGGTGCTGCTTGTTATGCTGCACAAGATAGCTATAACTTTTTAGTCTATGGATAAAATTGCATGTGAAATTGCATTATGATCAGATCTTTCCAAAGGAAGGTAAATTAAATATGACAGTTGAACATTGGCAAGTTGAGTAACACAACCATAACACATACCGTACCTTTTTGAAAAGCACAAGGTTATCTCCTTCTACTTTGTGTTCTTTGGCAAGAACCTCATCATGGACAATTCCAAACTCAATATCATCAACACCCTGGGCAGCCTCGATGAAAGCTTTTGCGGCATCAGATTCTTTATCTTTGTAGAAACCAACAACGACAACATCAGCCTTCTCAGTGAAGCTCTTAACATCTTCAGCCGATTTGAGTTCCTTAGCTGGAGGGCCGGTCTTCTTCTCCAACCAAGTGATGATTTCGGAAGCTGTGCGACCACCTGCAATTAAAAGACATGGCTTGAGCCATCAACCAGGAGGCACACCCTTGGTAAGTACAGTACTTAAAATCTACAAACAAAATTAAACTGATGTGGGTAGAGATATCATTATGTTTTCTAGGAACATAACAGCCCTCAATGAGTTGGTTGAATGTGATTGGATCACTTGAGAAAAAAGATCAATGCATGCATATATTTTCCTTTGATAATGCAATTAACATGGTATGCTCACAAGAGCAACCTCAGGTTGTAAAGTTTGTTAGTGATGAGTCATCATTTAAGTTGGCATGTCCTAACAAAATAATTGTCCATCTAACAACATTTAAAACATTTCATTAGTAAATGTTTTTTTTTTGTTCACCACAGCTTTTCAGGATTAATACATGACCAAAGCCATGAACAAGTGCGTGCAAAAAAAGAAAAACATTTTTGTGGTATTTTTTCTCTCACTTCTTTTCTAGAGAAGGGTTTTATAAAGTTATTCGGTTCAACAACAAACAAAGAGCAGCAAAAAGTTAGGATTTCAGACTCAGATGTTCTCACAAAGGATTATTGTTTCTCTGAAACTTTTTAGAATATTAAGTTGTATTTAACAAACTGAACAAAGATACTTAACAAGTTGAGCTATGAGCGAAATAACCTATTTACTCAGCTGATACAAGGGGCTTTTATATTGGCATCCCCCTCGCGATAACAAAAGAACAACGAGTCGACGGATATTAAAATTTTAAGCTGGGGGTTTCACATAAACGAAAAAAGACGAGATGATTAGATACAAAAATGGTGGAATGATGTTTTATTGTGTCTACTTTGGGCACCGAAACACGAAGTAAGGAAAAACAACGAGATTCAAACAATGAATATTTCACAACTTTTGTTCCACATCACTGCACGTGCGTACAGACTTTGCAATTGTACAAGGAATAAAGAGTTAATGGCGAAGAGAAATGTTTGCATTTTTAACTGACCTGAGTATTCGACCGCTTTTTGAGATTTGAAGAATTTGATGGTTGGGTAGCCGTGGACCTCGTACTTTTCGCCAAGTTTAGTTTCGGCAGTTGCGTCTACTTTAGCAAGCTTGATTGGAGAACCCTGTTCTTTGAGCATCCCGGCGGCTTTAGCGTATTCTGGGGCTAGCGCCTTGCAATGTCCACACCACGGGGCATCTACAACGGAGAAAATAATCAAATTCTTATCCTCCATTACAACTGCACTAATTCTAGCTAACAGACTTACAACGTGTACTTACAAAATTCGACGAGAATATGCTCATGGTCGCTTAAAGCTTTCTCAAAATTAACTTCTTTTAACACCAAGACATCTTCTTCTACTTCGATTTCATCACTATGAGGTTTATCATCGTTGTCTCCAAGGGCAAACGCCACTAAACTGAGTACCAGCGCGAGATAAAGCTTCATTTTGCGATCTTCACCGAGCTAACCGAATTGTTCGACTGTTCAACTTGGTGGCCGACAACCAAAGAGGTAGAGGACGTGGAGCACAGACCGGAAATGGCTTTACGTACCCTTCGTGTCTCGCTGTGATTGGTCAAGGGCTCCAAGGGCACAGAGCCCGCGAACTGCAGTCACGGAAGTGTTCTTCAAATTGTTCTTTGACACGTCTGCACAAAGTGGTTGAGAAAATATTACTGATCTATATTTATGAGATTCCAGCTGAATTGGCTCGTAAACTAATACCCAGCATAATCAGTCAAGAGTGGAGTGAAGACACAACAAAAGAATCCTAAAAGAGTACGTGGTAACCAGCCGAACGATGAGTCATGTTTACGTCGGCTCACTGGCGTTCATTTTTCATGGTCGATTGGAATTGTAAACCCTTACCCCTTGTTGTTTCTAAGTCACGGAAACAGGGCAGAAAACTGAACCCAGTCAAAAATTTGTGTTTCGGATGGAAAGAGCACCGTTACCTATCAAACGAAGCTTAGGGTGAGCTGAACTTGTAAACTGGGGCATTTTAATTTAATTATTTCTCAGACACCAAGAAACATACGGTTAGCGAACTAAACAAGATGTTCAGAAAGGCGTAATTAGTTGATAGGCTAAGGCCGGATTGTTTTTTAAAAACTGCTTCTGAAAACCCTCATTAATTTTGTTTGTTGTTAAACTAAGCTGTTTTGTGCATAATTATGAGAACAGTGTATCGACTGAAATATTGCCACTGATGCAAATTTTGTTCAATATATCAAACTATTTTATTTAAAAAAATAAACAGACAAAAGGAGCTTTTGTGAATACTTCTGATTTCATACTTACTGAGAAGAGAGCACGTGTGTCGAGTTTGTTTTTACTCAAATCAAAATCAGATACAGTCTGGCTCTTATTCTCAGTTTTATATTATTTGAAATTAGAAGCATCTACACCGTGGGATCGAGATGCCGAAAAGTCAGTCAAATTTTTAGCAAACGCGAGTTTCAGCGGGGACCCGCCAACCTCGTTTTCAGTGGATGGTGGTTTTAAAATATGTTTCTTATTGACATCATTA
Source organism: Siderastrea siderea (assembly GCA_964030785.1). NCBI lineage: Eukaryota > Metazoa > Cnidaria > Anthozoa > Scleractinia > Rhizangiidae > Siderastrea > Siderastrea siderea. Next base: position 41,697,981 of record OZ034973.1, on the reverse strand, counting down.
TGTCAATCACTGCGTTTCTATTTAGAAGGCAACAAGTTAGATTTTACTGATGAAATGCGCACTTGATACGTTTTTGGCACGTGCTAGTGTGCTAGCGATGTTCTTTCTAAGGCCCAGTTTAGACGCAGTACCTCTCATGTGCCGTACCAAATACATTTTCGCTCCTAGGTAATATTAAGCGACAAGCTTTGCCGTGCCCTGAGATTTTGCCTTGCCTAATTGAAATCTGTCGAAAAAAACTCATTTGGACACCGTACAACCGCCAAACAACTACGTACTTCTGGCAGCATGTGAGAGGTACGGCTTCTGAACTGGGCCTGAGTGCCACTCAATTTCAAAAAGACACCGGCAGATTGGACTGAGAAGGCGTCATGTGCAAGCTTATCGCAGGTTCGGTCATAAGATAACGCCAGATATTATCTAGTTCACCAGGTAAGCACCATAGTGTCACAATTTCAGTCATATGGCAACAGCATCAAATATTTTAGTATTTTAAGGCATCTCACGCCAAGAAGACTGCTGGATTTCCGGTCATGCATTGCATATCAACGAAATAAAAACTCAATTAAACCACCGGATTTTTTGTTTGCAGAAATAATACAGCTTTTAAATGTGCGTTTGTTCAGTTCAATCATTAGCAAACTATGTTATGAAAAAATAAACAGACAAAAGGAGTTTTTTAAAACGTGTTTGGCGAGCAAACGTATCGCGCCTAGCAATTATAGTTTCCTGTTGGAGAGAACACGTGTTGCGCACACGAGATGCAAGTTTCGTGTTGCAAGCCCCGGGTTGCAAGTTTGGAGTTTCGAGCAGAAGCAGAGTTTCGTGTTTTAAGTTTCTGAGTCATGTGGTAACACAACAGAAGGCGATCATATAGTTCACAAGGTATTAAATTGTATCACAAGTTATCACGAGTTATCAGTTAAGGTACAAAGTATCACACGACGAATTACATGGAATCACAGGTACCAACAGTTTATCATAACACCTGAGGCCTGAATTCACCGGAGAGAACTCCACCGTTACAACTACCCCCGTTAGTATGTACCGCCTCATTCTCACGACCACTTTCTTAATTGTGGCTCCAAAACAACCTCAGCCATTTTCTTTGTTTGTTTCTGTTGAAAACGAAGATAATCCGACCATCTCCGGTAATACGATCAACGATCACCCTTTAGAGTTTCAACTCCAGTTCAGTGTTTCAGTGTTTGAAAGATTACCCCGTTAATAGGGCAACTCCGTAGATGCCTAGTGGCTTAATGGTAAAAGGGAACAAGAATTGCTAAGGAAAAAGCCAAAGCTATCTTTAAACTGTATTCGGCAGCCATTTATAAAACGTCATCTCAGGCGTCTACGTTGTAGTGTCTTCCCTCGTCGGTTTTCATTGTAAATGGTTTGAACCCAGGAATTTCTAGTCATTTCACAAGTCGGTAGAGTATGATCGTCCGGGTAAGTGTAGTTCTGAGAAGGACTGTTTGTGATGAAGAGAGAAAGAGAAAGAGGAAAACGATTGACTCTTTCCTCCTCTTTGTGCCGATGTAAGCTATCATAATTTGACCTTAATTAGTCCTGGTCACCCCTCTAATACGGCCGAAATTTTCTGGTCCGTTATTGTATCACAGGATCTCACAAACAGTTTGCGAGGTATTTCTTGGTATGACATTTTTTACATGCAATCACAAGGTATTGCAAATTTCACGAGTTGTTGCACGGAATAAGAAAGGTATAACAAAGGTCACAAATTTTCCCTCCACTACACTGACCGAACACACAACAAGGCTAGGGAGCATAGGCGTGTTGGTCAGGCAGGCCTTTGCGGAAACAGAAGGCGTACCAAAGCTGACGAGTTGTCATATGGCATCAACATGATCCCGGTAAAGTTTACCAAGCTATGTCATCACGCGTTATGAAATAGCATATAACAAGAAGGCAGTAAATTTACGTTATCTCAGTTCAGTTTGTATTATTTTGTTAGGCCAAGTGGCGGCGACTCGGGGCATCTTGGATTGCCTAACCCAAAGACCCTGCATGGGAGCGAGGTTGTGGAACTGGTAGAAAAACAATTTTTCGTTTGGAGATCAACCTCATTACCTGTGTCTTTGGGTTAGCAAACCAATTTGGTGGCGACACAGGCAAGATCAGGCGTGCGTTTCTTGAAAGCCCCGAAAAGTTTTCGGCCCCGAAGATCATTTTTAAAAATGTGAAGAGCTCATTCTACAAGGCTGTTATTTTAAGATGTCTCTAAGACAAGAAATATCAGCTTATAACAAAGTTTCATGCTTAGTAACTGCTTTGTTTACAAGATACAGTGTAAACCCTTACTCTTTGTTGTTTCTAAGTCACGGAAACAGGGCAGAAAACTGAACCCAGTCAAATATTTGTGTTTCGGCTGGAAAAAGCACCGTTACCTATCACACGAAGCTTAGGGTAAGCTGAACTTGTAAATTGGCGCATTTTAATTTAATTATTTCCCAGACACCAAGAAACATACGGTAAGCGAACTAAACAAGATGTTCAGAAAGGCGTAATTAGTTGATAGGCTAAGGCCGGATTGTTTTTTAAAAACTACTTCTGAAAACCCTCATTAATTTTGTTTGTTGTTAAACTAAGCTGTTTTGTGCATAATTATGAGAACAGTGTATCGATTGAAATATTGCCACTGATGCAAATTTTGTTCAATATATCAAACTATTTTATTTAGAAAAATAAACAGACGAAAGGAGCTTTTGTGAATACTTCTGATTTCATACTTACTGAGAAGAGAGCACGTGTGTCGAGTTTGTTTTACTCAAATCAAAATCCGATACAGTCTGGCTCTTATTCTCAGTTTTATATTATTTGAAATTAGAAGCATCTACACCGTGGGATGGAGATGCCGAAAAGTCAGTCAAATTTTTAGCAAACGCAAGCTTCAACGGGGACCCGCCAACCTCGTTTTCAGTGGATGGTGGTTTTAAAATATTTTTCTTATTGACATTATTATGTCAATTACCGCGTTTCTATTTAGAAGGCAAAAAGTTAGATTTTACTGATCAAATGCGCACTTGATACGTTTTTGGCACGTGTTGGTGTGCTAGTGATGTTCTTTCTAAGGCCCAGTTCAGACGCCGTACCTCTCGTGTGCCGTACAAAACACATTTTCACTCCTAGGTCGTATTAAGCGACAAGCTTTGCCTTGCCCTTAGAGTTTGGCTTGCCTAATTGAAATCTGTCGAAAAAAACTCGTTTGGACACCGTACAACCGCCAAAAACGTACTTCTGGTACAGCATATGAGAGGTAAGGCTTCTGAACTGGGCCTGAGTGCTACTTAATTTCAAAAGACACCGGCAGATTGGACTGAGAAGGCGTCATGTGCAAGCTTGTCGCAGGTTCGGTCATATAAGATAACGCCAGATATTATCTAGTTGACCAGGTAGGCACCATAGTGTCACAATTTCAGTCATATGGCAACAGCATCAAATATTTAGTATTTTAAGGCATCTCACGCCAAGAAGACTGCTGGACTTGCGGTCACGCATTGCATATCAACGAAATAAAAACTCAATTAAACCACCGGATTTTTTGTTTGCAGAAATAATACAGCTTTTAAATGTGCGTTTGTTCAGTTCAATCATTAGCAAACTATGTTATGAAAAAATAAACAGACAAAAGGAGTTTTTTAAAACGTGTTTGGCGAGAAAACGTATCGCGCCTAGCAATTACAGTTTCCTGTTGGAGAGAACACGTGTTGCGCACACGAGATGCAAGTGTCGTGTTGCAAGCCCGGGGTTGCAAGTGTAAAGTATCGAGCAGAAGCAGAGTTTCGTGTTTTAAGTTTCTGAGTCATGTGGTAACACAACAGAAGGCGATCATATAGTTCACAGGGTATTAAATTGTATCACAAGTTATCACGAGTTATCAGTTAAGGTATTAAATGGTGACAAGTTTTGACAAAGTAGAATCACAGGTACCAACAGTTTATCATAAAACCAGAGGCCTGAGTTCACCGGAGAGAACTCCACCGTTACGACTACCACCGTTAGTATGTACCGCCTCATTCTCACGACCACTTTCTTGTGGCTCCAAAACAACCTCAGTCATTTTCTTTGTTTGTTTCTGTTGAAAACGAAGATAATCCGACCATCTCCGGTAATACGATCAACGATCACCCTTTAGAGTTTCAACTCCAGTTCAGTGTTTCAGTGTTTGAAAGATTACCCCGTTAATAGGGCAACTCCGTAGATGCCTAGTGGCTTAATGGTAAAAGGGAACAAGAATTGCTAAGGAAAAAGCCAAAGCTATCTTTAAACTGTATTCGGCAGCCATTTATAAAACGTCATCTCAGGCGTCTACATTGTAGTGTCTTCCCTCGTCGGTTTTCATTGTAAATGGTTTGAACCCAGGAATTTCTAGTCATTTCACAAGTCGGTAGAGTATGATCGTCCGGGTAAGTGTAGTTCTGAGAAGGACTGTTTGTGATGAAGAGAGAAAGAGAAAGAGGAAAACGATTGACTCTTTCCTCCTCTTTGTGCCGATGTAAGCTATCATAATTTGACCTTAATTAGTCCTGGTCACCCCTCTAATACGGCCGAAATTTTCTGGTCCGTTATTGTATCACAGGATCTCACAAACAGTTTGCGAGGTATTTCTTGGTATGACATGTTTTACATACAATCACAAGGTATGACAAATTTCACGAGTTGTTGCACGGAATCAGAAGGTATAACAAAGGTCACAAATTTTCCCTCCACTACACTGACCGAACAAACAACAAGGCTAGGGAGCATAGGCGTGTTGGTCAGGCAGGCCTTTGCGGAAACAGAAGGCGTACCAAAGCTCACAAGTTGTCATATGCCATCAACATGATCCCGGTAAAGTTTACCAAGCTATGTCATCACGCGTTATGACATAGCATATAACAAGAAGGCAGTAAATTTACGTTATCTCAGTTCAGTTTGTATTATTTTGTTAGGCCAAGTGGCGGCGACTCGGGGCATCTTGGATTGCCTAACCCAAAGACCCTGCATGGGAGCGAGGTTGTGGAACTGGTAGAAAAACAATTTCCGTTTGGAGATCAACCTCGTTGCCTGGGTCTTTGGGTTAGCAAACCAATTTGGTGGCGACACAGGCAAGATCAGGCGTGCGTTTCTTGAAAGCCCCGAAAAGTTTTCGGCCCTGAAGATCATTTTTAAAAATGTGAAGAGCTCATTCTACAAGGCTGTTATTTTAAGATGACTCTAAGACAAGAAATATCAGCTTATAACAAAGTTTCATGCTTAGTAACTACTTTGTTTACAAGATACAGTGTGAATTATCGTGCCCGAAATGGGCCGAAAAGTTTCGGGGCTTTCGAGAAACGCACGCCAGGCCCGAGCTGGGCCCGAGCCACCGCCATCTTGTATTGTCTATTAAACCCAAAGACCCTGGGAAAGAGGCGGAAAGAGGCTTTTCTTATACCGGTGGTCGGGAATTTTTGACTACCTCTCAAAACGTTCTGTTTAATTTAGCTTTAATTTGGAAATCAGCCGGGCAAACCAAAATAGCTTTACCACTTACATTCCAACCGAAATATAACCGAAAATTTGTATTCTGTCGAATCCAAGAGAGCCAAGAGATCTAGTAAATAAGGAGAGCGCTTGAGACACGGTAGACTCGACAGTGTTGATATTTCGTTCAGTCTTCAGTGTAAATCTCGTTTATTTATTGCCAACTTATTCAATTATCCTGAATCAACAAGCTTCGTTATGATTTGCAACGGATAATGTTCTAGTTATGTCAACGTTTATCAACTCAACCTCCTTGTGATCTCTTGAACGTACCATTGTATTGATGTAACAAACACTTCGACGTACGGTCAAATTACGTTAAAAATGTCAGCAGCCATGGCAGCAAGGTAACAAAAAACCCTGAAGTTTTCCTGAAAAAAAACCTGTGTGTAGAACTTCCACTTATTGAGAAATGACTTAGTGCTAGTTAGGAGAATTGGCAAGACGCCGTAGGGTTCCGCGACATTCATTACAACTCATTCACTTGGCCTTATATATAATAAAATCAATTAAATGATAATCTAAAAACATCAGTTACGCTTGTCACTCTTCTGTTTATCTTGCTTGCGGGAAAGTAACATTATAACGGGTGCTTATTGTAAGTAATTGCACTGAAGAAAGGTTATAATTAAAAATTATGGAGCAAAAGGAAGAAATTTAGGGTAATTTGTTTCGCAGGGAAGCGGTAGGTTCATCTGGCTGGGGTGACCTACACACTTTTCGACAGTCGTAGTTTAAAAGCGGTAAAGCTTGAATACGAAACCTTGATTCATGAACTAGTGATATGCTGCCGCAAAATCAACCGTTCAAGCCAACTTATAAATAATGAATCTCGGCTCGCTTAGGTCTAAAACAGCGACTCCTTTTCTCGCAGCAAGACAATTAGCTTTGCCCCAAAACGCAAAATTTCACATCGGCACTTCGGAGATAGGCTGTGTGTGGGCTGTAATCGAATTTTGACAATTTTCTTTGCCCGCCAGCGTAGATTTAATCATCGTTTTTTGCTTTTTAGCTTTCAAGCTTACCATTATAAAAAATTCTAACGATTAGGTCGCTTGATCTGAAAGTCTCGTAAAATAACAACAACATCATTTTGAAATGAAAAACAATGAAATGCTTAAAAGCATTTAAGTCGGGAGATAAAAATTCAAATTTACATACATTGAAACACCTTAAGGAGTATTATCTCTTTGACACCGAAACCAAACAAACCGGAAGAGAACAGCTATATTCTCAGAACCTTGTTAAAAGGATGCCATAAAGACTGAAATTGAACCAAAGAAAATTCACTTTTCATGATAAAGGCCACAAAAATTCGAGAAAGGAATAGTCGGAAAGCTTTTTGGGTGACAGAAAAGAAAATGCGAATAGTTGTATTTTTAAAGCTGATCAATTTGAACAAACTGCAGTAGAAGCTACACCTGTATGCTCGTATTAGCATTTGGTTGTCTCAATTCTTTTCGCTGATTGGTTAGTTTCCAATGTTAATTGCTCACTTTCACTAACTTTGTCCTCGGTGACCAATGAAACGACAGCAATCTAAAAAGCTTCGCATGATCGCCGCAACTCGCCAATACACCGATTACAGAGAGCGACAGTGTTGAGGGTAATATTTGCAAGCTTGAAGCAAACACTAGTTTCGCGGGAATCTAGATCATATCTACCTTGCAACATGGACCGAACGCAAATGATGAAAACAGTTGAAAGCTTGAGAGACCAACTACGAATCTCCCGACTTCCAGTGTCTATTTGCAGCAACGAGTAAGTCGTGTCACGGTCTTGACATTTAAATTTGTAAACTCGGGGGTTTATATCATGCGGTGATTATTAATGTTGTAGACACGTTCAAGGTAAAATCTGGCGTCTTTCAGATGTGAAAAACTGCTCGCTTCCGTGCAAGTGAGCGTCCGATTCAAGGTTCCGATCAAACGCGTTCGCTAAATGCTGTGGTTTTGAGAAATAGGCGAATTTAAGGCGGTTTTTAAACGGCGTCGGTAATGAATACTGCCCTAATCTTTTGCATCGGAAAAAGCTCAGTTGAAATCAGATACAGTTTTTTTTTTCAGATTTCCTTCAGCTCTCTCTCTAATCCTGTACGGTGTCGTTATTAAAAAAGCGATTCCCTGTCAGTTATATTCGGAAGAAACTTTTCAATTCATCAATCGGGAGATTTTCGCTGAAATCCTCGCAAACTGAATTGAATCTATAAACAAAGCCGTTTACACGACAAAGTTACATTCATAAAATTATGGTGTTTCCAGGCGTTATCGTAAAATTCGCCAATTTTTTTCAAAGAACGGAAAAAGAAAGAAACCAGTGTACTCTTATATGAGCCAAAAAATATGGCACAGACCAATGACATAGCAAAACAATGAACCAGCCTTAATATTACTTCGCTCAATCCATCTGCGCATGTAAGCATTTAAAAGCGTCTTGTCATTTCCCTACGCTTTTATGTAGAAAGCGGTGTATGATCTTGCGATGATTTTTATTTAATTGAAAACTTTTCATCGGTATTGGAAATCAATGATGAACAATACTTTTTACATTTTTTATTACTATTTCATCTAGGCTGAAAGAATATTGTACACAAAATGGAACGAAAGACCCTCTTATTCACCCACCGGAAAGAAGAGAAAACCCGTTTGCGGAGAAGCAGAAATGTACACTTCTTTGACAATGAAGAAACGCCGAGTTGCAGAAATGGGAGTGCATGGTGCTTTTTTCATGAAACGGACAAGTTTGAAACTATCTGTTGTTATTGTGAAGTTAAAAAATTAGCCTGAACGAGCGAGCATTAACACTGGATGAAGTCATGGTTTTTGCGACCGAGAACAAAATTGCAAAAAAAAATCTGTAACCTAGCTAGATGATCGAGGTTTCCTCGTCGTTATGATGTACATACAGGAGGTTGTTTTCCTACTTTTGATTTTTGTTTAATTTAATAGCTCTGAACGTTTCTTCGAGCCACCGTACGATATAAACAGTCCAATGCGAATTTGCAAATGTGCGATGATTAGTTACTGCTCATATGGGTTCAAAGTTCCTTTAACCTAGCCTCCTGTAAGATAATTTAACCTCAAAGCTATATTGTACAGAGGGAAGTTATAAAGATTAAAATAACGTTTTCCGAACTGGTTAACGAGTCAACTCGATTCGACTCTGTAATTTTAATGGTCGGTTTCTTGAATTTCAAAAAGTGTCGACTTTGAATAATTAAATTTTTATTTTGCTCGCTAACTGGGAAACCGACTGATCACCAGGATACATGATTTGGGTCCACTGTAAAAGAAAGAAAGGCAAGAAATAAATTGAATGTTTGAAAACAAAATAGCATGGCGAATGAATTTTTATGTAATGTTAGTACGGTAATCTGGGCTTCCGATAAGCCAATGACCCAATCACTCGCAGATATAAATCAAAATTCAGTTCATGAAAATGTAGTTCAAGGGTCAGAGTGATTCCCCGTTTGTCTGTTTTTGTTTTCAACGTTTTGGGAATATAATTTGAGACTTTCCAGTTTGATATTCTAGTGATATCTCGTTTCCCCGTTCAAAACAAGTTTAACAGTAAAGTTCCTGCAGGTTGTCGATAAACTGCGTCAAAAGTACACGCTGCCGGAGTCAAATTTAAGAAACATGGTTAATAAATTGACGATGACGTCACTTTTAGCCAGAAATCGCAATAATGTAACTATACCAACAAACTGAAAGACAAACTATTGATAACACTGAACTTTATAGATTTCCCTGCATCTCAATTGCAATATAAACCATATCCCTATGAGTTATTTCCCGATAAGTACTTTTTCAATTGTGGTGACGTTTTTTGTGCTGCTCAAGATAGCCTTTTGCCCTTTTTCCTTGTGGGTAAAAACGGTGTAACCATTCAAATGAAAGCTACTGAGCAGTACTCTGCTGTGGTACTGTTTATTACGCTGTACAAGGTGGAGTCTAACTTTTAAGTCTGTGGATGAAATCCTAAAGTGTGACCATTCAAGTGAAAGCTAATGAGCAGTACTTTCCTGTGGTGCTGTTTATTCTGCTGTACAAGGTGGTTCTTTCTTTAGCCCACGTAGCAAGAGTTCGAGGCATGTTCCGCCCGTTCGAGGCATTTTTCGCTTTTTGGCGGCGCGAAAATTGGGGCAAGCGCAACACTGCTGGAAAGAAGCGCACTTTTCTGCGCTCGCACCAATTTTTGCGCGTTCAAAAAGCGAAAAATGCTTCAAACCTGCAGAAAGCCCTACGGAAACGCTTGCTACGCAGGCTATTCTTTCTTTGGAGTTTGTGGGTGACCATTCAAATACCGTATTTTCTCGATTAAACGCCGGGGGCGTTTATTTGTATTTATTTATTTGTATTTAGTAATATTTAGTTAATACACGACCCCACAAGCATTGTGCTTTAACTTTCTATCGTGTTTAAATAAAGGTTATTCATTCATTCATTCATTTAAAACTCGGCCTCGTAGATCCGGCGTTTATTTGAACCCGGCGTTTATTCGCGGCCCGGCCTTTATTTATTAACTGCATTTTTCATCAGTACTGGAGGTTTGTTGAATTAAGATCCAAAAACGTTAAAAAAATGTGAAACGATGTTACCAACTTTGTCTTCCCTCAAAGATTCAGGTAGGTCATTAATCAAACAACATCACTGACAAGAACAGTTATTGAACCCTTCTCAGCGTCACATTTCGTGAAACACGGAGGAAGTATAACGGCAACTGCTCGACAGCAAACGCATTGTGCAAGCAATATAGAATAAGGCGATAAATTCAAATAAGATAGTAGAAAGAGAACTAGTATTATGCAGTTACGACACATAATCCTGATTAAATATACCCATTTCGAATAAAAGCCGGGACCTCAAATAAACGCCGGGACCCCGAATAAACGCCGAAACCGTTTATTTTAAACTCGGCCCCGTATACCCGGCGTTTATTCGGGGTCCGGCGTTTAATGGAGAAAATACGGTAAAAGCTTTTTCATGTGATACTTTTTTACTGCTTATTACGCCACAAGGTGGGTCCAACTTGGTTGAAAGGTTTCAAAACCTCAAATTAAGTTATTGAGCAGTTTAACTGTGGCGCTGTTTATTAACAGGTTCTGCAGGTAAATCTTGAGTCTACGTTGCGCGTAAAGTTGCGTTGTAAGCCGTTGTCGGTAGTGTGGGAGACTGGTTTTGTACTTCTCACAACATTGCGAGACGAGTTGCACCGAGTGTGTAACATGTATTTCGCGATTTTTCTCGCAACCACAGTTACGTTGCAAGTTACAAGAAAAATTGACCATTATGTAACAGCGCCTCAGGCAGATTCAACCACTTTGTTGTGTATTTGGGATCAAGCCAACTGGAATATGAACTACAGCACTTCAAATGGAAAGGTTTATTCACCCAGCAAGGTCATAACAACATATATAATATTACTAACTTGTGAAAAATTCCAACTAGTATTGATAAAAAGACCATTTCAAATCGGTTCCTGGTAATATATTTTCAAATGACTTTAAAAAATCCTTATAAATTGCTATAGTAAGGTATAGCATGAAAATTTTAAGTAGCTTTTCCGCGATCTAATTTTGCAATATGAAAACAGCCATACTCTAGCAGACTGTAACAACTTAAACAATACAAAACGTTAAACTATCTCGCTTGTTCTTGCTAGCGGAAAAAAGGACAAAAACAAAAAAACAAAAAACAACAACAACCACAAAAGTAAAACAAAACGACAAAGAGAACAACGTTCCAACTTTGTTGTTCACTCTGAATGAACAAGTTCAGTCTGTGTTATATAGGACCAATTCAAGTTCGCTCAATGATTTAGACACAGCTCTGAAAAGAAAACGCAACTTCCGCTGCGGGTATCGTTTGAGTGTATGGTGGAAAAAAAAATTGAAAAAGCTAAAGCGAAAAATTTCATGCTTTACGACTGACTACAGTTCAGTTTTCTTTTTTGAAGACTTAGTATCTTCTTCCGCTTCCTCCTCCTCCTCCTCTTCATCTTCATCATCATCTTCATCGCCATAATTTCCACCACCCATTGACCCTTGTCCTATCTGCTGCTTAATCTGCTCCGCTAGTCTCGCCGCGGCACCAGGATCATTGATATCCACATTCATACGGTGAATTCCATCATCGTCTTTTTTCGGCGGCTTCCCTGTTTTCACTGTCTGTTTCTGATCGTTAAACCGAACGTCAACGTCTTCCTTCTCCTTCTTGCTTCGGTCCACACCTTCACACGCCTTCGTCATCTTGTAACACACCTCGTTTTCAAAATCCCCTGTCTTCGCAATCAACAACTGTTCGATGTCCTCTTCATATTTTTCTGCGTAAACCAATAGAAAAGAAATCAAACTCTTCTCCGAAAATGACGCAATCTCGTTTTCTATGCTGAAAAATTAGTTTATGATTAGTTTTTACCAGGGACCGGAGGGTACGATAGCAAGTTTAGAGCGGCTTTCCAACCTAAGGCCCCGCCAGTATATTTACTTGAAAAGGTGGATTTTGAAAACCAAGGTTTTTCCAACCCCATTTTCGCTGCCCACTTACAAATGATCAAAAACGAGAAAAGACGCTTGCTCCGATGTTGCCGTAAAATCATGCAGTGTTCAAAAACTTCCGTTTTTCGATTATTTGCATTTGAAGGGAAGGCCAAGCCGTTCAATCAATGGAGAGTTCGGCTTTGTCTGCTTTTGCCGTTCGCGCGAGTCACCGTTATAAAACATCTCGACTTCGGACAGCGCTTTTGAAAAGTTCCGTTTTTGTTGCGACCGACCTACAACATGTAAGTATGAACCGCTACGATTTGTGGGCTCATTCCCAGACCTAACTATAACAAAAGCGACGAATGGTCGGCTTTATTTCTTTGGCCACTGGTACCGCGAGGATAAAAATTGCAACACGCAAATCGCCCTTAAGACAGATTTACCTTTAGCTGGCCCATTTAGACGCCGAAATTTGTCAGCCCTATTTGGTATTGTGAGCCGGAAAATCGGGCCGATTATTCAATACCTGTGTTGCTGCAACTAATTTTTAAAATCGGGCCGATTCCATTGGATTTGAATCGTGGTAAATCCGGCGTAAATTTGCACGTCCGAACCTTTCATCTGTGTTTGCTTTGGTTTTGCGTTTTCTGAACCCCATATTCAAAGAAATTCGTAAACGGCATTTTCAGCCTCTAGCTAGTCAGCGCAAGCACGCTTTTGTTTTTAGCCAGACAGAAGGAAAAACAATTCGAATCGTGACTTGGCGTGCGCGCGCTTTCTCGCACTTGACACGAGTTGCACCGTTTTGTCAAGAATTCTGATTGGCTCTGCGACCTTGTGCCTCACCGGGGGCGACGAGGATGAGTGGCTCATTTCATTTTCTTTGCTTCAAGCAGAAAAGGGACGTCTGCGTAACGCCGTTGCTCATAATTGCACTTTTCTGCGATTTGCCTGATGCGATTAGAAAGAAGCACCTCTCAGATGTAAAAAGCACATTTATAAGGGTCTTCCTTTAATTGTGAAAACAGGCTTAAGGCAAACTCAAGCTATTATTTTCCTCCCGCCTGCAGTTCGTTTACATTTAACAGAAACAGGTCTCTCAGCTCTGTGCTTGTGTAACAAGTGAAAAATAACTGGTGCATTGTGTTCCTACCAATCTGCAAAAATGACGTAAATTTTCTAAAAGCCCTTTTGTCGAATTCCTGCCCCAGAGAGCTATATGAACAGAACCGGTTTTATCTTTTCCTATGATACCTACACTTTCAGAGCACTGTGGAGAATCAAAGTGCTTTTGAAGATTTTCCAAAATGAAATTTTCTTGCTTTTCTCACCGGTTGAGTAGTTTGTCCAATCCTGATTGGTTCATTGCGTTAATTGTGTCAATTTTGATTGGCTAGATGCCAACTTTGTCTTCATCCCTCAAAAGGGGGGCCTGGTAACTACATTGGCCACAGCTCAGTCCTTTGGCCTTGCGACAGGCCATGCACTCATCCAGTGACAGTCGGAGGCATGGGGACGACATGATAGCTCAGACTTTGCATTTGATTATGCACCAAGGACGACCGGGAATGAGGGTGGGTTGGCCAGGTTTATTTGCTTTGAGTTTGGTTACAAAGCTTCAAAACTACAAACCTACAAAAACTGGACACAAACACTGTGGTCTTCAGAAAGCTATTTTCCAGTTGCAGTTCAAACTTCTCAGTTCACATAATTTTTAACCTGAAAGAACTTACCTATGAGGAATTTGCAAGCTTTAATTGTGGTAGGTGGTGAATAGTGGTACTTAGAAAAATACTTTGCTTGACAAATATCCTCCATTGCCTCGACCACTTGCAGCTCTCTTGGATCTGAACTCTTTTTGGCTAGTAACTTGTTTAATTCTAAAACAGAAAACAAAACTCAGCTAGTAATCTTTCAACTACACAAGACTGAAAAGTTGTTGCTTTCTGTGATTGTGCAACCTTTTTTTTCTTAGAAGAGGGAGTGAAGGAGGGAGGGAGGGGAGGGGAGGGGGAGGGAGGCAAAGAAAAGAAGGTCTGGACGAAGGGGAGGGAGGGGAGGGAAGGGACTTTTTGACGTAAAGAAAAAACAACAACAACAACAACAACGACAAACAAAGAAATGGAGAAGTGCTATTTGAAATCTTAGAAAGGAAGTTTCTGGCAACCAAAGCCCCAAATCCTGATCCTGACTCTACATCACATTACCTTGCCCTCTTTCCAATAGTGATCAGCATCAGATTTCTCCTTGTAATGTCAATGCCCAATTAAGTGCATAGGCATTGAAAATTAAGGGAATGATCACCAGGGATGAACTCTTTTGATATTTGAACAACGTCTCCCAACTAGCACTACAACAAATGTATGGTGACCAGTAATGAGAGTTTATATGCTGAAACTGGGCATTAAAGGGTTAAACCTGAAAATCCACAGAAGAATCTCAAAGACTCAAACAGCCAGGGCAAACAGAACTTTTCTTGAGTAAATGAAAGGTTGAGCTGTTTTGGGATACTGTACTAAAGTGAAGGAGGGGAGCAGTTACTTAGGAGCTCACCAGGTTCAAAACATCAAGGTTCTATTGTAAAGGTATAAACCTGTTATTGGGAAAAGGGAAACATGTGTAATCCATTTCAGAGCAGTAAGCAAACAATTTCCTATTTATTTTAGAGTAAAATTTAATACTTAAGTATATTGGACTCTGTTTTACTTCAAAATGAAATTCAAAATGACAAAGCCTTTAAGAACAGGACATGCCAGGGGACTGTTATCAAACTTAAATTATAATAAAGTTTCGATATAATGTGCTCTCTGATTGGTTGAACCAGAGTGCTTTATCAGGGTACAGATGCACGGAGCAACCTGCGATGCCATTCTGTGCACGCTGGCAAGCTGAATACCTTTCTTGCGCGCGCTTGCAAGCTATGAATAAAACTTGTTTTCTTGCAAATTAGAGCCATTTTCTTTACAAATGTGAGCAAAGTTATATTTTAAAACAAATAAAAAAGCCAAAAGTGTGCTTTTTTCTGTGATAAAGCACGCAAAGAAGTGACGAGAGCACTCAAGAAGTAGGGAGAAGCACTCGCCTGCGGCTCGTGTTCACCCTACTCTTCTTTCTTGCTCTCGTCATTTCCTTGCGTGCTTTATCACAGAACAAAGCCCAGTTTTGGCTTTTTTATTTGGTAAGTGGAACATGGTCACATTACCTTGCACCACAGCACTACAACTCTCACAGAAAATTGCTGAAGAAAAGAAAATATCAATATTATTATTTTTTGGTTCTTTAAAACAAACAAGGTTCAGGATTATGTAAAATTACACATTTCATGGTCTTTGGAATTTGTTTTAGATAGATAACAATGCTCTGTAAGATTTACAGCTGTATTCGAACTTTATTGTTCTACAAACCTTGTGACATATCTGGTGGTAGCTTCACTGTTGATACAGGAATGCAAAGCACTAGGACTGCTGAAATTCTTAATAAAATATCCATTCTTTCTGTCTGAAAGAAAATTCACGCTTGATATCAGTCTAGAAGGAAAGGTAACCCTATTTCTTAAACAGGTTGAGTGCTATAACTGCCAACAGCTCTATAGCCACCTAACTTTCAGTTGGTGTCAGGAGATATCATACCAGGAAGGGTTTTGCAAGTACGAGCAGATGAAGGAATGTGCATGTAACTGAGATGGTACCAGGCTAGCATAAGGTAACACAAAAAGAAGGAACGTAGAATATATTGTAAGCTTGATGTGTCAAACTTTTGTCCCCAGGTTTCAATTGTTGTAAGGTTATGAAATTCTCTGAATTTCTTCCTGTAATTCCCTCAATGTCTTCTTTTTGTTTTTCAAACAGTATCTCTGAAACTTTCTCCTCTCTGTTCAAAATAAAATAAAATAAAATAAAATTGTAGTTTCTTCAAATGGATTCTCTGTGCTTAATATAAACTAAGGATGTTAGAAAGTGGCAAACAACTTCAGTCCAGAGAATGCCATTAAAGAAACATTCCATTTTATTTTTCCCTTACTAATTTCCTGATTTCAAAATGCCCCTGTAATTTACAAATTGTTTTTACAGTTTATTTGTGTACAACATTGAGGATAATTGTCTGAATTTACGGAAATTGAAACTGAAAAGATTTACATTTATTCAGTGAACCATATTTACCCCCTGTTGTTTAATACCCCCCTCTATTGAATGGCCAAAAATGAAACAAATGTCCTGTGGTTTGTAAGGGAAGGAATATTTTTTATCCTATGTATGGTGAAGGATGTAACATATTCTAGATAACTTGAATCTCGTTGTTTTTGGAATAAACACCATGCCTAGTAAAGGAATGCCTTATGCACTGAAAAAATAGCAATGTTATTTTGATAAAATTTGCCCTAGAAATTTGAATAACCTGTATTGTAGCATTGTGTTAATTGTTAAAATGATACAACAAAGAACTTTTGTAAGTGATAAATTATTTAAATCGTGTGGTTTTAGTCTTCAGAGACAAGAAAAAAATAGACAAAAAATCATCTTTACCTTCTTAGCTTACAGAAGAAAAACTGAGGTTATATTAATTGTTCTATATTACATTACACTCCGCGTAATGCAATACCTTGTTGTATAAAATCTATGAAATAATTATTAATTTATAAACTTCTACAAATATATGGACGAGCGAGAACTGACATCCAAAAATAAAATCTCCCCCAAAGATAAAATATTTCTTTTTCTAATGATGTAATGTTAAATCGGAAGTTTTCATAGTGGTAGATAGAGCCAAAAAATTAATACAAATATGATTTTCATATCTGTACGAACATTGTTATAAAAATGATTGGTTAGATCACGACGAATATAAGCTTAAGTTAATTAAATATGTTACCATGTAGCTTTCAATTGCAGAATCGAAAAGACAAAGGAAAATTATAAACGGGGTCACTCGGCCATTAAATCATTAGTGCTTTCTTACAGTAAAGGAACTAAGATATAAACATGGAACTCTTACCTTACCTAAAAGTCGAAGATTCTACCAGAGCCGCTAGCAACTAAGTGACTAACAGCTAACAGAGTGCTACACCCGAACAATGATATCTTGTGGTGTGAAAATTGCTAGGCGTCCTAGGCGTCAAATTCTAAGACGCGAAGTACTGGGACCACATTATCATTTCACAATCCGGGATCTCAACAATTTTTGTCTAAAATTTGTGTTCCTGCTCTGTCCAAATTTGCGTAAAATTGTTCGTTTTTGAGCTTGATTTTCGCGATGGCGGCTACACAAGTCAAAGAAGGAGAATATACGACTACAATTTATGGATTGGTGAGCGATTTTTTGCCTAAAATTATCGTGTTTTTGTGGTTGAGTATTTGTTGACAGCGGTTGCTCGGGAACAGAAATCTCAGCGAATGGACTTTACAAACACCAGGCTATAAAATCCAACCATCCTAGGAACTAGTCTGAAAACCTTTTAGAAAATTCAATTTCTTAGGATCTTTTTTATTTTATTGAGCCATTTTTGTGATCTAAGATTTCATTAAGCTTTTGATATAGCTGCGTTTACTTGGAGTTTCGTGTCTTGTGTGTTTAATTGTGGGTGAGGGGGTAGGGGGCGAGTGTGGATAGGTGGTTGTATATGGTGTAGAAAACTATCAGTTATTGAGCCTTGTGGCTGAATGACAGCTTTTTCCATTTCTTATACCATCATCATTCTTCAAATTATCCCTGGGTGCCACTTTATACATAACAACTGTAGTCTAATTTTCATCCTCCCTTTCATTTTGGAGACCAGCACAGCGCTGTTCTTGCCAGTTCTGAGGGATCCATTCAGCTCCTTTCACTGCCTGCACTTGGAAAGATACAAATTTAGATGATGTTTCCCGTCACTAAGATTATCATGAAATTTATTCTACTATTTTTAGATAAAAAACCAAAAGTTCAATGAAGCAATACAAATTCTTTCTCAGGAGTTGGAAAATCACCCCAAGGTAAGGTTAGAATATAGAGGGTTCAGCGTAGGCTATTTAACACCTCTTCAGGCCATTAACATAATCACTCCATTCTGCCATACTGTACCAGTCAGAACCTTCCTACTGATTATGCCCGAGGATGATGCAAATTGTCATAGTCAAATGCTCTGTTTGTTTGCTTTGTGCCTTTTCACTTCAATACTTTCAATACTTTTCCATATCCTGCATAGAAGAGAGAGTACATCTTGCTTTCTATAAATTATGGTATTTTCCATGTTCATGGGATGGAGTTGAAATGTAGGGAAGAGACCCATCAACCCCATTTTTGCCACCAAGTAAATAAGGATGGGGGAGCTGAAATGTTATATATTCTGAAACATTTTCATTTTAGGACCTCCTTCTGTATTCCATGTCCCTACCTTTCGCAAAGCTCTTAATTTCAAGCATCATACTACATCCAGCTGAATGCATTATACCCACCCTTTGTTACACAGTAACACATGGCCAATTTTTCTTGAAGCGTGGAATTCACAGAGGGACCAGAATGCAGGGAATGAACATATAGAGATCCCAGACATTTACAAGTTGCTTGTTTAATGTTCGTAGTCTCGTGCAGCGTTTGCGTGTTTTGTTGCATTAGTCAGCCACGCCCACGCGAAATGTGAACCATTATATAAGCCGTTGCTTTGTTGCCACTTTCAAACCGAAGAAGGCCGAAACTTTTCGGTTGAAATGTCTTTTTTCAAGTTTTGATCGTAAACGTTGTTTTACAATTCACAGTCAGTGCCAGAAAGTCCATGATTATTTTATAACATGGCCAATTCTAGATTATATTAATGACACATGAGTGTCCTGTATATTTTGAGCAACACTGGTGACACTCTTGAGGCTTGAAGTCATATACAGCTATGGTTGCAACTGGAGAACGATTCAAGTTTATTAACCCTTTAAGCCCCAATATCAATATGCATATTCTCCTCACTGTTCTTCATATATTTCTTATGGTACTAGTTGGGAGAATTTGCACAAATATCAAGACATTGCATGTTTGATGATCGTTTCCTTTATTCTTATGACCTGTTTGTTTGATCAAGTAGGGATATTAGTATGTGTAATCAAATGGTGACGAGTGAAATTAGGAAATAATTTCACGCGCGTTTTGTCAAAATTCTAATAATTTCCTGAGCCTTTAGGCGAGGGAAATTATTAGAATTTTGACAAAACGCAAGTGAAATTATTTCCTAATTTCACGAGTATACCATTTGATTACCTATTAATATCATGGGTGACAAATTACGCTCACAATCGTCAGGGTTTTGACTTGTTTATCGTGTCGAGAACTCCAAGCATTGAAAAGTTTAAAGCACACAGATTGGCTAAAGTTCACATTTTTCTGAGTGAAATAATGAAAAAATCTTGTGGAAAGTTTTTACCACGCTTTGACGATTTCGTGTATTTGTAACCAACAGCAAAATACACCAGACTCTGAATTTTTACTTGAAAAGTACCAAAGCAAATCGCTTGGCAAAGGTTATCCGCGTTTTATCCGGCAAATTCACTGAATCAAGCACCATGTTGCTCCATCGAGCAAGGCTCAGAAGGCTTCACAAATGCATTCAAAATATGCACAGAAAACTTGTTTTAACGACAGTAAACTTCGGAAGCAAATTTGTATTTAGAACTGACCTTTATTTCATTCGAAGAAGTGCCCAAATCCACAGAATTACTTCTCTGAGTTCGCGGTCAATCACTCGATCAGCAACTGGCTCGCCGTTCAAAAATTTTCGCTGTCACACTATCACAAATAATCTCTTCTTTTTGACTCGCAGTTGATTTCTGAGAAGTTCAGTCCATTAAAAGTCAAAATTTACAGATTACCGATTGAGTCCTCAATGAATATTTCTAGAATAGCTTTAGTTCTGCACAAAACATCTTCATCAACCTCGGGGCCATCTTGGCGCTGAGCTATAAGACCCGTTGCCATAGCAATTTTGTAATTTCACATGTGAAATTATAAATTAACGCTGAAATTTCACGCCAAAATTAAGGACTAATTTGTCACCCATGATATTATAAGGAAAAATTAAATGCTTGTCACTATTGAGGCTTAAAGGGTTAAATTAATATTATTGTAAGCTGTTGTGTACAACTGTGATCCACACAAGCAGAGGTTAATGTGACCGCTATAGTGTGGATGAACCACCACCACTTCCTCCTGGATTGGAATCTGGTCCATTTCAGGACTATCCCCCATATTTTTGTTAGGTTTGTTTTATGATTCCCCTGTACCCATTGATATACCTGATGCAGCCAAATTTCTTGTCCAGAGAAATGGCCAGGGCTCGAAAATTACGATCACAAACGTGTAATTTGCGACTGGTTCGAGGACATTTGCTCCTAAAAAAAATAACTTAGGAGCAAATTTGCTCCTTCAACTTTTGGCCCATTTTCATAATAAATACATTTTCTGCTCCTTGTTAGACCAAATTTACTCCTAAAATTTTGGACCTACATGTAGGAGCAGAATTGCTCCTGGGAAAAAATTTAATTTCGAGGCCTGGAAATGGAAATGACATGATGACTATCCAGACTTAACCACTTGCTTTCAGCTGGAAAGCTTAACAGGGAAATCACTTGTGTTTTTGACACTTTTGTGCAGAACTGAATTATGACTGAATAATAATTATTCATTTTGAGTGTATTTTTATTTATTTATTTTTTTACAGTCCAGGGCAGCACTATCACTGTTGGGCTACTGCTACTTTCAGGTTCAAAGCTTTGATGCTGCTTCTGATTGGTAAGTACCATGACTGTTTTGTCAGGAATCTCTCGAAAGCGGTCCCTCTCAGGATCGTAAAAGGATTGAGGTCCATAAAGGGATATGGCTGCTTTGAGAGATTTTAAAATAGAGTGTTGACTGTGAACTGTTTCAAAAAGGGTTTCATGAAGATGATCACTTGCAAGAGATTTTAAAGGTGGTGTTACGCTCGGCAACATTTCATGAGCTTGTTGTAAACTGTGCAACACAATCCAGTATAACGCAATGCAATATAGCAAAATTTGTAAACTGCGAAATATACACAAGTTTTTGCAAGTCAACCACTTGTCAAACAAACAGTTTCACAAGAAATCTCAGGTATTTTACAAATGGATATTGTACAGTTTACAGGATATTGCATATATTGCACAGTTTACAAATTTTGCCATATTGCATTGTGTTGTGCACTTTACAATAAGGCCATTTTATGCCTTTATTGTCCCGCAACAGAACTGTGACTCAATCTGCAGGAAAAAAATGCCTGATGCAACGTACCTTGCAACTGACAAATTCTACATTTCTTTGTTGCTACAATTGTTGCAAAAGTTAGAACCAAGTTCTACTTTTGCAATGATTGTGGCATTGGAAATGCTCCTTGCAAGGCATGTTTTGTTGTATGATTTTCAGTGCTTTCAATAAGCACCGATGGCCGACGAAAAGCGTCGGCTATTTCGCTCAGAAAAGTCGGCTACTTTTTGCCCTAAATTAAAGCAATTAAAGGAAGATTGTTTCAAACCCCTAATTGCTACAGTCAGTTACTCTATTCAGATGAGCTGCCTACTTCAAATTTTATTGAAACCCCTGGATTTTTTTTGTGCAACCAGTGTCATAATTTTTGTTACAAAATGAGTTGCCACAACCTTAAATAGAGTGTCTGACTGAGAACCGAGTCAAAAAGGATTTGTCTAAGATGGCTTGTTAAGGTTGACACTTCTTTTAAAAGAAAGTTGTCAATTAGATAAGTTCAACTATATTTATGAAGTTTTCAATGAAAATAATATTATTATTACTTTATGCCTTCTTAGCTATGGCCAACTCACACAGATCCATCCAGAAGTGGATGAATACAAGTTAGCCTATGCCCAGGTTTGTATTATTGGCTAAGACATTATTACTGAATGATGTTCATGCCTGATTTATTATGGATGGGTTCTCATATCATAATGAAAACAGGATCCATCACTGTTGGCCCAAACAAATTCAAACTTCTTAAAGCCAGATATAACTGCTGGACGATTTGTCCTAGTTAAATTTTTCTGTTTTTTCTTTTAATTCTGCTTGCTTGTACTCTAAGGACAAAATTCCATCATTTACCAAATACATTTAGCTTGCATGCAGGTGCTGAAAATGAAGAGGAAGTGGGGAGGATTTACTCTCCCCACCCCCTCCTCCCCTTGGTGCCTACCATGCAAGCTAATGCATTTTTGTCCACTCAGTGCAGTCTGTGCTGTGCTGTTGGGACCCCTGAAGATTCAAGAAGTTTGCATTAAGCAAAAAAAGTTATGAGTGGGAAAGAAAATTCATTTTACCTGAGTGATGCTCTCAGGAGGCTTACGTTATTGGAATGAAACTATAAGGGAGAAATCAGGTCATTAAACAGAATATTAGAAAAATCTTTTGAACATCAAAAATGATACTTAATCTTCTCATTGCAGTCATTATACAAAGCATTCATGTATCCAGAAGCAATGAAGGCGACCTTTCAGATTGAAAATCCTACATACCATTCAAGAGTGAGTTTAACTCTGTGACATCTGTTCAGTAAATTGTTTCTAATATGGACATGGATGGGGTGGACCATAGTGTCTATATTACAGTCGAAGTACAATCAAACCTTGTATTATGGAGTCCTTCATAATATCCCCAAACGCCCGACTATAACAGTCAGTTCACTTGTCTTGGAAAAGCCAAAATTTAAATTCACCATCTCCTGGTATGGAGTTTTAATGTGGAATACTGGTCTGTCCCAAAGACAGCAAGAGGTTTTTTTGGGGGGAGTCCTTTGCAGATTGTCAATTTTTCGTACTCTCTGGGAACAAATTTTTGTGATGTTGGATGATTGACATTGTCCGCTTGAAACTAACCATAAGATTGCAATTTCAAGTAATATATCAAACACGAGAAAGAGTGTTTCATCAGGATATCCAAACCCCGAGAAGTGGGTTGGAAAAACGAGGCGCAGCCGAGTTTTTTTGACCGACTTCGAGGTGTTTGGATACCTGATGAAACACTCTTTCGAGTTTTTGATATGGCTTCTCAAACCATTCACAATTCTTGGAGAAATTCAAAGCAAAAGTTCGCAAAACTTTATGCTAATTAAGATCCGGTATCCAAACCACCGTCACGGTAGTGATTTCCTTTGTTTTCTCTTTATGAATTATTAATGAGTTTGAGAAGTAGTGTTTTCCGAGTTGTGGTTATGTTGTGGCTTTTAAATACTCAAAGAGATTTCCCACTGAGTTCACGTGTACAATCTTTGAAGGCAAGATGGTACACCACTCCCACACTAAGATGATTAAAGCGGCAATATAATCAAACAAAAGGCATACTTCTGCCCTCTGCTGTGCTCAAGAAAGCAGAGTTGTATATAGCATTCTATAGAGTAAAATTTTTGCAGAGAATAATTTTGCTAGTCAAGAGTTTTGTTCCATGGGATCTTTTTTTGCAAGTTAAGGGCATAATGGCAAAAATTAGATCCCACAAATCCTTCATGCTACACAGTATTGATACAATCTGATTTATACAATAAAATTACAATGTAGTTACCATTGTTGTCTATTTTGTTACTTTTATACAATGTGAAGGTGCTAAAGCTCCAAGCTGCTATAAAATATGGTGAAGAGGATTTACAGGGGGCCAAGGTAAATTACAAATGAACATTGTAATGTTTACATCAGTTTGGATGCATTACTCGTAAATTTGAGGTTTTTATTAGTTCAGGAGGGTTGAAAGAGCTTGTGAATGAGGTTGGAACAAGTTTGAACTTGGGACCTCTGGGTTCCAAGACTGTCCATTTGGCCATTCTACACCTATACCTCTGCTCTGCCCTGGGAATTTAAGCAGAAATGATCTTCAAAGGTGCACTAAGAGTAACCTAGTGATGCAACTTTCTCAAAATGTTTTGTAGTGGTAGACAGCATAACTTAGTCGTAGTCAGTTACACGTAAGGTAGGTCCCCTTGGCTAATGCCTGCTAGGTGAAGCCCATTGGCAAAGTCACCAGCTAACCGGATATTTTGAGATGACCGTCGAGGGTCAAAAGGAGTAGAAGAGGACCATGTGGAATATAATTTCACAATTGCCCTTGCTTGTTCATTTTTTTTTTGTATAATTTCTGTAGAGTATGGTGGAGCAGTGTGCTGCTGATGACCCAGATACAGAAATCAATCTGGGATGTCTTCTTTACAAGGTAACAAAAGTGCCTGTTAAGTAATCTGATAATTACACTGAGTTGGGTGCAATCCAAGTGGTAATTGAGTGAGAAATTTCAATGCACTCAGCTGATTTGAAATTACAAGCACAATTACACCGGAATGGTACCTGCTCAAATGTCAGGGATAAATTAATCAATAAATTACTTGTTTTTTAAACAGCGAAATATGAGGTTTAAATTATAAATTTCATATCGTTTTAATTGGCTGTAATATATATTTAATTGTACTTTTTATACCTTTATATAGCTCTTATTTTACAATGGTAAAGCGCATTTGAAAATGTTATGTTGAATTTGCACGATATAAATAAATAATTTATTATTATTATTATTATTATTATTATAAAAACGTATTTACTTATTTGAGAGCACTTGATTCAGTTTTAACTCGACACCCACGTAATGGCACCTCAATTATGTGACAAATGGGCGCATGGAAAACCAACCAGAATATTTGTTATAAACACAAATAATGATATTATTACCAACTGGTACAAGTACCAGCAATTTGGTTGTTAATGAGTGTCAGACAATAGGGGTTTGAATTCACTCTCAAGATTCAGTGCTAGTCTATCAGTATTTCAAGAGAATCAGTTTTCAAGCTCGTCCTTTAGGAAAGTTAACCCAAATGACCAATAAAACCGCTAGCTTAACAGAAAGCTTTACTAGTAACTGGAAAATAAACCCTGTTCTACAATCAGTAATTGAAGGGTAAACAGCATGTATTTCTTGTTTTGTATTTATTTATTATTATTTTTTTTGTGAAACTGGACTTTCCAGGGGGTAGGGAAGCCTGGTCAAAAAATCACAGAAATTCCAGGGGGTGGGGGGGGGGTCTTAAAATCACCCCTTGGAATAAAAATTCCAAGGGGGTGGGGGTATAAAATTAAAAAACCCTCCGTGGGAGGGGTATGGATATTTTCTGGAACCACACAATAAAGAACTAAAGGCCATACAGAAGTGCAACAAATTGTAGGTCATCAGTTTATGAATTTGTTGCATGACACGGAAGTTGCTTTTTCTTCTTTTACATGATCTTTTTGTACAGCTTTTGGTTGTCAGGAAACTGAACTAAAATTCACTCAACAGTTGTTGAGAGGAAACACAAATGAATTCTATCAAATTGAATGTTCATCTGGAAATTTTACTTTCAAGTTTGCAGGTGTACACACAAATATTAATATGTCTTGATACTCTTTTTCCAGGAAGGAAGATATGCTGAGGCTTGTCAGAAATTCCAGACAGCAATGAACATTCTTGGATATCAACCAGGTGTTGTAAAATAAGGCATGATCTTAAAAAAAGGTTAATCAAAAAGTTAAACACCTACATGTATAGATTATATACTTTTTCTCAACTTGAATGAGAAGTTTTGAAATTGTTAATCTATTGTTTTGGATTCATGAAATGTTGCACTGTGGATTTCTCTTCATTGTTGCGAATTACCATCAAAATAACCCATGAACTGCTCCTGTCCAGTCTTATAGTTCAATTGGTAGAGCATCCCCATCAAAATCTGGGGGTCGTGGATTTGAGTCCCACCAAAGTGAAAGAAATTTTCTTTAGTTTGTGTGATCCACATTTCCGGCCCTCATACTAGGACAACGATCAATAGGAGAGCAATAGGTTCACTTCAGCGCTTAAGGCTGGTTTTCACTAGCGACGGAGTCGGAGTCGGAGTCGTAAGCGGAGTCGTAAGAGCGCTTATGACCTAGTGAAAATCGAAAATCGGAGTCGTAAGCGGAGTCATAAGCTCGACGGAGTCGGAGTCGGAAGAATCAGAACGTTTCCATTTTCTTCCGACTCCGCTTACGATTCCGTCGCGGAAGCGGAAGCGGAAGGGTAAACCAATCACAGTGCTCGTTCCCACGCTCTGTGATTGGTTTAGCTCTTCCGCTTCTGCTTCCGACTCCGACAAGCTAGTTTTCACTAGATCGTAAGCGACGGAATCGTAAGCGCAATCGGAATTTCTGCTTGCGACTCCGTTGCTTGATTTTCACTAGATCATAACGTTCTATGCTTCTGACTATGACTCCGACTCCGACTCCGTCGCTAGTGAAAACCAGCCTTTAAACTTATACTACAGAGTTATTTCTCTGATTTCCCTAATATTTTAGTTCTTTTCCTTTTCAGACCTCTCGTACAACATAGCACTGTGTTTTTATAGCTTGAAGCAGTATGCCCCAGCACTGAAACATATTGCTGACATTATTGAAAGAGGCATCAGAGAGCACCCAGGTAGGGCAGACAAAACGTTTTACCACATTTTTCTTGATTAAGTGCCTACCTTCAATTTAACATTCTCTCTCGTGTACCCTCGACTAAACCCCCTCTAGGTGTCATGAAATCTGAAATAACCAATCCCTTCACCAATGAAAAGAATCACATGATATACTCCTCTTTTACTACCAAGGTGAATGAATTCTTAATTTCCCAGGCTATTGATGTTGAAAAGGCAAAAATAGAAAATTTGAAATAAGTTGATGTGGCATTTTTTGAAAGGTAAAAATGTAAAGTCACACATAGGCTGCAAGCGGCTAACATAGCCAATGCTTAACTCTGGTTTATATAGTGTGAAGCAACTAAGTGCTACTACTGCTCCTTATGGATGAAATGCTAGTCCATTGCAGGGTTACTTGCAGCATCATTCTGCTAAATTTACAATAACGGTAGACATGTTGCTAAAGGGAGACAATGTGGAGTAAATTTTCTTGTCTAAGGAAGCAACAGGGCAGTGTGGAAATAAACCTCAGGGGGGCCCTCAGGGGCAGATCCAGGGAGGGTAGATTGGGTGGCTAACCATCCCCCCCTCTTCGGGGTCGTTTAAGCTTGAAATTATGAAAGGGAACAGAGCTATCACTGAGGTGATTTTGTCTTTGATTGTTCCAATATTGTTCTGTCAGGTCAGCCACCCCCCTTCAAAAATCCTGGATCTGTCATTGAACCTAGCCTTGAATTTTGGGCCTTCCGATCTTGTGATTGAAACTCTGATTGAAAGACTAACTTGCTAACCACTATGCCACAGCTCCTCCACACTTAATTGAGTGCAATTAAATTGCAAAAAGCACTGTAAATAACTTGTGGACATGAGCTGTGTCCAACTAAGTCATTTCTAGTGTCTTGCATAAATAACATAATTGTCTTTAAATAGTAAAACAAAAACAAAAAACATTATTTTTACTTTGAATTCAGAGCTAAGTGTTGGGATGACTACAGAAGGGATTGAAGTCAGAAGTGTTGGGAACACTAAGGTGATGCTTTTGTTACTTGCTTGAGACTGAATTAAAAATTGGCACTAATCCTGGGTTAGCTTCATCCAGCTTTAACAACAAGATCCTTGAGGATCCTACTCATGGTCCAGTAAATTCTTACAGGATCCTGCACAAAATAACACTTAGTCTCATTTAGGTCCCTAGTAAGGATTTTGCGAGATGCTGAGACGATCGTTTGCTTGTGCGAGCCTGAACCCTTTCTATTATTAAATTGCAAGACTGAGCTTACAGAGTTTTCTAACTGCAAGGCCAAAAAGTTTTTGGGATATAAAAATTCGAACCCCAGACTTTCATATCAGTTTTGAACAACTAAATATGCTACCTAAGCACATCAAAACTTTGAGATTCATTTTATAGCCTTCTAAGAAGTCAAGATGGTTAGGTTGAAAAAATACGAGACTCTGAGATACAAAGAATAGTTATAAAAACGAGACTACAAGACGCTCGAAATTCAGCTGAAATTTTGCGAGCCCCTAATACTTGGTCAGACCATTTGCCACCCCTGGTTTAAATAAGATCTTATCATGATCTAGGATCAGGATCGTAAGATTTGGATCCTATATCTTTTGTAGGATTTGTTAGGCAGAACATAGTTTAAAATATGACTGTACTAAAGTGAAGTTTCTTTTCTTTTATCAGGTCTTACATGAAACAGCTCTGATTGAGGCTTTCAATCTTAAGGCAGGGATTGAATACCAGTTGAAGAACTGTAAGCTAACTACTTAAATAAAAATGTGTTGTCTGTTGTTTTATTCCTAATTTTAGGTTTTGAAAAAGAGAGCTTCATAAAAAGACTTGCAAATTGCATTTCTACAGTTCCTTTCATCTGATATTTTGTGTTAATCATTTTTTGTGTCATAATTTAAGATCCTATATTCTGCCTTAATTGATCAAAACTTACATTTCCTTATAATAAATTAGTTTGGAAAATTAATTTTGGTAATGTGTCCAAACAGAAACATAATTATGAAGAAAATTAATCTTCCAGTTAGAACTTTATTTATTTGCAGTTTGTTTGCTGGCCAGTAATTTAAAATGGAATTAAAGGAGATATTAGCGTAATGCATTAATTGTTGTTTCATTTCAATTTCAGTTGATTCTGCTCAGGAAGCTCTGACTGATATGCCTCCTAGAGCTGAAGAGGTAATGTTAAAATTGAATTATTTCATAGTCAGTGTGCTACCTGTTTGTCTGTGGGTGGTTGAAGGTATCCTTGTAAATGACTGGTGTCCCATCCAGGGGGGGGGGGGGGTAGTAATGCGTGTACAAAGTATAGTCGTAGCTGCTCCATACTACAGAAACCAGACTTCAGTGCCAACCCTGTCTAGTCATCTGGCTCATTAAAAATGTTGGACTGGACGTGGACTCCTTTGTTAAACTGATTTTTCTGTTTCTTTTTTTGTCTGATTTATTGACTGAGGTGGTATGCTACTAAAATTAATGTTAGTTCTGACATAAAAAAAAATGTTCTGTCCAGGTGATGGGTGACACCGTTAAGGGGTAAACTAAAACTTAAAGTACACTAATTTAATGAAGAGAAAGTTGTGTAAAGTTTAGAGTCATGAAGGAACTTAACAGGCTGACTGGCAATTTTAAGTTAAATACTTTGTTAATATCTGACAGGAACTTGACCCAGTTACTCTGCACAACCAAGCTCTGATGAACATGGAGACAAATCCAACACAGGTACAGTAATTTAACCCTTTAAGCCCCAATATCCACATGCATATTCTCCTCACTGTTCTCCATATATTTCTTATGCTATTAGCTGGGAGAATTTGATTAAACATTGATGCATTTTATGTCTAGTGATTATTTCCTTTATTCTCATGACCTGATTATTTGATCAACTAGTGATATTGTAAGGAGAAATTAGATGCTTGTCACCCTTGGGGTTTAAAGGGTTAAGGTATTAAGAAAAGCAGCTACAGTGTACTCACTGTGACAAATGAACAGATAAAATTGGCTAAGTACATATACTGACACTTACGCTCACTGGCAAACAGACAGAATTTAAAGTAATAAATACAGACTGACTAACAAGACTGAGTGATACTCATCACTGATGAATAAGAGACAAACAACTAGATGTACTGTAAAAACCACTACTGGCAGTTGTAAAATAGACACACATAAATATTTTTGTGTAACTTATGATTTCTACAAAATACTTAACAAAATAGTGTTTTCAAGCTATGTGCTTTTTCAGTTGTGTTAGATCTGTTTTGATCTTACATGCATGTTGCAGGGATTTGAAAAGCTGCAGTTCTTGTTACAACAGAATCCATTCCCACCAGGTAAAGGAATTTTGTTTCATTTCTTGTTTCACTGGCTGTTGAATGTTTAGTTAGAGTATAATCAAAGACTTAAGGGGAGTACAGTTAGTGTTATGGGATGCAAAAGATTTGCAGTTTTGTAATATGTCGATGTTTGATACAACCCGTTTTGAACATCTATATTTCAGTTCAAATGTTCCTACTACTGCCCTCCTGATTACTTATTAAAACACCATTTGATTGTCTTTTAACAATTTGTAGAAACATTTGGGAATCTCCTGCTGCTGTATGCTAAGTACCAGGTAACAAGTAACGGTTAAGTGAACAAAATGGCAAGTAAATGTAAAATGGTATTGGAAAGGTAGAATTTTTGAAAACCTCTTTTAAAAACTCTTAACTCGTGTACTGAGCTCACCCCGAAGTGTGCTCATTTAAATGAAATCTAGTATCAGAGCAGTTCTTTAATCTTTGGTTCTGTTCATTTCTTGATGTTTTTTTTTTGTAATTCAGTGATTTTTACTACAGTAAAATAATACAAACTCAAATTACACTCATCCACGAAAGGCAAAGGGAAAAAATTAACTTATACGAGACAGAGGGGTACATATTTATTTACTCCTAAGCAAAGGTGAATTATATCAGTAAGAAAAATTGTCACTTAAATTTAAAAAAATGCAAAAAAAAAAAAATAATAATAATAATGTTGGGGCACCAGAGCTTTATATAAGTTTAACTGTTGATCGTTTTCTTTTGAAGTATTTTGATCTGGCTGCAGACGTGTTGGCAGAGAATGCTCACCTCACATATAAATTCCTCACACCAGTAAGTGAAAAATTAGCGTAATAGGACACAGATAAAACATCTGAAGCTAGACAGAACAAAGTAAAACGTTTAACTCATATCACACAAATCGTGACTCCCAATTCTAGGAAATGTAAAACCAACTTCTGACTGGGATATGCAGATAGGCCATTCACAAATCGCCTTTGTGCTTTGACGTATTGGGTACGTTTGAACAAATGTGACTATTGTTTGCAACGTTACCATTACCCTGGGTTACTTACGGAAAGTTTTTTTTAGCAGAATTTATCAGAATAACTCTTTCTGAACAAGTTTAGCAGGCAGAATAGCCATTTTTTCGATTGTAATGTGACCAAGCTTAGTTTTCATCCCATGTTAATACAAATCTGATTTTTATGTTGATGGTTTGGCACCATGACTCGCTTTGATATTGAGGGACTGATTAATAGTGCCAGTAATTTTGAAATCTCAATCTTAGTTATTTAATTGCTAGGTTTCTGACTGGGTTATTTAATTGCTAGGTTACCGTATACAGACAAGAGAGGATAAAGGGTGAGAGAGCTACTCCGCCATATCGGCCCTATCCCCATTGTAATCGCTCTTAAGTTATTTTTAGTAACAAAATGATGGGAAATTCAAATTTCAAATAACTTTTTGAGTTTTAAAGCAATTACCCTGAAATTTCGCAGCAATATGGAACTCATCATTCTGTAAAATTTCATGATTTCAGTTTTTTGCGATTTGGACTTTTTTTGCCAGGAAGATGATGTCACAGAGTTGGCGCCAAATTTTACTTTTAGTATTATGGGATATCTTATAATGGTTTCTGAAAGACCTTGTTAGAAGGATCTCTAAACTGGCAAAAAATTGAAATATGGTAAGATGAACGTTTGTTCGTTTGTCTCTTTATCCACTTAAAAGATATAACTAAAAATAACTTAAGAGAGATTTCGATGGGGAATTAATTCTCTCACCCCTTTATCCTCTCTTGACATAGGCTATAGGCAAATAACCCTGCGTTTTTGCCTTATAAAGAAATTGTATGCCGTTTCAAGTGCAGTGGCATTCAAAAGTTTTGTCCAAAAATATCATAATAGCAGGAAATTCAACAACGAATGGAAAAGCCACGATTGCCAAAGTTTTAAATTCTATAAAACAATTATTATAATTCCACTCGTGCCCACTGGATATGGGGTGATTTTAACCATCCCAGCTCCAACCGACTCTGCTTTGTGTACTTGACCTTGAATTATTTTTATTGTCTTTGTGCAGTACATGTATGACTTCTTGGATGCCATGATCACACAGCAAACCTCACCAGAGGAGGTGTGTACTAAGCTCGCGCTTTCGTTTTTCATTGGTTACCTAACCCATCCCAGTACTGCAAAATACGAAGCAGGCAGAGGAGTAGCAATTTCTTTCTTTCTTTTTTTTTTCCCCCAAAAAGATTCCTTCAGGCATTCAGAAATGAAATATTTCACTGGGATGTCCTTAAACAAAGAAAGCACTTTTTTATCAGTTACGATTTTCAGGATGATTTTCTAAGCTACAAATCGCGTGTTTGGTTAAAAAACGTCAATTTGGGAACTGATAAAATTTTATGTACTAAATGTTTCAGGCTTATCGCAAGTTAGATGACATGGCTACAAAACAGACAGAAACTCTGAGGAAACTCACCAAACAGGTGGGTGACCTGTTCATGATTTTCAAATATGTGGAAACGATCAAAGTGTGATCAATTAAAGGAAAGCCTGCTTTCTGTTGTTCTTTCAAATGCTTGATTTGCGTCTCCATTGCACGTAGATTTGTTAAGGGCTAGTTTCTAAGAAACTGCCTCAACTGAGCTTATAGAAGTTCGAAAGTCGGTTAACACCAACCCGAGATTAAATGTTAATCTAGGTTTCTGTTTCTTTTGTTTGAAAGCGTTTTCACTGTTAAGTTTCATAAGCTGAGAACAGTCAAAGTCAAATCGTAGGCTGAAAGAATTTACTGGAGTCTGCTTTGTAAACGTGAAGTTTTGAATTTGAAGTTGGGACTAATCCCACGTTAACTTATTCCTGCTTTGGACAACCCGGACCAGCTTGAAGAGATTCAATTTACCTCATGTCGAGTCAGCTGATGTTAAATTAAAGTACGTCTGGATTTCTTTCATTCACTTGTTTAACCAGAGCACCTCCTGGGGTCCGTTTCTCGAAAGTCCCGGTAGCTTTTCGGGCCCGGACCTATATTTAAAAATCAAAATCTATCGAATGGGTGGTGTACCTTTTAGTCCGCAAACCAGTTCGACTTGTTTCGTCAACTTACAATTTTACTGCTTAGATTTACAAACCAACAAAATTTGAATGACCTTGTGCTCATAAAATAGCTTTCCGGACCCGAAAAGTTATCGGAACTTTCGAGGAACGGGCCCCTGGTACGTTATTTCTTTCATGCATTCACTCTCACTTTAAATTTATATTTAAACTATGAATATGCACTCCAGTTTTTTATTGTTTAAGGGCTTTTGTGGAAACAAATATAGTGAATGTTTCATGGCCGGGATTTGTTTATGATGTGATGGATTTTGTTTCCAGGTTCAAGAAGCGAGACAGAATCATGACGATGACACAGTCAAAAAGGCTGTCAATGAATATGATGAGGCACTAGAAAGGTACGTCCGTAAACTGCACCAGTTTGTTATTTGGGTCGTAAGGAGATAGTTTGGCCCAGTGGTTGTAGCGCCGGACTTGAAATCCGGAGGTCCCGGTTTCAAGTCCCACTCTGACTGCTATCTGTAGTTGTTTCACGGCCGATCCGAGTTCAACTCCTCGGCCACACTTGTAAATAGCCAACTGGTCTGCCTCCTGCCAGGTGGGATTTTTAACTTGTTATGTTCAGTTTGAAACCTTTGTTTCTAAGGTTTAAATGCCCGGCTCCATTAGCAGCTTGCTATAATCACTTGCCGGAGGTAAATAAAGGACATTTATTTTTAGTAGACTACGAGTAGTCCATTCGTCCGCTCAGGGATAGTCAAGCAAACTTGACACAGTTTCCTGTCGTCTGTTGCTACGGATGGCAAGGATGGAAATGGACTGAAACTTGAAAAGAATTGGCCTTCAAAAATCACCAAAAACGTTATGGTTAGCTCTCTCTGATAAAATTCATTTGATATCTTCCTCATAGTTTTACAGGAACATTTGTGTATCACTAAAGGCACTAGGTTATGTCTAGCACAGAATTGATGCTTAAAATAGCAAAATCCTCGTGACGTAGCCCCTCAGCCTCGTAGCCCCCTCAGTGTTCAGGGTTGACACGTGGACCGGTAATGAAAAGTTGAAGTGTTGGGAGCATGTTACACTGTTTTCAGAGCATAGGCTACAAGCGGCCCATATGGCCAGAGCTAAACCTGCTTTCTGTTGCAACCAACCAATTAGAGGAAACATCAACTGATCAATCTATCACTTCTTTTCGAGGGTTACCAAAAAAATACAAGCATAAAAATAAAGAGTTGTGTTTGTTTGTTTGTTTTTTTTTGTAGATACATCCCTGTGTTGATGTCTCAAGCTAAGATCTACTGGGATCTTGATAATTATGCACAGGTGGAAAAGGTGAGTGATTGTTATTTGTTTACCCACGAAACACTTAGGAGCTCTGAAGATCGTTTAAACGTGTTGGTGCGCTCAAGCTCTAATTGGAATTTGGAAGTGTTGGTTTTTGAGGAGAGAGGAAAACCGGAGTACCCGGAGAAAAATCTCTCGCAGCAAGGACGAGAACCAACAACAAACTCAACCCACATATGGCACCGGGACCGGGAGTCGAACCCAGGCCACATTGGTGGGAGACGAGCGCTCTCACCGCTGCGCCATCCCCGCTCCTCTGTGAAACTGTGCCATGCCTTTATTAGCAGAAAATGCATGTTTGTGAAGGATTAATGTTAGCCATTTGTTCAGCCGGCGTTCTAATTCGAGAGAGTTTAAATCCCTGGCTTGTCTCTTTGGTTACTGTAGATAAAGTTCTGTAAACACAAGAAACTCTGTTTTGTCCGCAGATATTCAGAAAATCCGTCGAGTTCTGCAACGAACACGAAGTATGGAAACTGAACGTTGCTCACGTATTATTCATGCAGGTAAATCGAATATAGCTGTACTGCAGAGACGATTTTAGGATCAATTTAACGTTACAAGACCTACTGGTAATTTAGGCCTTAAAGCTCGTTTGTCGTTTGTCTTTTTTGGTTCTAAATTATTCAATTGTGGCAATACTTTAATCCAGCACAGACTTATTTCTAATCCTTCACTTAGCAATGAAGGACAAAGTAATATTTTGAAGTAAGATCGCTGAGATAGTAGCAGGATTGTAGAAAGTTAATTCATATGCTCAGTAGAATTTTTGCGTGCTCTTAGGCTGCAATTGGTGTTCTTTTCACCATCCCTTCCCTACCCCTCCCCTCCCTGGAAAAAATTAAGGCATTTGAGGCCTACGCGAAATATAAGTTGACGAAGAAGTGGTTATCAGTCCTCCAATTCTTCTCTCTTTTTTTCCACAGGAAAATAAATACAAAGAGGCTGTTGGTTTTTATGAGCCAATTGTCAAAAAACATTACGACAATGTAAGTACTTTTTATCTCCTGAGAATTCAAAAACTAAATTGTGTCAAATCTCAACATTTCGAACGGCAGTGCGGGTTCTTTAACGTCCCCCAGCTAGTTTAGCATGAGACGTTCGACGCTCAGTAAAAACCAAAGCGTGGTGTTGTCCCGGTCAGGATTGTAACGCAAGACTTTCTGCTCAGCAATCTGACACCACACAAACTAAACTAAATTTTTGTGGCTTCAACGGGATTCGAAGCCGCCATAACATTGACGATACGGGTGCAAACGCTCTGCGACTTGAGCTAGGAGAGTGTTGGCAGTGGGAGTAGGTCATATTTACGAGTTATATTGTTCCGGTGAATGAGAAATACACCTGATTAATAAAACGTTGTCGAGCGCAAAATATAAACCATGAACGATGCGACACGATGGAAGTCTGGGAAGACAGCATTGACAAGCTTGCTACTCAGTTCTATATAGTCATTCCTAAGAAGGTTTTGAAGTATAGTTTTAGGTATACTGTATTAATATTATCTCCACGGCAACGTTTTTTCAATTAGGTGTATACACGATGTATACATGAAATTAACTTCATATATATGAGATGTGTTTGTGTACCTGAACGATAATTTCTTGGTTTTTCTATTCCTCAGATTCTGAGTGTTAGCGCCATAGTGTTAGCGAATCTCTGTGTGTCTTACATAATGACCAGTGCTAATGAAGAGGTCAGTATTGATGTTTTCTCTTATTAGGAAACTTCAGATTTCACCACGAGTTCGAGAGTGAATATGATTTCGACTTTTCAGCTCCAGCGGTTTGCAGGTTTGACATTATCACGTCACATACCAATCTCATTCCTGGAGCTACTGGTAAACAACTTGAATGAGTGGGGCTCTGGAAGCGTCACCGGTTTGAAATTCAAAAGTCGTACTCGTCCTCAATCTCGTACTCGTAGTCCGATCTAAAGGTCGCCATTCTGGCCAGTCGTCAGTTACATGTGCATTGCAACTGGGTTTTGTCTCCGATTTTACTAAAACAATTTTTTGTTTACTCTCAGGCTGAAGAATTGATGCGAAAAATCGAAAAAGAGGAGGTAGGAGCGTGGTATTTCTGTTTGGAATTGAATTTTCGATGGGAATTTGAGGAACTGTTTTCTTATGCTGCTCTTATTTTGTAGGAACAAGTTGCTTATGATGATCCAGATAAAAAGATTTACCATCTGTGCATAGTGAACCTCGTTATTGGGTTAGTTTCTCTTTACTGTCCGGTTTGTTGGTTTGCTTTGCTAGAAAGTTTAATCAGTTAGGTGAGCTGGGAACCGAAATAATGTAACGCACATAATTGATGAATGTCTAAGTGGAGACCACTCTTTTTCTTAGTGAAACAACCAGTTAACCTCTGCCCCTTTGTCGGCATTGGAGCGGGTGAACCTATTCACGCTAGGGAGCGAAGGAAGAAAACAAAGTTGACGATAGTAGAGGAAGCAATGAGCTGAGAGGTGGCATTTATAAGATGTCTTCCTTTTGGCGGGAAACCAGGTGCCCAAGTCAGCCCCCAAACCTGACTTGGCGAGCGCACGTTTTCCCGCACTTAACACGGGTTGCATGTTTTGCCGCGCTTAGCAGCCGTTGCACGTTTTGCTTTGAGTGCTGACTGATTGGTTCAGTCGTGGCTCATCGCGTTTGTTGTGACTGGCAAGATGCGAAAACTTTTAATTTATTGATTTTTACTACACTCAGTCAGTCACCAAATGGCTGTTATTTATGAACTATTACCTGATTGATTCCACATTGAGACGACAAACCATGCGACTAGTATGCCTGATACTCTAATTCCCAGTTCTATCAGTGGTTTTTGTTGTTTTATTCTTAGAACTTTATACTGCGCCAAGGGAAATTACGAGTTTGGAATATCGAGGATTATGAAGAGCTTGGAACCCTACAATAAGAAGGTGGGCTGTTCTGTTGACTTTGCAGCCAGCTACTCGGAACATTTCGACCCAGTTTATTTCACACTTGCTGCCCCACAATTTCTGCTTCCATGGAAAATGAAACTGCTCTTTGTCAACCAGAGCAGTGGCACTGGAGCCTTGCGGTGTTGGCGGCGAGAGCGTGGGGCAAAATAAGGCTCTATTGTCTAAGGGGCTGTTCACATGATACCAGAATGAGTTTCATTCCGGAATGAGTTTCGTTCCAGAACGAAGTTCGTACTGCATTCACATGACAAAATCGACCGACTCAGCCATCTTGAAAACGACCGTTTTGTCCACCATCTTGAAAACGATACGCATGTGCCACTCGCTCCAGACTACACGGTTTGCGTTTTCATCTCGGAACGGAGTTCGTTTTCAGTTTACATGATACCAGAATGAAATGTCATACCAGAACGAGAATTTCGTTCGGATTGAAAACCGGAATGAACTCATTCCGGAATGACTTGTGTGGGACCTAACTTTCGTCTCGGTATCATGTAAACAGATACAGAGAAATATATGGGGAAGGAATGAACTCATTCTGGAATGAAAGTCATTCCGGTATCATGTGAACGGCCCCTAAGATAGTGGGAACGAGGCAAAAAAAAAAAAGAAAGAGAACGCGAAAATAAAACATTGGAGGACCGCGAAGCACTGCTTTTTTTCTCGCTCAGTCTTCGTAGGTTTTATTTCTGCGTTAGTATTCTGTTGTTTTTCTCATTCTGACTATCTGCAACCCTGGAATAGCCTAAAATTCTCCTTCCCGCTACCTTCTCAAGCCTATCCCGCGCATGGGTTTGCCATATGCAAACGCCCACCACACGTTCACGCTCGCCGCAAGTAACCATTGCTTGCGAGCAGGACCACCTTGCTGTGGTACAGCTACATGTTAATCCTGTGAGCAAATTTCACTTTTTTATTTCTTGTTTTAAAAAAAGTATTTTGTTGTCATTTCAGCTTGGAACAGATACGTGGTTTTACGCAAAGAGATGTTTCTTGTCGCTTCTAGAGAACATGGTAAGGATTGTTAGCTTACGTAGACGAAGGGATCATCAAAGGGAGAGTCCGTGCAACATCTTACCACGCCTCTTTTAAAATGTTTGATGTGTCCTAGAATACTCGCGAGTGTACATACTGGTGAAAAATGGCGGAGAATCCTCGTAATGTTGTTTTCTCTTTTTTTTCCTTACAGGCTAAACATATGATCATGTTGCGTGACAGCGTTATTCAGGACATCCTTCAATTCCTGGAGCACTGCGAAGGTAACTAAACAGAGACAAGCGCGTTTGCTTTTACTCCAGCAGGGTCCAGTTGTTGAAAAGCGGGTCGATTACACTTGCACGATTTGTATAAACTTTGAATTCAAGATTTTAAAGTTACTTTAATTTCTGTTAAATGTTTTTTTTTTCTCATTCAGTTTTCAAATAACTGGTACAAACAACAACAGTTTATTTTGCTTCGCGCCGTGCCATTTTCAAAAAGTTTTTGATTAGTTTTGGACAAGGAATAAACTTTGACAAGAGTTCTGTTTTAACCGGCCGATTAAAATGAGAAAACTGTGAGAAGCAGGGAGCCTGGTAACCAGGCGTTCTCTTCTCGTTCACACGACTTGGCGCGAAATTTCGTGACGTCATCGAGTGGCCTCGTTCGGTGACGTCACGACATTTCGTACCAATTCGAATCGAGTGTGCAGGAGGAGAACGCCTGGGTACTAGGCTGAAAAGCAGGGTTCTCGAGTTTCACGTGCCCGCCCGCCCGCCCGCAACTCGCAGTCCTTGGATTTGATCGGAAAGATAAAATGGAAGCCGTAAAAAAGTATCGAAAGCCAATTTGAAACTTTGTCTAAGAAGCAACCGTACAACGCGCACTGCGGCGCAGCAGTGTAGTAGAAGACAACTTGTAATTCAAACACACATAATAGACAGCATAATAACACTGAGACAGAGAAAATATGAGTCCCACTCGAACAACTAGTCAGCTCGGGCGATGGAAATTATAAATCGCAAGCTGAAATTTACGTTTAACGGGAACATGACTCTTTAAGACTAAGGGAGGCAAAAACAGAAGGTTATTTTTGATTCCGGAATATCATAAATTGCCTTTTAAAGAGCCTGGGTCTCTATAGAGAACAGGATGTTCCATTTAGTTGCTCTTTGTCTGAGTTTATGTAGTTGTTTTACTTTGAAGAACCACGGACAAATCTTGATTTTGTGTTTTACGTTTGTAGTTTACGGCAAAAATGTACCTGCAGTTGTTGAACAGCCACTGGAAGAGGAAAAAATGCACCCAGGGAAAAACACAGTCACGTACGAGGCCAGACAATTAAAGAGCTTGTTCCTTCGCTTGGTTTAAAAAAGTTTGATGACACATTTCCTTTGAGGATTGGCAACGTGTCGCACTAAATTGTGACCACTTACGTGGAGTCAAATAACAGACAACAAACTCATGTTCACTGGTAGTCTTCATCCTCGCCCCCAGGCCTTGACGCGTTATCGAGTGAGAACATGGGGCTTGGGAGAACTTCCCGATCAGCTCGACGGGTGACGTCACATTTATTTACCTGCCGAGGACGACTGGGAACGAGGCTGGGTGGCCAAATGGCATTTGGTTTCTTGGAATCTAATCTCGAATCTTGACGGGCCCGTTTCTCAAGAGTCCCAACAACTTACTGGACTCGAATAGCGTTTTTTCAAGTTCGTTTTCTTATTGATTTGTGGTAATTTCTGATACAAACGTGCCAAATTATAGAGATTTTAAAATTTAATCGATAAATATTGAGTCTCTGTTGAAGATTATTGTGCACATAAAATAGTTTTCTGGCCCGGTAGTTCATCAGGAGTTTTCGAGAAACGTGACGCTGGGACAGGATTCGCTGATGCTCCCGTCCACACTAATGCGTTTTTGTGTTTGAAAACGTCTTACTTTTTTAATGCGTTTTTGCCCACCGACCAGACTAAAACGATCGAAAACGGAGATGTCTATCGGTAAAGGCTGAGGTTTTCGAAAACGCTTTTCAAAGTGGAAAGCAATTGCAATAACGTTGTCATACAAAAAATAAAAAACGAATAAAGAAAAAAGCCAAATAGGAATTAATTAGCCATGCAAATTACATTGTCAGATTTTAATAACACTCAGTCGATGAAACGTAAATTGGCCTCCATATGGACTTTTTGAGCGGCTCTGAATGTAGTTAGCGTGCCTATTTTAGTCCTATTTGGCTTTTTCCTTTTCTCTTTTTTCCATTTTTGTATGACAACGATATTGCTATTTGGTGTACATAGAAAAATTACATAAGTAATGCTCATTGGTGAGATAGCTTTACTGAGATAGCTTTATTAGGAAGTAAAATCATTGCAGCCCCCGGGCCGGCTGAATTGTGACCTACTTTACAGTGTAAATATTAAAAATATATATGAATATATGATAACTACTATGTCCAGTGTATTGTTCGGAAAGGGACTGACTATCTCTAAGAAACAATGCTCTGATAAATGGTCGCCATCGCAGTGATAGAATGTATTCGTGAACAACCAAATAGGGACGTTGTATTTCGTGTTCTTGTTAACGAGTACGCTCTGTCCCACGTTTCTGATATCATTGCATTAGTGTTTAAATTCTAGGTTGATACAACCCTGTTGTGCATATTTCTTGCTTGTAACATGTAAATAAAGTTTATCCCTACAGTTGCATGATTCCTTTACCGTATTTTCTGTATTTCCAACGGAAAAAACGTAACTGTACCAAGTGACGCAACCATATTTCTAAGGGCTTTATTTTCGCGATTCGTGGAAAGATATACCTTAGTGCTACTAAATTTCCCAGGGACCTCATTTGGCGAAAATCAGAGAGAAAATTTTGCGAGACTTTCAAGGCGAATAAGGGCGTGTCTTGGCCGGTTCAGGTTATTTCTCAATTCAACCTCGTTAACCTCGTTGGCTATTTCTCTTTGTTTAATCTCATTTGAACACTACCACCGCCACGGGCCTCGATTGTCCATTGGCCATGCGAACCAATACGTATCTGCCATTTTCAACCACTGCCGAGCCAGTTGTGACAAATTATTTGTCTGTTTTTTTTTAAATAGCATTTTTTTTTTTTTAAATGCCCTTGTGTATATGCCTGTATGTGCCGGCAATGTGTTTGGACAGCTGAGCAGCAACCGTCCAAGGAGGGAAAACGGGAAAACCACGAAAAGTAAGTAGAGAAATTTATCAAACATAAATGGTTCTTTTATCAAGTAACAGTCAATTATTACTTACTAGAAAGCATGCAATTTTTGCATGAAATTTAGAGTCCTGGGATACTGGCCTGCTCATTCCAGAATGAGAATTTGAGCCAGGGAACGTCGTTTTGAAAAACATCTTTTGATCTATTCTTTTCTTAACTTTTGGAAAGTTGTCCAGTAAAAATTGAAAACAAAGCCGTTCTTAGCCGAAAAACTGTTCTTTGTGTACCTCTTCGGTGGTCGGGAGAGACGGTATCTCAGACTTTTCAACTTGCCTTAATAAGAAAATATTTCAACTCGCCTCAGGGCCAAACAAATTTTACCTCACCCGCTGGGAGTGATTTAAACAATGAGGTCTCCTAGCGATAACACTAGAAGAGTTTTTAGCTCACCCGGCTTGAAGCTCGAGGATAATTTAAACATTTGAATATTTCCGAAAATTACAGAATTGAGATCTTTTTCATTTGTTCGTTTCTTGACTTTTTCGTTGGAAGACCTTTGCGACTTAAATCCTTATCGCCCGTAAACAGGCTTCGAGCGAATTTGTGGCGAGTCCGCTATTCAATGGGGGCCATCACAAGAGGTCTGCAGCGACGATGACATTCCGATCACGTGCGGCGGCTTCGGCTCCAGACCTCCCTCAAACTTGCACGCGCGTACTAGAAATTACAATGGCGGTGTGTTTTTCAGAAGGAATCGATATCCGTATTTTTCTGATCAAATAAAGCATCCAGTTCAAGTAACCTGTTTCGATAGCATACCACTGATCATACTTCCGTCATGTGGACATTTATGTATTAAGCTTGACCTCAAGTTGAAGTCGAGATCTTCCGCACGCTGGAAGACTAATGTATAGTCACGTCCTCCGAGATACGAATGCCGCAATTTTGTTGTATTATTGTTGTGGACGTTTTATGGGAAAATTACTTGGGTAACTTACAATTCTCTTGTGTTAATATTGTTAACAGGACAAGTTTTCAGTGCACCTTACGTTTAGCTTACCTTTTCAAATTGACATCTGATATTCTAGATCAATATCCACTTCCTCTTTCAGAAGCTTCAACCTTATTGGCGTATGCCGTGGAAAAGATTATAACACAAGCTATTTGCAGTTTGTTTGTCTCTTCTTCGTTTGCCGTCGATTGCGGAGAAGGATACTGAGCCGTTTTCACGGCAGCCACTTACACCGACACAATTTGTGGTTGAAAAACTTTCTCGGCGTCCAACGCAATAATGAAATGTTTTTATGGGACAAGATTCCATCAAATATGTTCAACACGACACCAAATGATGCTTGTAATGTTCGTAGCGCTGTTTTTGTTAATGGTGGGTCAGTTAGGCATTCAGATCCTTACTTCATCATCAAACATCGTGATCACGCCATTGTCGTCAAAAATCATGATCGCACCCACATCAGCAAACATCATAATCGCGCCACCGAAGTGGCTTAAAACTAACGATGTCACATATTCTCAATCACTTCCACGGACGGACGGTAGCTCTTCGCTACTGATGATTTTTCCTCATTCAGCTACTGAACAGGAAAACAAAACTTTGCAGGATTTAGCGGCAAATGATAGGCGTGCTGTTTTAAAGTTAATTGAGTTTCTTGACTTGAAGAAAGAATTTGACGGTGCAACTTGTTTACAGCATCCCTCGACACAAAATAGAAGAGGACAACACGAAACTGGAGATGAAAGCAAAACTGCGGGAAAAACTTCCTTGCAGTCGTCCTGGTGCCGATTTAATAGAAAGAAATGGAGCGTTATCATAAGAAATACGGGCCCAGTTCTAAAAGTAAAATTGCGAAAATTGTCAGGAAATGAATTTTCGGCAACTGAGAACTCTACTCTTGAGGAAGAAATTTTATTACAAAACTGCAATATATTACAAGGCCCATTTGTCATGCGAAAAAATGTCTTTGATAACAAAGGAGGATTAATCAAGGATTTTGGAAAACTCACCTTGCTGGAGTTTTTCCTTCGTTCTAAAGGTGAACTGAGAATGGCGAAACTAGCAAACTGTGCGTGGACACGCGAACTCACGCGCGCGGATCGAGGAAACCTCGAAGGAGCGAATTTTGCTGAATACGCCTCATTTGGTAATAAACACAAGATTCTTCGCATCGTGACGGAAAATCGAATTGAGTGGACAGCTTGTGTTGCAAACTGGAAATTGTGTCCAGAGAAACCGTACGTGAGGCCGCGAGGTCTTCCCGGCATCGCTGCGCCGATATGCTGTAGCGCTGTTTTAGGGCAAATGCTGGAAGATCTTACTCGGGCGTTGCACAAGCATGGAATAAAATACCGTCTAGTTTATGGCACTCTGTTAGGTGCTGTCAGAAGCCAGGCCATTATACCTTGGACGTATGACGTTGATATTGCAATTCCAAAGTCAGCATATAAAAACCAATCGACGTTTGCGGCTCTTCAAAATGAACTCGGGGCCAAGTATTATGTAGGGATCTCTTTCGGGAACATGCCAAGAGCACATATGCTTATGCCTCCTTATTATGAGGTCAACACGGCTGCCTTTTTCGACGGGCCTGACGATTTAGAAGGGAATGCTTTATTTAGCCGTGAAATCGAGAGAGCAGTTAGGGGGATGCTGCCGATTTCGGGTCTTTGGAGGTCACATGTTTATGTTGACTTCTACCAGGGCAAGTCAGCTTGGATGAAAGACTTCTCTTTTGTCACTATAAACAATCAAACATATGCGACCATGAAAAAGGTTGATTACGAGTTAACAAAATGGTATGGTGAGAATTATTTGGAACCTATAGTTAAGAAAAAATGGGCCGGTCTTAAGTCAAAAGGAGGTGCATGTATTGGAAAATGCCTCAAGAGAAAACAAAGAAAATAACAGCAATACTCACTAGAGGGGGGCATTGGGGCCTATCAGACACCGAAAATCCGGCCAAAATTTTCACCAAAACCGAAAAACTGGAAGAAAAATCGCTCAAAACCGAAAAAACGCCGAGAATAATGATCAAAACTACAAATTCGTGATTTTCAATCCCTCAACT
The DNA here is from genome assembly GCA_964030785.1 of Siderastrea siderea. NCBI lineage: Eukaryota > Metazoa > Cnidaria > Anthozoa > Scleractinia > Rhizangiidae > Siderastrea > Siderastrea siderea. The sequence continues at coordinate 41,653,629 of OZ034973.1, read as the reverse complement.
CTTGATACAACAGCCAAAATATTGGCCTTAGGGACGATTCAATGCCCCTGTTATACTGTTTGCAGCGCGAATTTGATGCGCATTATCCCGAAGAAAATTTTTGCAATGTTAAACCAAAGGAATCGCTTCTTCCTTTGTCTCCGTTTCATTTGAAGGTGAAACTTTTGTAACGCGTGATGAACTCAAAAAGGTTCGTACAATGCGCCAATTTGCTCGCAAGAACCGAATCACCGCTTTTTTTTTTCATAAAAACCGAAACCCGAATGTCAAAAAGGGAGAAACCGAAAACCACAGTGGATACCAAAACCGAAAAACCGGGGATTTTGAGTGCAGAAACCGAAAAACCGATCTCAAAAGTGACCAAAACTGCAAAACCGAAAAACCCCATGTCCCCCTCTTACTATAGTCCTTTTGCTAGGACACACCTCACCACACCCCTGAAAGGAGCTAAACCCTGGGATCAAGAGACTTTGCAAGGAGTACCATAACAACATTAGAGTGGCGAATACTGTAGTAAAGGATCTAATCGGCAAAGAATAAAGATCTAATACGATAAAAAGCAAGGCTGATTCCACTGTAGGGAAACTGATGTATACTTTAAAATTGGTCCAATATTTCGAAAGGCACGGCCTTTATATCATAGATACTGAGATTTCCTCACGTAAAAAAGATTACGTGAAAATGATACGTAAAATGCATTAGCCAATAGGAAACGCGAACGATGAAAACTCACTAGTGAAAAAACGTCGTTCGTCCAATCACAAACGCGAACGACGAAAACTCACTAGTGAACAACATCGCATCGCGATTTCGATGGAGTAATCTCTATTTCTTCTTCAGAGTCTTACAAGTGAATGACTCTAAGGGCAAAAACGTTACAATTTATAATAAGGGATATACAATATGATTCTAGAATGATTTCTAGAATGACATAAGATAAAACAGCTTGCGTTACAACGTTTAAAAAACGTAAAAAACTTCGAACGTTACGATTTGAAATTTGAAAAATATACAACATGAGCACGCTACATGATACTACAATAACAAACTAAAGTGGTAAAGATAACGTTACAGACGTTACAATTTTTGAAATACAGCAATTGCAAGGGCGAAAAGACGGAAAAAGTGTCATGTTCATTCAGCATAAAGGTTCTTAGCTTAAATAGGAGACAAGAAGCATGACACTTTGTCTGTCTGTTGGAATATTGAATTTTAAAATATATATCAGTTTTCCTACAGTGGAATCAGCCTCGCTTTTTATCGTACAGTCGAAGGTCTCGTAAGTAACCACCACGGGAATTCAGAGAAGTGGTCCCAACTAGAGCTGGTCGCTTATGAGAGTGGGCTCTCGTAAGCAGCCACATGATGAAACAATAGAAAGTGGTCACTTTCGAGAGCTTTCAGAGCTTTAAGTACGAAGTTTGGGGTATGTTCATGGTTACTAATACTGTTGTAGTAATAATATTTTAAAATAGTTTATTATTGCCTATTACAGAAGAGGTTCGCGAATGTACAAGTTAACGAACCGTTTGCGCTTATGTTCTGTGTTACTCTAAATTTGATCAAGAAATGAATGCTTGTAATGAAGTGTCCACTGAGTGGTCGCTTACGAGGACTTGAAAACAAAGGAAAAGACCAATCCGTAATTGACAAAAGCTGTTGCGGTCGTTTACGGGAGCGGTCGCATACGAGAACTTTTAATTACAGCGTTTAAGTGACAACTACAGTTGTAACGGGGTTTCGCTATGCTGGTCGTAACTAGAGCTGGTCGCTTACGAGAGTGGTAGCACGGAGAGCTTCGACTGTATTTTAAAAACTCTGGGTGCGGTTCGGTGCAACCTCATCCCCAGGAGCTTCTCGGCTTTCTAACGTCTCCGAGCCGCCGCCATATTATAACCGAGAAGACCATGGGAACGAGTTTGCGGTTTGGTGAACTCTTTAGTTCCTGCTTTGGCATGCTTAACTCCCCCTCCTTCCCCCTCCAGGTTGGGGGGCCGGGGAACTATCTGGCAATAGTTCCAAATTTGGCACAATAATTCTATACTTCTTTGTAAGAAACGGGCGCTTCAAGTTTGTTTGGGTGTGATGAAAAGTTTTTAGAAGCTATTTATTTCAGATTTAAGAAGTATGTCCTCAATTTTCGCCATTAGGAAAACCACCCCTAAACTTAAGCTAGTTACGAAGCTTATGAAAACGATTGCAAGATTTGCTAAGCTCTTAAAGTTTTCAAAAACTTGATTTTGGAAGGTTTGCAAAAGTCAAAGAAAACATCGCGATACATAAAGTAGTACTTAAAATGCATGCTTTGTACATACATTGTAATTCTTGCTAAATTTCTCTGCCGACGTCTGCAAAGCAACACCCTGTCCTGGGCATTAATGTTCTTGCTGATGCTCTGCCTCTGCTACCGGTTGAACCGGAGAATTTGTGGAGTAGCAGGGGTGTCACGATTTCAGATCTCTACAAAGCGAGGAAAAGCTCTCTTGAAGGACCAAGCACCGACTACAAAATCGAAAAAAGTCAAAACAAGCTAATTATGCAGTTTTAGCAAGCGTGACCTTCATGTCCTTCATGACAAGCGGATGTAGCTCCCTCGACCGTTCGCGAACACGCGCTTTTCGCTTAGATCAATCAAGCTCACACCAGGCTCCACTTAGCTTTGTAACACTCTCCTATAAGACAGCATTTTAATTTAAGCAGAAATTGAGCAGGATTTGGAGGCCTTTAGACATTTGAACCGAACGAGAACAAATTAGTGTTCAACAAGCATAACGAAACTCTAACATGAGAGAGGGTGCCCTTAGGTAGTCTGGTAGTGGGGTTATCCTAGGTAGTAGAGTTTCCCTTCTCCTTTCAATAGGCGAGAGGAATCATAACATCCATTCCCTCAAGACCGCTTCTAACCGGAAGGGGAGTCGAGGGATAGTAAAATCTGAATGGACCTTTACTCAGGGTGTCTCGCCTCAGGTTGCAGATGAAATGTTGCATCTGTCGCCCCATGTAACAGAATCCACAGGGGTATTGGATTCCGGATTCCGCCCCCTAAATTCTGGATTCCAGATTCCAAACTCCTGGATTACGGATTCCAATCATCTCCATTCCAGATTCCCACCATGTGGATCCCAAATTCCAACATCCCTGTTTCTACTCATTTTTGTAGCTCTTTGACTTCCTATTTATCTCCTTTTCTGTAATAAGTCAAGAAAAGAAAACACATGCCTTTGTTCTTTACAGAAGTCAATGGAGCATAACCCGTAGAACTCCTACAAGGATCCCGTAGGATCCTACCCAGGGTCAGGATTCACAAAGCTGTCCTAAGTCAAGTTGATTCCTAAGTATTGTCTCTCAACAATAGGCTTTTGTTTTTCGACAATACATAGGACACATCTTATCTTAGGAGGGTTCGTGAATCCATACCCAGGATCCTAAATAACAGTAATCCTAATTATTTTTGATAGGATCGTACAGAATATCCTTGCAAATCCTTTAGGATCCTGCACAAGGATACTGAATGATCTTTGCAAGGACCTTAATAATAGCTGAGGATTGAAGGATCGTTTCAGGATCCTGGAAGACTGACGTTGCGGGAAACCTTGAGGATCGTTACAGGAAACTCAAGGATCTTTGAAAGATTAGGAGAAAGATCCTTGAAGGTGTTCAAAGATCGTTCCAAGATTCTCTCCAGGGTAAGACACGGCCCCGTTGACTTTTTCTCTCCAACTTGCTAGTTATTGAACCGGCATTAATATATGAAATTCATATAATCAACAAATATCAAACGACAAATGTTCCCACTATTGACACTATTATTACAACAAAATCTTGTTCTGCGGCCTGTTAAGCTTACTCTTGCCTGACGTTCTGGGCCGGCATACTCTACCCCGGCCTCAGTTCAAAATAATGCTCCACGCGGCAGGAGCCCATGTTGACGGTCCTTGTGGAACCATTCTTTGACGCTTGTCTCCTGATTTATTTGTTTAGACCAACGAAACCAATGGTTTGGCAAAAAAGCTTTTTTTGTTAAAAATAGTTTTCATAATTACAGCCACTAGTCGGCAGTGCAAGCCACTAAAGAATGCAATTCTGACGATATTTTGTCACTCAAGCAATGGCAATTACATAAGCGAGCGTGTTTGGAGCAGGACTTTCTCTTTTTTTCACTTTAATGTAAAAGTCTATCATTGAAGAAGATTCAACAAAACAACAAAAGTTAACATTATTTATTCATGTTATAATATTTTGGACCTACAAGTCACAAACAAGCGAATGTGATTAGAGCAGGACTTTTTCACTTTAATGGAAATGTCTATCACTGAAGAAGATTCAGCAATATTATTAAAGTATTATCCACGTTGTAATATTGTGCACCGACAAGGCAAAAACCCATAGAATGGCAAATCAATACTACAATCTACAAGGGACACGCTGCAAACAAAAAAGAAGCCATGCAAATAAAAAATTACCACGCAAACAGAAAAGGAAACCGCGCAAACAAAACGGAAGTGAATAGGAAAACCGGGTACGGCCTGAGCTCCAGGCCTCGCAAGCGGCCATGTTTTGTAGCAGTTGTGGAACAAAGTCTCTGGTGGAAATTGCAAAATAATTGCTCAAAGTGTGGAGTATTTCTTTCGAATCCCACAAGCGAATCATCCAGCATGACCATAGGGTTCAAGGAATTTAAAAAAGGAAAGAAACGGAGCGATCGACCTAATATCAGCCTTAGGAAACGCTCCCCAAGGCAATGAGTACGGTGAGCAAGGCGAAGGCCAAGGAAACCGAAGTGTCAATATAGGTTTCATGAAACTGGAGGCTTTAGGCAATCTGAAGAGATGCCGAGGCAAGACCTTGCCAGTGAATCAAGTTAAACCAACAGCAAACACTCAATGTAGTTTAGATGAAGATGTGACGAAGCACGTGAATCACGACAAAAAGGTCCATGAAGGATTGAAATACGTTTTGCTGTACCCTGTTCACAGTGAAGTAATTAATTTACCAGGCACAACCGAAGAATTTGTCCTTCCTCCTCCTCATTTATATTACCCCCCCCCCCCCTCCAAACATCACAGCATGAATCTGCGCGGTCTGCAATGGTACTAATGGGAAACGAGAGAAAGCAAGCTAGGACTTGGTTACTAGGAATTGGATTGTCAAAAACTAGAGACTTATATTTTCTTGTTTCTGCATCCACGGAAAAATTTGAAGCTCCCTTTGGTGCCTGCATTGTTTGGAAAGAGGGTCTACTTTCTCGTGCACTGCAGTTTCCTTCCTTTTTACGAAAACGTTGCTTTGGAGATCCACATCATCGTATAAATCCTTAATTCACAATATCATCATCTAAGGATGGCAACACAGCCATTAAAAAGTCATTTTTGGGGCTATGAAAAGCGTAATACGATTTTACACTTTCCCTACATTCTCCCTGTACTTCTCCAGGGCAAATGCTTCGATTGTGCCTGGTAAATTAATTACTTCACTGTGAACAGGGTACAACAAAACGTATTCCGTTGCTTCGTGGACCTTTTTGTCGTGATTTGTGTGCTTCGTCACACCTTTATCCAAAATACACCGAAGGTATGCTGTTGGTTTAATTTTCACTGGCGAGGTCTTGCCTCGGCATCTCTTCAGATTGCCTGAAGACTCCCAGAAGCCTCCAGTTTCATGAAGCCTATATTGACACTTGGCCTTCGACTTGCTCACCGTACTCTTGAGCTTTTTCTTAGGCTGAAATTGGGTCGACCGCTCCTTATCAAATTCCTTGAACCCGATGGTCTTTCTGGATGATTCGCTTGTGGGATTCGAAAGAAATACTCCACACTTTGAGCAATTATTTTGCAATTTCCACCAGAGACGTTGCTCCACAACTGATACAAGACATGGCGGCTTGCTACGCCTGGAGCTCAGGCCGTACGCGTTTTTCCTATTTACTTCCGTTTTGTTTTTCGCTTCCGTTTTTCTTTTTTTATTTGCGTGGTTTCTTTTTTCAGGTTGCGTGGTTTCCTTTTTTGTTTGCATGGTTTCTTTTTTATTTGCGTGGTTTCTTTTTTGTTTGCGTGGTTTCTTTTTTATTTCCGTGTTTTCTTTTTTGTTTGCATAGTTTCCCTTATTGTTTGCGTGGTTTGCAGCGTGTCCCTTGTAGGTCATTGTAGAAATCTGTTCCTGTTCTGACTACGATTTAGAGCAACCACCCTTGTACGTGATCAGCCGGTGGCTCTAACGCTCTCTCTGGTATCATCACAATGAAAGAACAATACAATTTTGAGAAATTTCAGTATTGCTCTCAATGCACAGTCTCGCATCTTGACACGTTTTCGTGCTTAGAGCAATTTCCCCTCAGCGTTTCTAAGTGAAAATGCAGCACTTGGTGGAATGCGTCAGTTACAAGAGGAGAGGATATTTTTCTTGATATATCCTCTTGCAGAGCTTGCGGAGGAACACGTGTTAGTACTGAGCCAACCAAGATTCCGAAGACAGTTCGTCGGTCCCTGTTGCCAGAACTTTGGAGTTACTGAGAGGTAAAAACTTTAATCCGTTTATATGAATGTAAAGAAAATTTAACTTTTGTCAAGTTGAGATTGTGAACCTTTTATTCTTTACACGTTTTCATTTGGCAAAAGGCCCGGGTGAAAATATGGCTATTTTTTCATTGAATTTATCGCTATTTTTCAGAAAATTAAATACCGCCAAGTTCCAATACCCTCGTTTCTTTCCGACTTAGGAGTCTTTTTTATCGCTATCTTCGTGTTATAACTTTTTAGGTTTCACTACTTTAAGCTTTAAGGGGTCCAGAGACACGTATCATTCATTGGTCAAATCCATATTAGTAAAATATACTCTAGTGACTTTTTAAAGAAAACCCTTTTCAATCTCTGACGGTGGGACAGGCGGTTGTTTCGGATATGATGTATACAATATTCCTCGCCGGGTGTCTGTGATATATATATAGATCGGTTTTTATTTTCGTTTATAAAGCGGAGTCATCCAGGAGAAACTTTAAGCAAAATAAGTAAAGGTCGTTTCCTCATTTCTCGGTGGGATATTTGTGTACGCTAACAGAGGTTGAGCTGTTCGGAGTTTGGCCGAATTCATTACTCGTATTGCGTATCGGGAATTTCTGAGCTCTCAGTGCCGGCTTTTCGAAACCTAATTTCGCACTCCAACTATTAACATATTAGTCTATATGAAAGCGAAAATATAATAAACTAATTTCTACAAAAGTCTTACGTGGTATTTCGCCAAAGAATATCTCGGGCAATTTTATATATTACGTTTAAATGCAGAGTAGACATGTATCTTAAGTAATCCACTGTATCATCGGGAGATTGATGTTTATTTTCGAAGAAAATGAACGTTGAATTTTAATTAGGCTCGTTTCTCATACTGCAAAAAGCGAAAGATACTCATTCTTTAAGTTAAGAATTTGTCCTGGATCTATTTTCTCAATTTTCGGATGAAATTGTAGTTTTAGCTTTCACTTTACGCGAATCGGCTGTCATATTAAATAAGATCCCTCTAAGTACTGAAAAATGAGCATTACAGTGCTCAGCTTCACCCGATTTAACCCTTTTCTCTCTAACTGAGGAGCTTAAATTTATTAAACGCTCACGCTTGAATAGCCCGCTATTCTGCGCGATGTTTGTTCTATACGAACGGTTGTTTTCGGAGTTGAGAACTTTAAAATTTAAAAATTTAACTTAAAGCACAAACTCTGAAGGTTTGTTGACAATTTGATGACTTCTTTTGGTTTGATATAATATAGAAGGGCTGTAAAGTTAAATTCAGATAATATAAAAAAAACCCGGCATTCTCTAACCATGATCGGAAATGTTTCATCACACATCGCCGACTCGAAAACAGTGTCTGTGATTTTATAGCGGAGCCAGCGCGCTAGCGCGTCAGCGGAGCTCCATTGCTAAGGAAATTTGGTAACCTGTCAAGCCAAAAAATTTTGGTAGTGACGTAATAGTCACGTGACCGTCCGTCCGTACATCCGTACCTCCGTCCGTCCGCACCACAGGGCTACCAATACACTTCATACACTGGATATAACCCTGTGTTGAATCCCGTGTGTTTTTGGCGCGAAATCGCATGTTGACCCGCGTTGTAGCAAAACAAGCAAAGACAACAAAAGTCAAAAACAAATTTGTTAATGGAAAAAAAAAGTTCAAAAGAACACTCAGTCGTCTTTTTGGTGGAAGGGGAAAAGTTCAATTTAGGCGAAAGAAATTAGGCGATAAAGTTCAGGCAAAAAGTTCAAATTTGCCTCGTCGGTTCTGTTCAAACTCGGTCGGCACACCGCTTGAGTTCGCAGCTTTTCGCAGCGGTTTCGACGCCAAATATAGCAGAGCTAGTGCTTTTTGTTTTTTTCTGTCCACAACCATGGTTTTTACGGCGTCTCGAACACATTTTGCAGGAAAAACACCAGCATTTTCATGCTAATAGGCAGCTTGTCACGAAGAAAGAAATAAGTATTAAAATTAACCTCCAATCCAATCAGTGCTAGGATGTTGAAGATAGCTGCGCCTATTATTGCTCCTTCCTTATGTAAACTGATGAACTGCTCAATCCGGGCAGGGGTTTTCCCTCAGAGGTGGAAAACTGCCAAAGTCCGTCCACTTTTCAAATCAGGGGATCGGAGTGATGTCAATAATTATCGCCCGATATCTGTGCTTCCTGTGATATCAAAGCTGTTGGAAAGGCATGTACATAGTGTGTAGGGGAGAGAAAACCACTCCAAAAGGACGATTCCAAAACGATTTAATTACGAACTTTTACATTTCAGTTCACTACTCGAACGAAAAACAAATCTCCTCTCCTTCGCACCGCGTGCTCGGCTCAACTTTGCGAAATCTGTCAATCATAAACAGAACGTCTGATTGGCTATTAAAAACGGAAACGATTACATCATTGTGTCCTTGCGTGACGCGTTACAAACTAAATCTCTTTTGTCCATTTCCCCCTCCCCACACTGGGAGGTAACTAACAGTGTGATTGTTCCAAAAAAGATGTTTCAAGAAACTAACAATAAAAATGCAAGACCAAATGAATGTTCACGTGTACACAATGTTGTAGTGTTCCTGTAAGGGCACCAGTTTGTGGATGGGCCTTACTACAGTCTTTGTCCCACACTGGATCTTTGCAACTCTGGTGTGCCCGTCTCTTCCTGGGTAGGTCTCAGTGATTCGTCCAAGAGGCCACTGTCCTCTGGGTAGCTTGGGATCTAATACGAGCACTACGTCATCTTTCTTTAAATCTTTAACCACTTCTGTCCACTTCGGCCTTGGACTCAGCAACGGCAGGTACTCTTGTAGCCACCTCCTCCAAACTTGAGAGATAATTTCTTGAACTTTACGCCAACGCTTGCGTGGGCTAAAATCTGTGCTGTCAACGGTTTCAGGTGCAAATTGGCCGCCCAACTGTCCATGCAGATAAATGATTTGGAGTAAGCGGTACAACATCTCTGGGATCAGCAGACTGGTAGGTAAGAGGCCGGGAGTTTAGCAGGCTTTCCGCTCCAACAACAACAGTAATTAGCTCCTCATCAGTGACATCACTTGTCCCAAGTATCCCATAGATGGCCTTCTTAGCTGACTTGATCATGGCCTCATGGATGCCACCAAAGTGCGGTGCCCCTGGCGGATTGAAATTCCATTTCACGCCTCTATAAGCGGTGATCTGCTGAATCCTGTCCTGATCCAGCTGACTGACGAGTTCCTTCAGTTCGCTGACGGCTCCCACGAAGTTTGTTCCGCAGTCGCTGACCATCTCCGTCGGTACACCTCGTCGACTGGTGAATCTTGTGAAGGCATTAAAGAAGCTGTCAGTGTCCAAGCCAAATGCTACTTCTAAATGAACTGCGCGGGTTGATAAGCAGGTGAACAAGCACAGCCACCTTTTCTGTCGGCGCACACCTCGTCCTTGCACAGTGGTGAACGGCCCGGCATAATCCACAGCTGTTTGGTCAAACGGACGAAAGGTAAACCTGAGGCGGATCTTCGGAAGCGGAGCCATGATCTGCTTAGAAGTCTTGTTCTTCCTTCTCTTGCAAGTATTACATTCTCCTTCCCATTCTCGAATCTCTTCACGTGCTGCTATTATCCAGTAATTTTCGCTAACTTGGGACAACACAAAGTTAGTGCCTGCTGAATGGTTGGCCTGCTCATGATAATGCTTGACAATAAGTTTGGTAATCCAGTGTCCTCGAGGCAATACCATGGGGAATCGCACATCATATGGCAGGTATTCGGCAAACTGCAATCTTCCATTTGAACGGATGCAACCATCTTCATCAAGCATGGGGTTCAGCTTGATAAGTGGGCTCTTCGGCGGTAGGGACTTCCCGGATGCCAATGCCTTGTACTCATTATGAAAAGCTTCTCGTTGACACGACCGCACCACCTCTTCCTCAGCCTCTCTAATCTCATGCGGTAACAACACTTTACTGGTCTGCTTCTCACCCTTCTTCGACATATTGTGGAGAGCTCTTCTCACTCTTGCATGAACACCAACTAATCGACTCCAACTCGAAAAGCGCTTTGGATCCAACCTCCAGCTTGCACTGTTGGTTTCCTGACACGGCTTGGCGACATTCTGAATTGGGTTGGTCTGTACGGTCACGTGTGCGGTGATTTCCCTTTCCTGTTCTCTCACAGCTTTCATCTCCTGCATGACCTTTGGACGGTCTGCCTGCTGCATCTTAGGCCATGCATCCTTCTCTTTACGCAACCATTCGGGGCCATCCCACCACAAAGGGGATTCGGCAAGTTCAGATGGACTACTTCCTCTGGAGCACAGGTCTGCAGGATTTTGTTCGGTGGGGACATGCTGCCATTGTACTGGTTCTGTGCTGATTTGTATTTCACCTATGCGATTTGCAACAAACGGCCGGAAATCTCTTCCCCTTCCACGAATCCACCATAACACGTCTGTGCTGTCAGAGTAAAAGGTTGCAGCTTTTACCGGTACTTCTAGTGCTCGTGATACGGACTGGGTTAACCTCAACCCCACAATAGCTCCCATTAATTCCAATCTAGGTATCGTCATAGGTGTAAGTGGAGCAACTTTACTCTTCGAGGCTATCAATCGGCTGGTTACTGAACCATCTGCATACTCGCATCGTAAATATGATACAGCTCCATAGGCTTGCTGTGAGGCATCAACAAAGGTCACCACTTCCCTGCTCTTCACGGGTTGCTGATTTCGTAAGCCACCGGGAGCTTTGACATTTGCTAAACATGGCAACTGTGAGAACCAATTCTGGATGCGATTAGCCACTTCATCTTCAACTTCCTCATCCCAGTCATATCCTCGATGCCACAGTTCTTGAAGCATAATCTTTGCTTGTACAATGAAAGGACTGATCAGGCCAAGTGGATCAAAGACTGTTACAACCTTCTTTAAAACACTCCTCTTCGTAATCGGATAGTCAAACGGTGCTGGGATTGCAGGTACTACAAATACATCTTCGGTACTGTTCCACTGTAAGCCAAGTGTGCTTGTGACTGTATCTTTGTTGTCTCTAATGTTCACTTCTGTGGCTCGGTCTTCTTCCGGTATGACTGCCATGACCTTGTCTGAGTTTGATACCCACTTCTGGGCATGCATACCTGCTTTTGCCCACAGAGCACTGAGTTCATGATAAAGCTCAATCCCTTTCTCATCCTCTTCAACACTGTCAAGTGAGTCATCCATGTAAGTGGATTGAAGTACAGTTTCGGCAGCTGACGGATACTCTGTTCGGTGACGCCTGGCATTTTCCTGAGCAATGAACTGGGCTTCCATGGGGGCTGAGTTTTTCCCGAACACAACTCTGCAGAACTCGTACACATCTGGCTCGCGGTCTGTTTCTCCGTCTCGCCACAGAATTCGGAACAATGGACGATCTTCTTCTTTGATTTCTATTTGGAGGTACATCTCCTGGATGTCGCAGACAAGGGCGACCGGGTTGCGGCGGAAACGAATCAGAACATCAAACAGCTCTCTTTGCAGTTTTGGTCCAGCATGAATGACATCATTTCGGGATATGCCATTGCACTTTGCAGAACAATCAAAGACAATTCTTACTTTGGTTGTAGATTTGCTCATTTTAACAATAGGGAAGTGCGGCAAGTACCAGACTTCAGGGGGTGGCGGCTCATTTTCAGGAACCCTGCGAAGGTATCCTTTCTCTATGTACCTCTCAATGGTTTTCTGATACTCCGCTTCGACAAATTCCTTCTTCTTCAAGTTTCTCTCGGTGCTACAAAGTCGGGATTCTGCCACTTGTCGATTGTTTGGCAATTGTGGCCTCTGTTCTTTCCATGGCACCGCGATAATGTATCTCCCATTATTGTAATGAACAGAACTGCTGACTTTCTCCAGAGCCAATTTCTCTTCTTCAGTACAAACAACTGACACATTCGGTTCAGTTCCATAGTTCTCGATTTCCCAAAAACGCTTTAGAGTTTGATCCAACTCACAACAACTTCCAGCTCCGTAAACCGGTCCAGCTTCTCGAGTTAGCAGTGTTCTAATTGTGTGCGTCCTAGTTCCCGACTCCACTCTTCCATCCGGACGCCCAATACAAGTCCAACCAAGTGGACCCAAACGCGCAACTGGCTCACCCACTCTTCCACGGACATCCACAAAAGAATAATGTTAATCAGCATTGTCGACCCCAATTGACAAGTCCACCAGTCCGTCCTTTGCTGGCGATGGGAAATCACACTCGACAAGGTGAGGCCACTTGTCTTGACGTGCCCTCCAATTCTCAACCTGATAGCTCCTTCACCTCAATTTCCTTCTTAAACTGTCCATTCACACTTTCAATCTCGATTGTCAATGGCATGGTTTGAAATGTCTCGACCGAGTTGTTCAGTACATGAACTTTGACTGTTTGGTAAGACTCCCTTAACCCAAGAGCTCCTGCTACTTCTTCATTCAGAAAGGACTCGTTTGAGGCATCGTCCAGGATTGCATTCACTTTGACCTTCTTTCCTTGTGCCTTTACCCATACCGGAATGGTTCGCAGCGAATAGGCTTCATGTAGGCGTATTGAGTTGCATGTCGTCATAGCTCGCAATGCAGGACCGCCTTCTCCTTCGGGTGATGCCGGTGGACTGGCTGCCCCCTCCCGTGCACTAAGTGAGGGGTAAGCATTACCTTCAACCACTGACTGTGCGGCATCCACGGGTTGGCTGATAGCAGGCAGACTTTCGTGTAAGAGGCGGTGGTGGTTTCCCCGGCAACCATCAATTTGGCACATGTGTGACTTGGTGCAGGCTCTACCCTGGTGATCTCCAGCCAAACACCGAAAACACAACCGTTTATCCTTTGCAAACTTCCAGCGATCATCATAGCTCTTTTGTTGAAAGTCCGGACACGACCATACTCCATGATAAGGGGAAGCACAACATGCACAGGGGGGCTTGCGGTTTAACTGGTTTTGCCACCCAGGTGGTCTCTTGCTCCTTCCTGACAAGTCTGACCCTACATGGAAATTGCGGAACTTTGGACGGTAATTAGTCTTGCTTGGCACCTGAACATTTTCTGACTTCTCTTTTCCTACTAGACCATAAGACATCTCCATTGCTTCCACTGGGATTCGCACCTCTTCTTTGAGCCAGTCTTTTAAGCATAGCACTGATCGCTCGCGGCTCTGCTCTTGCAACCAACGGCTATACTTTTGAACTTGGTCTTCTGTAAGCTTTTTGACCAGCAGGCTGTGCAAGGTTCCTTCCCCCAGCTCCCCTTCCCGTCCTTCGGCTTGCAGTTTCACTACAGTTATCCTAACCAGATCCGCAAACTTCTCAAAACCTTGCACATCATGTCTCCGCAGTGATGCCATCTTCTCCAGCTGATCCATGTAGGCCCTCAGTTGACGCCGCTGACCCCCGAATTTGGACTGTAAAATCTCTTTAGCTTCTTCGTACTCAGGCTCGGAAATTCCAAGGCCTCTGATGGATTCAAGGGCGTTTCCGAACAAACATTGACGCAATCTTGCCATTTTCAGGTTGGCTGGCTCCTTAGATTTATCCACTAGGCTCTCGAACAGCCCCCAGAACTCCTCAAATTTCGTCTTGTCTCCTCCGTAAGTCGGTACTTTCAACGGTTTCAAACGATTGTTCGCGGAGACTCCTCCTGGCGAAACCCCAGAGGCTCCTGTGTCGTCGTGACCACTGTAATTTCCTTGGAGGTTTGTCGGCGGCGAGCCCGAACTAAGCTGTCCCTCTGAAACGATTGGCGTAGTTAAATTGGAAGCCGACGTCCCTTGCAAAGCACTCACGGTCACGGCGGAATTTTGAACACATGTTTTCACGGCCTCGTGGGCTTTCTCAATCGCGGCTTGAATTTCCAATTCAAGCGATTGGCTTTCTTCTATGGCGGCGTTTTGACTCTTTACATCCGCATTTTCCAAGTACACGACGCTCAATTCGTCTAAAATTTCCAATGTTGTATCTAACAGCGACCATAACTGCTCTATGTCCTTTTCAATAGCGATCGCATCCTTCGACGTGATGCACAGTTTCTCCATGTGGTGACGAATCTTCGTCATTTCGGTTTTCCTCTGTCGCTTTCCTCGTTTTAGCTTCAAGAGCTCCTTCTCTCTTTCCAGTTTCGTTTCGTCGTCGTCATCTTTCTCGGTTTCTTCGGTATCGGTCCCCAGTGCTTGATCGGCGGTTGAGTTTTCTTGATCGGTCATCTTGAGCGAAAGCGGCCAAATTATAATTCCTCACGGTTAACTTGCGACGGTAAACACTCCAACAGTTTCCCTGAATAACTACTACATTCGGTATTAAAATAGCCAGTGTCCCTTCGTGGTCGCCAAAAAATGTAGGGGAGAGAAAACCACTCCAAAAGGACGATTCCAAAACGATTTAATTATGAACTTTTACATTTCAGTTCACTACTCGAACGAAAAACAAATCTCCTCTCCTTCGCACCGCGTGCTCGGCTCAACTTTGCGAAATCTGTCAATCATAAACAGAACGTCTGATTGGCTATTAAAAACGGAAACGATTACATCATTGTGTTCTTGCGTGACGCGTTACAAACTAAATCTCTTTTGTCCATAGTGCATTTTATGTATATTTACGTGATAACAATCTGCTCTACGTCGGACAATCAGGCTTCCGCGAGTATCACAGTGCAGAGACTTCTCTGATCAGTCTAATGGACAAGTTGTTATTCAATCTCGACAACAATCGGGTCACTGGTATGGTACTAATCGATTACTGCAAGGCGTTCGATATGGTTGATCATCCCGTTCTCCTGGAGAAGTTGAGGATTTACGGTGTGTGTGGTGACACTGAGAAGTGGTTCAGATCTTACTTAAGTGAAAGACAGCAGATGGTATTGGTTGATGGTCATGCCTCAGATTGCGCAATCGTCCCCCACGGCATTCCCCAGGGGAGTATACTCGGTCCGCTTCTGTTTGTTGTATTCATTAACGATCTTCCCCTACACACGCAGTCCTGTGGTGATGTTCACCTAGAGCTTTATGCTGATGATACTACACTGACGGCATCCGCGGATATCACCAAGTGCGATGGCCTCAATCTGACTCTTACTAACGCGTTACACGAGGTGGAGCATTGGGCAAATGCAAACAAACTCCCGCTCAGTGAAAAGAAGACTAAAACCCTGCTCATCACTGGCAAGCGGCTGCATGATAAGCTCGAACCCTCTAGTAGAGATCTTGGGGTGCAAACCTCGAGTGGACACTCTCTTCTACAAGAACCCTCGGCCAAAGTTCTTGGTCTAGAGATAGATAGTGAGCTTAGTTTCTCTACTCATGTTGATAGCATTTGTAAAAAACTAGCTAGTCGGATTGGCATTCTTAACAAGATCAAGATTAATCTTCCTTTAAGCCAGCGCATATTATTCTACAATTCAATAATTAGGCCAATTTTTAATTACGTAAATGCCGCATGGCTTGAACGCAGCAGTAAGGAAAATGTAATTAGACTTTTACGCTTGCAGAAAAGAGCAGCGCGAATCATTTTGGATGCGGGACCATGGTCACCATCAGTCCCTCTTTTTAATAGACTTAAGTGGTTACCTTTTTATCAAGAATGCGAAATTGCGAAATGCTCGTTAGCTTTTAAGAGAATAAATAATGAAGTTCCACAATACATATCGGAGAGATTAACTTTAAATAGCGAAAGTCATCCAAGGACAACACAATATTGTAATCTTAATTTTATTTGTCCCCGTTTTAAAAGAAAAACGGAAGGTGGAAGCACATTTAGCGTAACCACGACTACACTTTGGAACTCGCTACCTATTACTATCCGGCAAAGCTCATCTGCAATGGCCCTTAGAAATAGTCTTAGGAAACGGTTTTTAGCAGGCCAGAAATTTTTGCGCCATTTTTGTCCATAATTTTATTCTTATAATTTTTTATTCTTTTAGTTTATTTGTTTATTCATTTATTTATTTTATTTATTTACTTATTAATTATTTGTTTCTTCATTTACTTATTTTTCTTGATTATTTATTTATTTATATTTTTAAATTTCTTTCTACTCAGTATTATAAATTGTAATAGTTACGTGTATATATATATGTATTTTTAATATTTATAGTTTTAGTACAGAGGGCCACAAGTTTATTAGTATGTATATACTATTATGTGTTTTACCCTCTTTAAATAAAGGCTTTACTTACTTACTTACTTACAATGTTAAACGCCTATGGCCTAGTGGACTAGTCACCGGTATCACACGCTGACGAGCCGGGTTCGACACTCAGTGGGAACAGGAATTTTTTTTCTTTGTTTTTTTATTTTTTTATTTAACGATTTGAATAAAAGTATTTTTACTAATTAATAACTGCCAGCAAAAACAAAACAAAAAAAAAAAAAAACAAAAAACAAAAAACAGACAAAACAAAAAGGGGGGCTCCGCTTTTAGGCTTGGCTAAATCTATATATTAAACGTAGCTACACCCTTCTAGTCTCATGTTCCAAATGTACCATCTTAGCTAACGTCGTAACGAAGTGGCTTAAAACTGACGATGTCACATATTCTCAATCACTTCCACGGACGGACGGTAACGCTTCGCTGCTGCTGATTTTTCCTCATTCACATTCTGAACAGGAAAATAAAACTTTGCTGGACTGGTTAGCGGCAAATGATAGGCGTGCTGTTTTGAAGTTAATTGAGTTTCTTGACTTGAAGAAAGAATTTGACGGTGCAACTTGTTTACAGCATCCCTCGACACAAAATAGAAGAGGACAACGCGAAACTGGAGATGAAAGCAAAACTGTGGGAAAGATTTCCTTGCAGTCGTCCTGGTGCCGATTTAAAGTAAAGACATGGAGCGTTATCATAAGAAACACGGGCCCAGTTCAAATAGTAAAATTGCGAAAACTGTTAGGAAATGAATTTTCGGCAACTGAGAACTCTACTCTTGAGGAAGAAATTTTATTACAAAACTGCAATATATTACAAGGCCCATTTGTCATGCGAAAAAATGTCTTTGATAAAATAGGAGGATTAATCAAGGATTTTGGAAAAGTCACCTTGCTGGAGATTTTCTTCGTTCTAAAGGCGAACTGAGAATGGCAAAACTAACAAACTGTGCGTGGACACGCGAGCTCACGCGCGCGGATCGAGGAAACCTCGAAGGAGCGAATTTTGCTGAATGTGCCTCATTTGGTAATAAACACGAGATTCTTCGCATCGTGACGGAAAATCGAATCGAGTGGACAGCTTGTGTTGCAAACTGGAAATTGTGTCCAGAGAAACCGTACGTGAGGCCGCGAGGTCTTCCCGGCATCGCTGCGCCGATATGTTGTAGCGCTGTTTTAGGGCAAATGCTGGTAGAGTTTACTCGGGCGTTGGACAAGCTTGGAATAAAATACCGTCTAGTTTATGGCACTCTGTTAGGTGCTGTTAGAAGCCAGGCCATTATACCTTGGACGTTTGACGTTGATATTGCAATTCCAAAGTCTGGTCCATATAATGAAAAGAACATCACTTTCTTTCTTTGGAATATCTTACTTGTTAACGGAAGAGAATTTTTGTCTCATTTTCAATGTTTTCAAAGAAATAACAATATTCATACTGCGCAAAGTGCGTGAACAAGCAATGAAATTTTTCAAGCTTGAGTTATTCATGAGTTCCATCGCTACATATGGTGTGTAGACATTCTCGTTCAGTAAACGTAATCAAACGCTAGTATCGAGGTAGAAATTGGCCTCTCAGAAGTGTTTGTGTCCAAAGTCTTTGGACTTTGTGTCCAAAGTCTGGTCCATATAATGAAAAGAACATCACTTTCTTTCTTTGGAATATCTTACTCGTTATCTGGAAAGAACAATATCTCTTTTTCCACTCAAACATAAAATTCATATGTTCTCGCCTCTCACGTCAGTAATACCGGGAACGGACTGGGAAGCTTTCAAATGAGACATTTCTCTCTTTGTTTGTTTGGTTTGCGTTTCTAAACACGGCAAGACAATAAACTCGAAGACTTACATCAATAAAACACTTCTGACAGGCCAATTTCTACCTCGATACTAGCGTTTGATTACGTTTACTGAACGAGAATGTCTACACACCATATGTAGCGATGGAACTCATGAATAACTCAAGCTTGAAAAATTTCATTGCTTGTTCACGCACTTTGCGCAGTATGAATAGTTGTTATTTCTTTGAAAACATTGAAAATGAGACAAAAATTCTCTTCCGTTTTTCCTCCCCAATCCTTTTTTTGCGAAGATGAAAAGAATCTTTCTGTTTTCGAGCGTTTACATCAAATGATGTCGAAATATATAAATTGTAGAGGACAACCTCCAGATGAGATTGGGATGTCCGTTGGATGTTTAATTTTATTGCCATTTTGCCAAATTTTCTTTCGCCATGCAAAGAAACTAAAACGTAAGAACCCGTTTTGCCCGCAGAGGAAATTTCTTTCTTTCTAAGCGCCAAAGTCTAGGGCAATTAATGTACCCCGCTTCGGCGACGGACCGTTTAGGATCTGCTTTTTGCTTTTCGATTGCGTGGTTGACTCTTTTTTGCGGGCGAGCAAAAGAAAACGCTTTTTTAGAAAAGGGTTTTATGATCAACTTACAAGTGGATTTCGGATTCCAAACTTAAGTGGATTCCGGATTCTATACCAGTGTAGATTCCGGATTCCAAAATTCAAAATTTCGTGGATTCCGGATTCCGGATTCCGGATTCTGTTATCTGGGGCAATAGGAATGTCGCAATTTTGTTGCCTTATTGTTGTGGACGTTTTGTAAGAAAGTTACTTGCGTAACTCACAATTCTCTTGTGTTGACATTTTTAAGAGGACAAGTTTCCAGTGCATTTTACGTTTAACTTACCTTTTGAAATTGACGTCTGACATTCTAGATCAATATCCACTTCCTCTTTCAGGAGCTTCAACCTTATTGGCGTAGGCCGTGGAAAAGATTATAACACAAGTTATTTGCATTTCGCTTGTCTCTCCTCTGTGTGCCGTCGTACTTATATTGTACATTACAAAGAAGAGGCAAGATTGCGTGGAAGGATACTGAGCAGTTTCCACGGCAGCCACCGACACCGACACCGACACAATTTGTAGTTATAAAACTTTCTCGGCGTCGAAAGCAATAATGAAATGTTTTTATGGGAGAAGATTCCATCAAATATGTTCGACACGACATCAAATGATGCTTGTAATGTTTCTAGCGCTGTGTTTGTTTATGGTGGGTCAATTAGTCATTCAGATCCTTACTTCATCATCAAACATCATGATCGCACCATCGTCGTCAAAAATCATGATCGCACCCTCATCACCAAATATCATGATCGCACCCTTATCAGCAAACATCATGATCGCACCCTCATCAGCAAATATCATGATCGCACCCTCATCAGCAAACATCATGATCGCGCCATCATCAGTAAACATCATGATCGCACCCTCATCAGCAAACATCATGATCGCGCCACCGAAGTGGCTTAAAACTGACGATGTCACATATTCTCAATCACTTCCACGGACGGACGGTAACGCTTCGCTGCTGCTGATTTTTCCTCATTCACATTCTGAACAGGAAAATAAAACTTTGCTGGACTGGTTAGCGGCAAATGATAGGCGTGCTGTTTTGAAGTTAATTGAGTTTCTTGACTTGAAGAAAGAATTTGACGGTGCAACTTGTTTACAGCATCCCTCGACACAAAATAGAAGAGGACAACGCGAAACTGGAGATGAAAGCAAAACTGTGGGAAAGATTTCCTTGCAGTCGTCCTGGTGCCGATTTAAAGTAAAGACATGGAGCGTTATCATAAGAAACACGGGCCCAGTTCAAATAGTAAAATTGCGAAAACTGTTAGGAAATGAATTTTCGGCAACTGAGAACTCTACTCTTGAGGAAGAAATTTTATTACAAAACTGCAATATATTACAAGGCCCATTTGTCATGCGAAAAAATGTCTTTGATAAAATAGGAGGATTAATCAAGGATTTTGGAAAAGTCACCTTGCTGGAGTTTTTTCTTCGTTCTAAAGGCGAACTGAGAATGGCAAAACTAACAAACTGTGCGTGGACACGCGAGCTCACGCGCGCGGATCGAGGAAACCTCGAAGGAGCGAATTTTGCTGAATATGCCTCATTTGGTAATAAACACAAGATTCTTCGCATCGTGACGGAAAATCGAATCGAGTGGACAGCTTGTGTTGCAAACTGGAAATTGTGTCCAGAGAAACCGTACGTGAGGCCGCGAGGTCTTCCCGGCATCGCTGCGCCGATATGTTGTAGCGCTGTTTTAGGGCAAATGCTGGTAGAGTTTACTCGGGCGTTGGACAAGCTTGGAATAAAATACCGTCTAGTTTATGGCACTCTGTTAGGTGCTGTTAGAAGCCAGGCCATTATACCTTGGACGTTTGACGTTGATATTGCAATTCCAAAGTCAGCATATAAAAACCAATCGACGTTTGCGGCTCTTCAAGGCGAACTCGGGGGCAAGTATTATGTAGGGAAGTCTTTCGGGATGCCAAGAGCACATATGCTTATGCCTCCTTATTATGAGGTCAACACAGCTGCCTTTTTCGAGGGGCCTGACGATTTAGAAGGGAATGCTTTATTTAGCCGTGAAATCGAGAGAGCAGTGAAGGGTATGCTGCCGATTTCGGGTCTTTGGAGGTCACATGTTTATGTTGACTTCTATAACGGCAAGTCAGCTTGGATGAAAGACTTCTCTTTCGTCACTATTAACAATCAAACATATACGACCGTGAAAAACGTTGATTATCAGTTAACTAAATGGTATGGCGAGAATTATTTGAAATCTATAGTCAAAGGAAAATGGGTGGGTTTCTTCCGCTGAAGGACATGCAAGTCCAGGCTGGAAAGGAAGACCAGTTTCTTGAACAAAAAGTTTTAGCACTGCCAAAATTTGGTCCTGGCTGGAAACTGTTCCAGCTCGGTTTGAGCTTACCGGAAGGACAGACAGTGAAATAAACTCAACATGCAAACCCAGCCAAATTTCAGTCTGGGCTGAAAAGTGAACTTCGGCGAACAAAATCATTGTGATTTTAGTAAAAGAAAGCTAAAAGGGTTTAATCTAAGGCCATCTGATTATAGTTTTTCTCCCAATTTCAATTTCCTGGGGTTTCAATATTAACTTCATCACGTAGTGGAACCAAAACCCCAGTCCCCTAAACGGTTATAAATTTTACCCCGGTTAAAATTCGTCATGTAGTCGGGCGCTTAGAGTGTCAGGAAAATCAAGTAATCATTGATCATTTAACTACTTAGAAAATAACTTCAGTGGAATCCGTTTATCTGGCCACCCATGGGACACAAAAATCTAACCGCATTGATCCTTTGATCCCCAATATCAACATTCATTTTTTCCTCACTAGTATTCATACCTTTCTTGGAGTAAAAGTTAGGAGAATTTCAGTTAAACCTCAAGACATCTCATCTTGGTGATCACTTATTTCATTCTCATGACCTGTTCATATTATCATGCAGTGATATTGTCAGGAGAAGTTGTGGGGGGGGGGGGGGGGGGCAGAATAGCAAATGTTCCTTTTTTTCTTTTTTTCAATTTCAGTCATATTTTTTAAGGTCCATACATGTAGTCTTAAATACTAAGTAGCCCAATGTGTCTTTTCATTCCTCCAACAAATATTGTTTGCCAAAAATACAGACTCTTTCTGATTGGTCGGAAAGCAAAAGACTTACGAATATTTAAAAGTTCTTCCAAAAATTCCTGTTTGTTGATAACTGGTGTTACTCTCATAAACTGTACTAAACTATTGGATCGGTTATGATCAAAGAATAGTGCCAGGAGTTGTGAAAATTTTTCTTTGATCTTGATGATCTAATTTGTTTTGTAACAATCAGAAAAAATGTCCGCATACAACATGTACATACGACCGACAAGATTGCGCCAAAACTTCAGGTGAAATAATACTACTTTGGCACATCGCACGATACAAGCACTGATATATAGAAACCGACACTGCTGCCACAGAACTTAGATGCGAAATTCTCAAATTAGGGCTATCAACTGCTATAGTTCGATGCTGTGTTTTAAAATTGGAGGTTCTTGGTCATCAATAATACAATATGTTGTGCATTATATGATTTACGTTCAGTTGAGATGACACCAAGACCGGTCATATGATGAACGTACATAATGTCCGGTACCTTTTACTACCAATAAAGGGATAGACTGCGCACAAATATATCCTTTCTTCGTAGTTCTACGTTGCATGGAAGTGGAGATATCGTTTTGCCACTCCAAAGGCGGTTTTCACCAAGCACTGAGATCACAAATATATAGTGTATGTTAAAATCTCGACTATTTTTGGTTGGTCAGAAAGAAAAAGGCTAAAAAATGTCTGAAGTTTCTTACAAAAGGTCCTGTTTGAACACAACTGCTATTAACCTCATAAAATTTCTGTTTGAATCCAGGAAACCGGTTTCTTCCGAACAATTTGATTGGTTGTGATCAAGGAATAGCCGCTCTAAGCCAAGCTGAGGGGAAATTCTGAAAAAGTGCTCGTTGAACTTTTGATTAGTTAAACAACCAGAAAATGACCACATTTTTGACATCACGCGACCCACAACCATGGTTGAGCCTAAACATTTAGCATCAGGAACTGACATCGCATGATACACACCGATAACAACAAATTTCCCGCCAAAGACCGTTGCATAATTGATGTTACATTCTCAAATTAAGATTGGTTTGAAATTGCCGTTGGTTCAGATGTTGATTTTTATCATTGAAAGCTGGTTATCGGGAAAGCGAATCAGTCGGACGAAAACACAGTTACTAGTCAACAACAAAATATGTTGCAGATCATATGGTTTACGAACAGTTGCAGGGGCGTAGCCACTAGCCAGGTGGACCTAGGTTGCCGGTGATCCCCCTTAGGAATGAAAAAATAACAATATTATTAAGGCAAACCAGCTACCTCGCGAAAAACCATTCGCGGCTGTAGATTTTTCAGTTCATTGATTGACCATCACACACCAGGGGCGTAGCCAGGGGTTGCTCGTGCCCTCCCCCCCCCCTTGGGGATGAAATAATAATAATAATAATAATAATAATAATAATAATAATAATAATAATAATAATAATAATGATAACGAAGCAAATCAGCTATCTCGTGAAACCCAGTTACGCTTTTCTTGGTTTTGTAAGTTCAGTGTTTCATTGTCATACAGGATAATAGGCTTTCAAATTGGCACAGTGCCTATTGTACGGGCACATATGGCGTATGGCACAAGTTTATTACTCTTCAAACCTAACGTGAAACTCTGACACCTACAAATGCTCATTAAGGAATCCCCATCCCGATGGGAAAACCTGTCTACTCCCCTGAGTTGAGCGACCACAAAGTTCAAATCAGTTGGATGAAAACAAAATTACTACCGAGTCAGTAATAAAATATATTGTGGATCATCTGATTTACGTACAGATGACCGAACACAAAGTTCGATCATATGTGTCTCATGATCATGCAATTGAATGCAGGAACCGACAAGTCCGATGCTGTTTACAGGTAATAAAAGGACAGCTCGTCTGCTGAAGTCGCAGTTTCTTTCTTCGTCAAAAGTGAAAATATCGCTTTTGCAACTACGAAGTCGTTTCGAACTTAAAGACTCCAAGTAAGCTGTTTTCACAATATTTTTGACCGAGAATTGAACTTTCTTCTGTTTGGTGTGGTTCAGTAAACACCAGAATAAAAGCCAGCAGGTTTCTAAATTAGCCTGAAAAGGTTCTTCAGGGTATATTTAGGTTGTGAAATAAGTGGGAAACTTTCTCGTTGCATTGCTGGTCAGAAAACTAATTCATTATGGGTGTGGTCCCAGTCTTCAGTGTCTGCATCATCTTAAAGATGCCTATTATGAAGATATCCTAAACAACAACAGGTTCTCTGTTTCTTCCAAATGAGAAAATGTTTCATGTTCCAGACTACAACAAGTTCTTATATGTTAGGAAGTCTAAATGATGAAATTTTAGCCTACAAGGGAGTCCTTTAGTCCATTGAGTTCTTATATGCGGGTATTTTCCCCCGACGTCAAATAAGTTCATGAAAACCACACTTTGTTTCTTTGTGCAGATTGTCAGCCAGGAAGAAAAGACAGTTCAGGCGATGGATAAAAATCCAAGAAAGACCGATGATGAGAGAGGTAATGATCAACAACAACTGAGCAAAACGGCAGTGAAAATTAATCTTTTACTTTTTTTCGTTTTCTTTTTGAAATCCTCCTAGTCAGTAAACGTCTTCAAACTGCCTAACAGCGCATTTCGAGGGATCAAAAATTTGGGTTCAAGTCATAAGTCTTTAAGAAATCGTTCTTGTATAATAGGGATCACCGGTAACGAATTTGAGGGAATACGTTTGATGAAACAGACAACGTATTTGTACTTTTTAAGAGTCAGAGATTCCCCAATACACCTTGCTCCCCCCCGTATTTACGGAAGGTCTTCAAAAAATCCTGCAATGTCCTCCCGTTTTAAAGTAAAAGGCCAGCACTATCCTTTGAAGGCGTGGCGAAGAAAAAAATCTCATGCCCCATTCTTTGAAGGCACTGACCTCATTCTGAATGGTAGGTTAGTTGATAGGCCCGGAAACGGGACGGAAAGGTGATAAATCATTCGCGAGCGCGGAGCGCGTATGAAGCGGGAGGATGCACTCCACGCTCGCCTCCGGCACTTCGTCCGATGCCGATCTTGAGATGAAAGCTTTTTCACGTGACTGACGATTTATTTCTTCACAAACCGAGCCAAGTTCCTAACATTCAGAAAATACGATTTAGGGAAGAAGAACAACTATTCACTCACAAATCTCTTAGATTTGTAAAATCTATAATTTTTAGGTCTTTAAAACTAAAACGCCCAAAACTTGAGGATATGATATTATGTGTTGCTTTGTCACCTGTCAGCATTGATTTCTTGGTAAACTGAGACAAACAATAAAGGCTATGGCGGCCATATCTGAATTCGCTGAATAAGTTTGATTTCACGGTTCCTTGCTGCTCGTTTGATGTAGAATCTAACAAGGGAACAGGGAATTCCGTTTAGAGCGGTTTTTCAACTGTCTGTCGTAAAATCAAAACCAAAGTCACAACTGTGGTCAATCACAACCAACACAAACAACAAATTGAGCCAATCAGAACTGGGGGCAAGTACGTGTAAATGGCGCGTCAAGCGCGGTAAAACGCGTGCGAGCACGAGACAATTAGTTTCGGGGTCACTTCTCATTGGTGGAGAAAATGGCGTGAGATTTTCTGACAAAGCACAGAGCGTATTAGAGCAATACAGTCGTCCCCAGAGCCCGCGCGCGTTTAACATTCGACACTCAACTGAAAACCAGGAGCCATAATCGGGGACGGAGACCGTAAGCGCGGGGTCCACGCGGCCCCATCGAAAAAGACAAATGTGCTATTTTTAGAAAAAATTGCGCCACCCTCAACGTCATAAACGCGCGTGGCTACACGCAAATTTGCGTTCAACGAGGGCGTGCTGGATAACAACAACAACAACAAAACCTTTATTTATACACGATGTGGTAAAAAAAAAGCTACATAGCTTGTGGGGTCGTGTGTAAATGAAACATTAATACTAGTTATTAAAAACATTAAACTATATTGAGCTAAAAAACGCTAAACTAATCGACCAAGATGGTTATAATTATTTGATATCCGGTATGCCGGAGTACACAATTGTTTTTATTATTAAAAACGCAATCACTAATTGCTATAAAATCAAGAAAGAGAAAAAAAGAGAGAGAAACTCCGAGATAAAAGGGAACAAGAATCGATCGCGATCACATGACTGACCGAAAAAGGCGCCAAAACCTTGCGAAGTGTTGCAGCGTTTCTTTGCGGAGCTGAATGAATCAATGAAACTGCTCCGAAGTGAACGTACATGCACAAGGTCTGGGAAAAATCTCCCAATTATGTGCTCTGAAATGTGGTACGTGTTTGATTTTTCCTGAAAATTGTTGTAATCGTTGTTCAAAGCGGATTGAAGCTGTACGATCTCACCGTTATGGCTGCGAGAGTTCAACTGAACGAGTTTGAAATCGCTCCGTTCGCACAACGCTGACAACGGAGCCATCATGCGTTTGTTTGATCGAACTGAAGACAGGATTAATAATTAAACTTGAACAATAATTACTATGCAGCTCACGGAAACAAGACTACGGAGGTGAGGAACATTAGAATTGACCATCTTACTTTTTAAACGCAAACCACAAAACGCAGTTTTTCTTAGTTTAGAGCCCGCCGACGGAATGGTAAAAATAACACTCAAACAACTGTGAAAGCGATTCAACGTATTTTACATGGTATCCCACTTGTGTCTAAATGTCTGGAGCTGCTCAAGGGAACACAGATAGAGCCACAAGGAGTACAGGTAAGCCAGTGTCAATTTTGTGTGGTATAGCCAAAAAATGTCGCCTTTTCTGGTACTGGATTTGTTCAATGCTTGTCGTCCAGACTGTTGCATGATTTTTGTACTGACTCGCCACAACAAGTGTGACAATTTCTATTATAATAAAGTTTCGATATAACGGGCGCTCTGATTGGTTGAAACAGCGTGCCTTATCAGAGTACAGATGCACAGAGTAACGGTGTCACGCCATCGACCAATTTGTAAAATGGCCGACGAATTCCCGGACTTCTCTCTCGGGATTTTTTTCGACCCAGACGTCTTGTATGACCTGGAAAACGAAAGCGAAAACGAGCTCTTAGCTTCAGTTGATATAGAACATCCTGTGAATAACAGCACAAATTACACTATGTTAGAAAGTGAAATTTCGGAACAAGTTACAGATGAAAACAGCGAGCCGGCAAGTAGCAACATAAAAGTCAACCAAAGGTTTGTAAACATGTCAAGCGCCGAAATTGACGAAATAATAAAGAAAGCAGAGACGAAAAACACCAAAGAGAACACAAAATGGGCTGTCCGAGTTTTTGAAGGTAAGTTTTATGACCTTTTATGCTGTAAAAATGTCATAAGCTAAAGTACGGAATTGAAACTCAAACACGGCTTACACTCGTATGGTACATTTTCATGTTAAAAAAAAATAAACAAACAAACAAAAAAACAAGTAAGAAAACTTGAAAATTAATTATCTAGCGAATACACACATATAAACAATAACTTTAAATTTTCCTCAACAATATACATCACAGACCTATCTCATATAACAAATGTTTTTTCTGACGTTTTCAAAACAGCTTGGTGCCGTGAAAGAAAAATTGCGAGAAGCCTTCACGAAATGACCAACAAAGAGCTAGATAACTACCTTCGTCATTTCTACGCTGAAGCTCGCACAAAAGATGGTGAACCTTACTCAAGGTCATCCCTCCTTGGCATTCGAAACGCTATAGAGAGATACCTCAACAATCCTCCGCTCAACCGAGGAATTTCTATTACGAAAGGAATCGACTTTCAAGCCTCGAACAAGCTGCTACAGAGTCAGATAAAATTAAACAAGCGAGAAAACAAAGAAAACACGAAACACAAGCCTCCCATGCCAGAAGCAGACCTTCAGAAGTTAAAATCCTCCGGTGTAATTCGAGGAGACAATCCTTGGGGCCTTCTGCAGAATGTCTGGTTTCACATCAATCTGTACTGGTGCCGTCGAGGACGCGAAGGTCAAAGAGAACTAACAAAACAAAGCTTCCAGTTCTTGATGGACGAGAGCGGACGCGAGTACGTCTCAATGACCCACGACGAGGCCACGAAAAATCACCCTGGAGGAATTGACGACGTTAGCAGTGTGGAGAAGGAGGCTAGGATGTATTCAACATCAGATGACCAGCTTTTTGACGGCCTCAACTGCCTAAAGATGTATCTTCAGAAACTAAATCCCCGGTGTGAAGCACTTTTCCAGTACCCAAAACGAGCTGTAACAAAGGAAGATCAAGTCTGGTACGACAACAAACCTCTGGAGGTCAACAAACTTGCAGGAATGATGAAAGAGATTTCCAAACTGGCGTCTCTGTCAAAAATTTACACCAATCATAGTGTCAGAGCGACTGCGATCACGCTGTGGTCCGACAGGCAAGTTCCATCGCGGCACATCATGGCGATCTCCGGCCATCGCAGTGAAGCAAGCCTCAGAAACTACAACGCCCGCCCTTCGAGTGAACAAACTAAGAGCTTGTTCCGATATCCTTTCCAGTGCGTTGAGTGGAAGGCCACAGCAGTCACAGTAGCCGCGTTTTCCTGACGCTGTCACCTCGAGCAATCTCCTTGTTCCCATGAATTCGACTGTTGTTCATTCACGAAACACAGCGCAGCAGTTTGTTAAGTACCAGCCACAAGCCTTAAGCAGTTTGTTTTCTAATTGTCATGTTAATAATGTGCAGGTTTTCATGAGCCACAATTCGGCCGGATTTCACTGAACAATTTACTTTTCGATCCTGTTTTTGGACTGAAAAACTACTCGAACCCGCTGAACTATTTCAGGGTTTGAACTTTGATGGTTTGCGAACTTTGATGGTTTGACATTTTGACAGCTTTCGTCTTATTCAACCAATCAAATTATTTGAACCATTCTAACAAGGATTGTGATTGGCGTATTTTAGCGTGCTTTGTGAGAGTACAGAGCACGCTGTTCGTTTGGAAAATAAAGCTTGTTTTGAAAATTTACGCGAATGCGTGGGGAAATTAATGGCTTCTTTATTATAAAACAAATAAAGAAGCCTCGACTGTGCTCTGTTCTGTTGTAAAGCACGCAGGAAGCGGCTAGAGCACTCAAGAAGTAGGGAGAAACACTCGACTACGTCTCGTGTTTCCCCCTACACTTCTTTCGTGCTCTAACCGCTTCCTGCGTGCTTTACAACAGAACAGAGCACAGTCGAGGCTTCTTTATTTGTTAATTAAATGCTTCTTTCCAATTTTACTGTGCTTTATTTTGTCTTGTCTTGATATTTCAGAGTCAAAGCCTTCCGTATGAAACCTGCTGTTTGTGAAATTTTAAGAACAAGTGATTGACTGGACGATGAAAGAAATTGTAAACAAAGCGCTAAATGCTTAAAATTCTATTTCTACAGTTTCTTTTCGTCCTAAGAAATCAAGCACTCTGAGACAACTTAGATTTGTGTCTCAGTGACGTTCAGTCGTAATTTCTTCTTAATTTTGCTTCGATACAAAGTGATTTTTCTCACCGGGTTGCTGGCAGAGAAAACTCTTTCGTTGAAACCCTTGCCACATCCACTGTGCTATGTATCCCTTCTAGGGGGTTCGTAAATTGCCCAGAAAGTAATATTAAGTACTAGGGCAGCATGGAGTTTCACTTCATCTTTCTCCTTCTCATCAACGGAAGTAGTTTTTTTTTCTCTTGGTGTTTTTCCAGTTCTCTATTTTGTCGACGATTGATAACGCACCACGAGAGCATTTGATTGAAAACAAGGCGCGCTTTTCACTATTCTTGGTCTTCATTATAAACATTTCGGCCATTTTGGTAAAGGCGGGCATTATTTCAGAAAACATACGCTGAGAAATCTCGACAGACATTTTCTTTGCTGACTCGGTATTTGAATATATGTTACTATTTTTCTTGCAGTGAAAAAAGTGACAACGATTTATCAGAGCGTTACTTTTCTTCAGTACGTGCTTGGAAAATCATTTAACAGTCTTTGCGGCTGCCCTTCAATCTCTGTACGTCCCAAGAGGAAATATATATTCGAGATGTATTTTCCGTTTTTCTGCCTGATTCGCCTTCAACTGATTTTTTCGTAGTTCGACGCCTTTTTTGCCCGTTTCTTCCGTCTAACGGGGAAATCCTCGTCCGACATGTCCGACACATCTTCGCCTCAGGATTTTTCTAAAATATTCTCACTGCCATCATCAGAATCACTTGTGTAATCCTCATATCAAGAGTCACTATCCAGAAAGTTCTCCCCAAGGGCTTGCCTCAAATTAGGAAGTGACACTGATGACAGAAATTGAATTTATTCATCTCCAACAAAGGTAATTTCCGACGCCATTTTGTTTGTTTTTCTCTGCGCGGAGTCCTCGCAACACACACGCGCGTGTGTCACGCGCGATGGCGCAATTTTTTCTAAAAATAGCACATTTGTCTTTTTCGATGGGGCCAACGCCAATACTGAAAATGGCAGATAGTTACGGTCTCCATCCCCGATTATGGCTCCTGCTGAAAACCGCGTTTTTTTTTTACTTCTCCCGTCATGCCTTCCCGTCGGCATAAGGGCGTTTTGTGAAGCCTTCCCGCACAGTTCCACTTGGCTGCTCTCATACTGAAAATTTCATAAAGCAGCTGAGTAAGGTAGCCTGTGAACAGGCTAAGCGGTGGCGAAAATAAATGACTGTGGAAGAGAACACCCCATTCGTTTTCTTCGCTCGCTGATTTTTTTCTCGCCTTATTTCCCCACAGGCTAGAGTTCGGCAGCTCGTTATTTGAATTTTTTTTTCTCTCAGGTCCACTGTCCGGTTCATCCTAAGTCCCTCATGTTTTTCCCGCCGCATTTTTAATTTGATGCTGGAGAAGACTGAGATGTTGATCAGTCCTGGATGTATTTCTGCTTTCACCCATAAGTTTAGATATTCCCGAGTACACTTACATGTTACAAGCTGATGATCAGCCCCTGCCACCAGTCGAACCGGAGGAGAATTTGTGGAGTAGCAGGGATTCACGATTTCAGATCTCTACAAAGCGAGGAGAAGCTCTCTTGAAGGACCAAGCACCGACTGCAAAATCGAAAAAAGTCAAAACAAGCTAATTATGTACTACTCAGCTGAAGTGTAGCGAGACATTTGTCCTTCATGACAAGCGGATGTAGCGGACCGGTAGCCCCCCTGACAGTTCGCGAACACGCGCTTTTCGCTTATGATCAATGAAGCTCACACCAGGTTTAAGTAATACTCGCCTATAAGACGACATTTTAATTTAACCAATAATCGAGCGGGATTTGGAGCGCTTTAGACATTTGGGCTGAAAGAGAACAACAAGCATAACAAAACTCTTGTTCTTTCAGAGCGGATACTTGTATGGTTTCCACTGACAATATATCAGGTCGCTGCCATGTTCGCTAAGAACACGAAAAGCGCAAGCTAGAGTAATATTGCTTTACACAAGCCAGAATTTGAATCTCACGTCAGTTAAGTCACGGATAAGACACTGGAGTTAAAAGAGACATTTTCCTGCAAATGCGTGAATCTGATTGGCTCACTTAACGTGATAGAAAAAGATCGCATCAACCTGGTTCCCAGGATCTCTCATCTCCCCATCGCGAGCGGTTTGTCTTCAGAGCGTCTTTTCTATTGTAAATACGACTTAAACATGTGTGAACGGAAAAAAAAATCTGTGTGATAGAAAAAACAGTTTTGGAATAAAAAATTATTGTATTTATTTTTACTGCAATTATTTCTTTTTTGTGGATATATAATTAGTTATTTTTATCGTAACTTAACTTCATTCTAAGTAGTTATTTAGAGACCACCTATCATAATTAAGGGGCTTATTCCAAGGAATCTCGTATTCTGTTTTAGGTTGACCTCAGATTTCTTTGGTCTTCTTCAATTTAATGTAATTTGGAATTTGATAAAATAAATAAATAAACAAATAAATAAGTAAATAAATAAATAAGTAAATAAATAAATAATAATAATAATAATAATAATAGTAATAATAATAATAATAATGATAATAATAATAATAATAATAGTAATAATAATAAGAAGAAGAAGAAGAAGAAGAAAGGAATTTTCTAAGTTGCAGGTGCATTACGCTGCTCCAGTTGCGGAATAACAAAACACAAAAACAAAATAGCTTGTGATCAACAACTGAGACGAAACTTTTTTTCTCAAGGAGTTGACGTAGCTTCCATGACACTGAAGTCGATTACAAGGATTTTTTTTTTGCCGGAGTCGGGTTTCCACAGACCGTCAAATAACTCAACAAATTGACCATCATCGCTTGGATGTCTGAAACTAAAAGATATTTAAACTTTAAACCCTGTGCGAGCCAGATAAGTTCATTTTAGTCGAACCTCAAGATACAACAGTAGGAACCATCGAATTTTTGTGAGTAATACAAATTTAACGTTATTGCACGATGCTACCCAGATTACAGAATTTCAGAAGAACAGATCATCAATTAGCGAGTGTCATTTACCGGAGCCATTTATTTAAGTTGACAGTTTGTTTCGTCTGATTACAGATCTTATGATCTCTTATCTATCGCAGTCAAATAGTCCATTGTCTCGTTTTCCTCTTTGACTTTGGACCCATTAGCAAAAGTCGTAGGAGAAGCTTAGACTAGTCCATAATAAACTGATGTTTGAAGATAAAACCACGCAGTTACTCTCTTTGACAAAACTTTCATTAACCAGCAAAACAAACATTGATCTCTTTCTGTAGGGCCCGGGGGGTTACTCCCTATAATGGCCTATACGGGGAGGCTCCGCCCGAAGGGGGTACCATTTTCAGGCTTCAGGTATATGAAAGGGTAGGGGTTTCACGAACTGAAGTATATAAAAGGGTAGGGAAATCTGTCATTTAGGTATTTAAAAGGGCCTTTAATTAAAATATTTCGAGTAGACGCACCTTATGACTGTATCATTTAAATTTATTTAACGCTACATGAAAACGACAAGAAGACTTCCTTCCAAGGGTTTAGAAAAGGGTTGCAGCGTTTTTAAGTAGGTATGTGAAAGGGGTACCATTTTCAATGGAAGGTATACGAAAGGGGTACCATTTCTGTCAAAAATGGTATATAAAAGGGTATTGGGTTGGACCTCGGGGCGGAGCCTCCCAGTATAAAACTTTGTTGAGTGCCCCTGCCGGGCTGTAGGGTGCTGTGGGATACACTTCGACGGAACATTGGCCAATATCACTCTCAAAGTGCTAGTGTTAAGTGTTTATTTCTCAAACGTCATTAACAAGGTAATTAAAAAAGAAATTTAAATTTCGGAACCGAAAACACCGGCAATGAAACACAAAAAATTGAGAGCACTCCTTTAGCAAATGAAAATGTGTGAAATCCTTTCCCTTCTCTCAGTAGTTAAAAGCACTTCTTATTTACTCGTTTGATCCGGCTCCGATCCAGCGGCGTAAGGGACTTGTTTCAGTGACCATGCCGTACCTGTTTTTGATTGCAAATTTGACTAACAATGTTTATTGCGTTATTATTTCTTCAGGAGACTTTGCCTCAGTTGTTCAGCGTTGACTTTTCAACTCAACAGGTATTTATTTTCCTTTATTTAATTCAAAAACAAGTTGGAACAGAATTAAATAATTTTTATTAGTATGTAGACGATAGTGTATAGTGGAAAATACGACACTACATCTGGGCTTCGAGCGGCGTATTTTCCATATCGCCGTTTCCCGCTTTTACACTGTTATTTGAAAAAGCACTCTCGTCTTTATAACAAAAAGATAATTAGACAGGGGCTTGAAGATATGAATTTTTTACTCGTGGTAAAAAGCTATATTTTACTCACTCGCTGGGCTCTTTCGTAAAATTATATTTTTACCACTCGAAAATAATATTCATATCTTCGCGCCGCCGTGTAATATCCTCTCTATCTACGTCCTTTGCTGCTGCTAGCAATCTGTTGGCAACTTTTTAATCTCGTGGTTGCTACAGCAACTACGATATTTTGTGGTGAACCAGTGGTTAATTCCGTGAGCTCTCGTTGATGTTCGAGAGATCTTCGGTATTCCCAAGAGAAGAAGTTTGCTTTATTATCGGGGTATGTCGTGGATAATGTGTCTGAATTGTTATTTGTAGGTTTTAATGTATCAGAGAACTAGGGTCTCCGTGGATTCTTGCTAGTTGGAGTAATGACTTGTGTCGATTATCAATGATTTTACGCCCAGTAGTATTTTATATGCTGGGTTAAAATTTAGTTCCTAAGATATTTGTCTGATTTGTGCACTGCAATGTGCTGTTAGAATTGTTTGGTTTTGTTGTTGTGTTGAAAGCGGGAGAGCAGGAGAATCCAAGATATGTTGATCTTATTGTATAAACATCTCTGTGATGCCTACTATCATACATAATATTTTTGTTCTGTCAAAGAAAAAACCTACATGGATAAAGGCTCACAAATAAACTGGAACTTCCACGCGTAATCATTTCATCCTGTGCCAGAAACTCCACTAGATTTTCAGCTGCAAAACATTGAAATCAGTTGAGCGTGGATTGCCAAAGGACTTCTTCATGCTTGGCAAATTCTAAGAAAAAAAAGGAACATGTGTGGTTTTCAATAGTCTTCATTCGAACATTTTACTGTATATTTTATATTTGAAGAAATGTGATGGTGATTAAATTTTAAACTCCCTTCTCTTTCAGAAACTCTCGCGTTGTTGGCCGGTGTCGGAGATAAGAAAGGTCACGATTACACAAGCTAATCTTTTTACCGACGTAGCAAAGATTATACGTTGTAAATGTTTACCGTGAATTAACATTGAGAAGCGGAGTATTTTCACTCATCAGAGTCACACCGACACACCTTGTTGTTACCAAACAGTAATGGAATGCTTTCATGTCACAAGATTCCACCAACCATGTTCAGAAAGGCGTCGATTGATGCGCCTAATCTTTGTAGCAGTGAACTTGATTATAGCGGGTTGGCTCGGTTTTCGGATCCTCACAGGAAAAGGAACAGAGGACATCATGATCGCGCCACCGGAGTGGCTTAAAACGAACGATGTCACATATTCTAAATCCCTTCCGTGGACAAACGGTAACGCTTCGCTGCTGATGATTTTCCGTCATTCAGCTATTGAAGAGGAGAGTAAGCCTTTGCAGGAGTTAGCAGAAAACGATAGGCGCGCTGTTTTGAAGTTAAGTGAGTTTCTTGACTTGAAGAAAGAGTTTGACGGTGGAACTTGTTGACGGCAGCATCCCTCGACACAAAATAGAAGAGATGAACATGAAACTGGAAATGAAAGCAAAACCGCGGGAAAGATTTCCTTGCCGTCGTCCTGGTGCCGATTTATTAGAAAAAAATGGAGCGTTATCATAAGAAATACGGGCCCAGTTCTAAAAGTAAAATTGCGAAAACACTTCAGAAATAAATCGGTAGCAGGGAACTCTTTTCATGAGGAAGAAATTTTGTTACAAATTTGCAATATCCTACGAGGCCCATTTGTTGTGAGAAAAAATATCTTTGACAAAATAGGAGGATTAATCAAGGATTTTGGAAAAGTCAGCTTGCTGGAGTTTTTTCTTCGTTCTAAAGGCGAACTGAGAATGGCGAAACTAACAAACTGTGCGTGGACAATCGAGATAACACGTGCGGATCGAGGAAACCTCGAAGGAGCAAATTTTGCTTAATATGCCTCATTTGGTAATAAACATAATATTCTTCACATCGTGACGGAAAAAAAGAATCGAGTGGACAGCTTGTGTTGCAAACTGGAAATTGTGTCCACAGAAACCGTACGTGAAGCCGCGAGGTCTTCCTGGTATTGCTGCGCCGATATGTTGTAGTGCTGTTTTAGGTCAAATGCTGGTAGATCTTACTCGGGCGTTGCACAAGCATGCAATAAAATACCGCTTAGTTTACAGCACTCTGTTAGGTGCTGTTAGAAGCCAGGCCATTATACCTTGAACGTATGACGTTGATATTGGAATTCCAAAGTCAGCATGTAAAAACCAATTGACGTTTGTGGCTCTTCAAAATGAACTCGGGGCCAAGTATTATGTAGGAAGTCCTTCAGGGGCAGGGCCAGAGCACATATGCTTATGCCTCCTTATTATGAGGTCAACACGGCTGCCTTTTTCGAGGGGCCTCACGATTTAGAAGGGAACGCTTTATTTAGCCGTGAAATAAAGAGAGCAGTTAGGGGCATGCTGCCGATTTCGGGTCTTTAGAGGTCACATGTTTATGTCGACTTTTGCAGGGGAAAGAAGGTTTGGACGAAGCACTTTTCTTTTGTCACTATTAACGAACAAACATATATAACTGTGAAAGAGGTTGATTACGAGTTAACGTAGTGGTATGGCAAGAATTATTTGAAACCTATAATCAAAGGAAAATGGGTTGGTTTCTTCGACTAAAGGACATGCGTGGACAAACACCTCAAGAAAAACCTCATTCTCGTTCCCAGAGCCTACGATCTGTTCTGTCAGCGGTGGGATCGTAGGGCTCTGGTATCAGCCATTACCGGATGTCGTGAAATTCACGACATCCGGTAGCGCATGTCTAATTCGTTAAGGTGCTATTGCGCCTGCTCCGTTTTCGTCCGTGGAGCTCTGGGCATGACAATTCTGACAACAGAAATTTGAATTCCTATCGATCGAGTTGTGGTGCTTTATGGATCGACTAAAAGCTGTTCGGGACCCTCTTAATCTCCTGCAATTAGCGGAAAACCTGGAGCTTTAAAAGGAACAAACTTAAGAAGCTGCCTTTCGTGCCGTAGTTGTTCAGAAGAACGATTGTCCCTGCATTTTGCTCACGGGTTTTGGATTTGTATCTTGCCTGATTAAAGGTATAATATTATTGCATTTGCGTTATATTGAATTGTACAGTTATTTTATTACATGCGTCCGGTTTCTGTTGTATGAGAATGTCAACTGTGTACTTTTCGTTTCGCCACGCCTAAACGCTATACTGTATTACGTTTTACCCCATCGAAAATTTCCAGAAGCATTTGGCGCCCAAGTTTTTAAACATCGACATCAAGAGGTCATTGCAAAAGTTGATGAGACAGTTACATGTAAGTTTATTTATGGACAAGCTGTAGTTTTGTAGAAAATGCTGTAGCGAGGAAAGAATCGCTGGCATTTAGCGACAATCTCAACACTTTGAATTCAAAATTTGGTCGCTTAATCTTCCCTAAGCCGCATGCCCTTCGCGTGGAAATTGATCAAGTCAATATATTAATTAATGCCCTGATTAATTCAATCGGAAATAAAACGTTATGCGTAGAAGCCAAAAAATTTTTACGTTATTGCGCATACAGTTTGAATCGGCCAATCAAAAAAAATAAATTTTTGGCCGTTACCAGAGCTACAAGAGACGTAATTTAAAAAAGCCGCGTAGCTCTGGGGACGAGAATGGAGAAACCTTAAAGAGAAACCAATGTTAGGGCCCGATTACATGGCGAATTTCAGTCCAGGCTGGAAAGGAAGCCCGGTTTCTTGAACAAAACTCCTGGAATAGACTTTTGCAGTCGCATGAATAAAGTTTTAGCACTGCCAAAATTTGGTCCTGGCTGGAAATTGTTCCAGCGCGGTTTAAGCTAACCGGGATGACAGAAACTGATAAACTCAACATGCAAACCCAGTCCTGATTTCAGTCTGGGCTGAGACGTGAACTTCGGCGAGCAAAATCATTGTGATTTTAGTAAAAAAAAAAGTTTAATCTAAGGCCATTCGATTGTAGTTTTCCTCACAATTTCAATTTCGTGGGCTTTCAATATTAATTTCATCACGTAGTAGAACCAAAAAAAACCAGTTCCTCAAACGGTTGAAAATTCGGCCCCGGTTAAAATTCGTCATGTAGTCGGGCGCTTAGAGTGACAGGAAAACCGATTAATCATTGATCATTTAACTACTTAGAAAATAACTTCAGTGGAATCCGTTTATCTGGCCACCCATGGTACACAATGGCAAAAATCTAACCGTATTGATCATTTGATCCCCAATATCAACATTCATTTTTTCCTCACTAGTATTCATACCTTTCTTGGAGTAAAAGGTAGGAGAATTTGTATAAACCTCAAGACATCTCATCTTGGTGATCACTTATTTCATTCTCATGACCTGTTTATACAGCCATGCGGTGATATTGTCAGGAGAATTTGGGCGGGGGGCAGAATAGCAAATGTTTCTCTTTTTTTTTCAATTTCAGTCATATTTTTAAGGTCCATACATGTAGTCTTAAATACTAAGTAGCCGATGTGTCTCTTTATTCCTCCAAAAAATATTGTTTGCCAGAAATACAGACTCTTTATGATTGGTTGGAAAGCAAAAGGCTAAAGAATATTTAAAAGTTCTTCCAAAAGTTCCTGTTTGTTTCAACTGGTGTTACTCTCATAAACTGTACTGAACAATTGGATCGGTTATGATCAAAGAATAGTGCCGGAAGTTCTGAGAATTGTTCTTGATTTTTTTGTTCTGTAACAATCAGAAAAAAATGTCCACATACAATAGGTACATACGGTGGCCCGTAAGTAACATCTAATGTGAGGGGAAAAAAGGTTGCTTGAAGAAAAAATCCTTCAGGTTCTTTGTATCCAAAGTTATTCTACCATGTATTCAAAAATTTCGTTCAGCTATTGAATCCATTGTTTTTACTCCGAATCCGTTATCCCGGATCCAAAGTCTTAACTCGGGATCCAATGTTATATATCCGGATCCAAAGTTTTAACTCCGAATCCAAAGTTTTTACTCTGGATTCAAAGATTTAGCTCTGGATCCATTTTTTTTTCACTGCGGATCCAAAGATTTAAATCTGATGCAAAGTCAGTCTAAAGATTACAGTCATACCACGTGTCAACGCATTTCTGTATTTCCAATATGGTGGACGACGATAAAGTACAGAAGCGGTAAGTTTTGAACTTTACCTTCCTCCTCTTACCATTATTGTAACACATAGTTTGTATATACCTGACTGCCTGCATATATAGTTTCATGTTTCTTCAAAAAAGGAAAAGCTTTGCCGAACCCCATCATTGTAGACAATTCTAAGGGAGGTATTATGAAACTACCTTGCGTTCGGGGTGTCGGTTCGGCGCTCTGTGAAAGAATTGCGAATATCCCATTACATAAGACATAACTATCATTACGCTCATTCGACTACTTTCAGTCTTTCAGACTATCCCTCATAATAGTCTCATAAACAAACAGTCATCACTAGTACAACATGAGTCAGAAAATTTCTGCATATATATTTAGTGTTTTCTTGGGCTGTGTGAAAATCTTGCTTAGTTTTAAATCAGGGTAATTATGGGACGTGCATAAATGTGTAAGCAAAGGTTGTATGTTTTTATGTAAGTAGCTATCGACGCTTTATCTCGTAGGAACATTGATGCAGTACACGTCAGGCTACCTTCTTGTTTGTGTTGCCACGATCAGTATCATAACGCATGATGTGTACGCTGTACTTCCACCACACGTCGGTGCTCTCACCCATCTGGACAGAGACGCGTTAATTGTACATTATTTTCATCTTGGCTTTGACTACAGGGAGATTCTTGGTTTTCTTGTACTTTGTCATGGCATTCAAATAAGTCTTCGCCACCTTAAGCGAATTCTTAGTTCTAATGGATTATATAGGAGGAAGTCCTACAGCCGCCAAACTGAAGTCATACGAACAGTAGAAAGAGAACTTCAAAGGAGTGGCAGTCTCTTGGGATATCGTCAAATGTGCATCAAAGATTACGGTGCCGTTACGGTTTTACAGTTAATCGTGAGTCTGTTCCGTCTCTTATTGAAGACGCTTGATCCTGATGGTGTGGAGCAACGTTCAAGTCGCAGGCTCCGAAGACGGCAATAGCCCTCTAAGGGGCCAAATTAAGTTTGGCATATCGATGGGTATGACAAACTGAAACCTTATGGATTTTGCATTCATGGAGCTATAGATGGTAATAGTCACCGAATCATGTGGCTTGAGGTTGGGAGAAGCAATAGCAACCCAAGAATTATAGCGTCATATTTTCTGGGCTGTGTTAAGAATTATCAGGTGTTCCTCGTATAATTCGCGGTGATCAGGGAACTGAAAATGTAAACGTGGCAGCTATGCAGCGCTTTTTCCGTCGTGATGCCCAAGATGATTCTCCTGGCTAGAAGAGCTTTCTTTACGGACGATCCGTAGGGGATTGAAGCATGGTGGGGATTTCTAAGGAGATCTGAAACAGATTCGTGGGTTTATTTTTTTAAGGATTTGAGGAACACAGGGTTATTCAACGATAGTGATCCAGTGCAAGCAGAGTGCCTTTCGTTTTGTTCTATGCCCTTACTTAAGGACAAGCTAAGGCATGTTGTGCAAGAGTGGAACCTTCATAGGATAAGATCCTCTTCCAACGAATCCTCTCCCCCAGGTAGACCAGATACCTTGTATTGTTTGCCTGAAATCACTCGTACTCGATCGTTTCTCAGTAGCGTCCCTGAAATTGACATAGAGGTAGCAGAAGAGATATGTTGCGAATCTCCTGACACAAGTGTTGCCGATACCTTTGCAGATCTAGCACAGATAATTATGGATGAAAAAAACTTACAAATGCCAAGCAATCCTCAGGGTGCTCTTGACCTCTATTTGGAACTTCTCATTTCCATTGATGACATCCGCTAAATACTCCCAGTTCAAATTCTTGGAGTATTGTTTCACAATATTTGGTAAGGTTATTATCCTACGTCAACTGAAATGACTGAAATAGGGGTACAGTTTTCGGTTGTGTTTTCCATGTGGAAACAAACAAGCAAGGACAACCTTTTTCGTGATATCAATAACAGTTCTTCAGTGACCTTTGTCTTTTTTTATTTTCCTTCGTTAAGCTTCTTCTCATTCTTAGTACAGCTGAGGAAAATTTTCCCTAACAACAAGTTGAGTGTCTGTATGTTGAGATTGCTGTTTCTTTGAACGATTACTGTTATTTATAACTGTTTTGTTTTTAACAGCGACCTCGTTCCCAGTTGTGTAACATTATACCGTTTCTACATATTTTAGGGACATGGGCACCTTCAGCAATCACCACGGCAACGTCCCTCCAAAAAATAATAGTAAATAAATGATATTTCTTGGAAATAATGAGCAATTATCTCAGCTAGTTTAATTTGTATTATAATGTGGCCGAGCTATCTGGAAGCAGAATTTGTTGGCTCGTCTTCTGCATCGCAGCCATGGCTGCTATAGGTGCCTATTAATCCTTTCAATCTCAGAGTCAATTCTGGAGAGAGGAAATATTGTTTTAACTTTTGAGTCTGGATGGAATCATATGGTGTTACCATTTAAATGAAACCTCTTAAGCAGTACTTTTGCATGGTACTATTCATTTTTCTGTATTTTACAAAATAAGTTTTAAGACTTTTCTCAAATTTTCATAATTGGCTACTATTGGGAGCGAAAGGGGGGGGGGGGGGGAAGGGGCGCACTCTTTATTCCAATCATTTATGATCACTCGTTTTGTATGGTGATACTTAGTCTGGATTTCAGTGCTATAGAAGAGCTTTTTTTCAACATAAAAACTGAATAATGAAAGTGCTCCCGACAGCTGCCCATTTCCCCGATTTATGAAATGAATTTGTACACTCAAATCTCGTTCCATGTCCGAGTCTGTTTTCACTCAAGCTGTTTCACGGGCATTTCAGATTTCTACATATAAAGTGTCCCGGATTTACTGGCGTTTGCATTTAGTAAGGACCTGAGGGCGCAATCGTCGGTACCCATTTATACACCTGGGTGAAGAGAAACAATGTGGGGTAAAGTCTCTTGTCAAAGGAAACATGCACGACGGCAGGGACTGGGCCTGGAACCACCGACCTTCAGATCTGAAGTCTAACGAGCTAACCACTACAGCAAAGCCGAGCATAAGTCATTTTTGTAAACTTTTATTCGTTTTAACAAACTTTAACGGAGCTAACAAAGCCATTAGGAAACTGGTTAAGTTTTAAAGTTCTCTCTTTAACTGATAACACACAAGCTTGCTTGTGAGAGTGGTAGCCGTTCTAATATATGAATAAGCTCCTTAGTGACATTGCTCCTTAGCTGTAGTTTAGGAAACGAAGAACGACAACAAGAACAACAAGAAGCATAAAGTAACGACCGTCAAAGTAACTTCATGTTGATGATGCCCCTTTCCTTTAAAGGACAAATTTTAACGCAAACTTCTACCTCTTAATTTAAACAGATTTGAATGTTTTTGCAAATTTATGTGGATAACAAAGCCCTATACGAAACTGTTTGAAGTTTCAAGATACTTCTTGCACTACACATAAGTCTCTTGGGCATAGCGCGGTTAAAAACTTGAGCCATACCTAAGATCCTCTCAGTATACTTGTATGAAAAAACCGCTTGGTGTTATTTCAAGAACAAAAACAACAACGCACATGTTTCTCGACTGTCATTTGCACTTGACGAGATTATTCCCTAAGTTGGCATACGTATCGTCATGTCAGTCAATGATGTAATTTATGCCAATTGCCCGAAAACATCGTTTACTCTTATACAAGAGCTAATACTGTTAATGCAGCCGTAGTGGAACAGTTGAATCAACTGTCATGAATTTTTTAGTCTCTTGTAGATTAATTTTATCTACTCCAATTGCGTAATTAATATGAAGACATAAAAACTGGTAAATGGCGTTCTTCATTAGCTGTGATAAGCTATGAAAAGTTTCTGGATTTCATACAAGCCTCGCCAGAACTGTCCTACGTTTATTCTTTGCCTTACCGGTGAAACAGTCGGTCACCGCACTTTTTCTATCTCTTAATACTTTGGTGCATGGTACAAATTAAAGAAAAAATGACTTTCCCTCTGCTTCAGTTACAAACTGAGGAAAGGTACCTCATGGTTCGGTAAATGTTCACTGCTTGTCACCCACCATAATAGAAAAATTCGCAACTATAACAGAAACATAACAGAAATCGGACATCAGATAAGAGAACAGTCTCTTATACGCCGAAAACAGTAGTGTTTTAAGGAAGAATGAACGTCAGCTCCTTTAAGTGCTGTGAAACGCCATGATTCTGGGGCAAACAGTGTGTTTTCCATCTGCACTCTGAAATTACTAATAGCCACCGTATCCGCCATCTGGAAGATCAATGATCGCAAAGCAGGTGTGAATAAAAACCATGGGAACGGTTCCAGCATGCGGCTTAGCTATCAGTTCAGTTTTGGCAACGTTCGCAAAAATCTGCTTAAGTGAGGCTGGTGTTGGATTCTGCACCACTCCATATTCTGAAAGGAACTCACAAAGGAACTCAGCCGTCTCGTTTGGAAAGACATCTATCAATGCTGATCTGGCAAGTGCACTTTCTAGACGCATACAATCGTACTGGAATACGTGCTCCAAGAAACCCGAGATGTAGTCGTCTACAGACAGGGCTGATTCCGGCTTCCCAACCAGCAAGGCAGATGCGAACACTTTACTTTATGGGACTTAAAGAACTCTGAGATTGAAATTGAAGCAACCGAGGGAGCCATTAGATAGGGACTTTTGATTGATTTTATTATTTATTCCGAGTTTCACGAATGAGCGCCACTAGGATATATATACTTTTAACTATTGGAATATTTTATTACCTTTTCATAAATCATTAGTATTTTTAACCTATTGATTGATTTGTAATGCAGATTATCATTACTATCAACAATAAGAAGAAGAATTAAGAATTAAGAAAAGAATTTTACTTCTTAAAAATTTTTTTTTTTTTAACTAATAATTTGATTGTAATTTCTTAGCATCTTATTCTTATTTGTCCATTGTATTTTTACTATGACTATCAATAAAGATTATTAATTTTATAAAAAAAAATTATTATTATTATTATTATTATTATTATCATTATTATTAACTCTTCCTATGGCTTGGTAGTGGTTGTCTTGGATGTCGGGGCCAATTCTTGGGACGAAGGTGCTCTTTCCCTCCAAGAACTTCTCAAACGTTCTTTCCCAGAACGTGGAATACATCTCCCTTTTCAAGCCATCCATGTCAAGTCCTTGCTCGCCTTCAAGGGTGAACGTTATCAACGAGGAAACAACTTCTGGTGATGTTTCGTATAATTAAAAAATACTCTCTAATATTCCCTCTCTTGAAAGATGGATTTTTCGCGGGGCATTATTCGAAGTTATTCGGAGTGCGATAGGTAGCGAGTCTGCTGTTTCCCAAACTCCGTCGAAACAGTCTATCCACTTGTGTATTAAAACGGCTGCTCCAAACTCTATCAGGCAACAGTCCTTGTCGCAAGAATGTTCGTGTAGATTCCTCCGTGTCGGAAAAAGCTTGCCGCAAGTCTTTGAGATCTGCCGTCGGATCAGGACAAAAATGATCTTGAGAGGAACTTCAGGTAAAAATAGTGATAGTGAGAAGAATTCCCCGATATCGAGAACCAGTT
Organism: Siderastrea siderea; assembly: GCA_964030785.1. Lineage (NCBI taxonomy): Eukaryota > Metazoa > Cnidaria > Anthozoa > Scleractinia > Rhizangiidae > Siderastrea > Siderastrea siderea. The sequence goes on along the minus strand of OZ034973.1, from coordinate 41,609,158 downwards.
CGTTGTGTTCATGCGGGTCACGCTCAAATGAACATACCTGATTTGATTGACGGATTTATCACTTGGCAATCAACACTACCAGGCCGCGCCAATCAGGAAACTCCGTTCGTGGACGAACGGGTTTTTCAAAATCGTGGGGTTTGCGGGCAAGCGTTTCCTTCTCTCCTTTCCCCTCCCCCTCCACGCACTTTTTTGCGCCCGCCCCAATTTTCCCGCGGCCAGAAAAGCGAAAAGTGCATCGAACGTGCGGAAAGCCTTACCGAAACGCTTGCTACGCAGGCTAGCTCAAAATGAAAAATAAAGACTATTATTGGCTTCTGATCGACAAATAAAAAATCGTGAAATAAAGGCGAGCGCAAAGTGGAAAAGAGACTTGCAAATGGACGAAACAATCCTAGAAACCTCCTTTACGTGTTTGAAAAGCATTTGTAGTGACAATAAGTTTAAGGACTTTTACTTTAAGCTTCTGCACCGAACTGTAGTCAAAAAAAAAAAGAATTGTTCATCTATGGTATAGAGGGCAACTCGCTGCGTTCATACTGTGGACAAAACGATTCAATAATTTACACCTCTTCGAAGTGTCACTGGACACAATTGTTCTTCCTTGAAGTCATCAAATGGTTTAATGTTGAAAATGTCACCTCTTTCTCGTTATCTCCAAGCGGATTAATCTTTGGAATAAAAACCGGTAGCAAAAAGCAAAATACATTGAAATTAGTAAAAAACTGAACTTCACAATTTTATTCGCTAAGTATTACCTATACCGGTGTATACACAAAAACTATCTCTAAGAGAATTATCCTTAAACGAATTCATAGTCAAATTCACCTGGAGATATGATTTAGAAAAACCCCACTTCTAAATAAGGACATTATCTTAAGACACTCAACCGATTGTTCCATAGAATATTTTGTTTTGTTAACTAACGCGACTACTATAGCGTGTGAAAAATTTATTACTGTAACTTTTCATAACTCTGCTGTAAACAATATTGTATTTGATTATTCTTATTATAGTTGCTCTATGCCTTTATTTGTAGATGTGTGTGTGAGTGGGGGGTACTCTGCACCTATCTACAATTTGTAACTAGTAATAATTATCGTAACAAATTGCTATTGTTGTGTTTATTGCAATTGTGCTTGTAATTGTTTGTGCCTTGAAGCAAAATAATAATAAAAAAAGCTAAATGTCTTCTGTTAGACGTCACACCGCATGTGGTATCCCTGTAGCATTTACAAGTACGTGATCAGCCGGTGGCTCTAGCGCTCTTTCTGATATCATAACAACGAAGAACAATACAATTTTGAGAAATTTCAGAATTGCACTCAATGTACAGTCTCGCGGCTCAACACGTTTTCGTGGTTAGAGCGATTTTTCCCCCAGCGTTTCTAAGTAAAAAGCAGCCAGTGATGGAACGCATTGGCGAAAAGCTGTTTTCCGAGCAGAAAGCCTTTAATCTTCTCAGCAGAAAACCTTTAATTTTCCAAGCAGAAAACCTTTACATGTAATTAAAATACCTCTTATCGAACGGATGTCACAGAGAGAAGACGAGCATTAAAGCGATAGGATATTTTTCTTGATCTATCTCCTTGCAGAGCTTGCGGAGGAACACGCGTTAGAACTGAACCAACCAAGATTCCGAAGACAGTTCGTCGGTCCATTGGCCAGTACTTTGGAATTACTGAGAGGTAACAACTTTAATCCGTTTATATGAATGAAAAGATAATTTAATTTTTGTCAAGATGAGATCGTGAATTTTTTGTTCTTTACACGTTCTCATTTGACAAGAGCCCAGGGCGAACGTATGGCTACTTTTTCATTGAATTTATCGCTATTCTTCAGAAAATTAAATACCGCCAAGTTCCAACCCTCGTTACTTTCGGACTTAGCAGTCTTTTTTTATCGCTATCTTCGCGTTGTAACTTTCTAGGTATCACTACCTTACTGGCAAGGTAGAAGCAGTCTAGAGACACGTATCATTTATGGTTATACCTCAAGGACAAGCCAAAACAGTAGAATATCCTATGGTTGCCGTGTTTCCCCTGGGTTTTCAGTTACCCTGGGTCAGTGACCTAACGCTCCAAGCTTTCCTGTGTTTCTTCTTGTTACTTTTGCCATCATTTGGCACCCTTTTCTATACTTTGTTTTAGTTGCCATCTTTTTGAAAGAAAAATCTAAATTAAAGCGCCAAGGTTACAACAGATAATGCTTTAAACCACCCGTCAACAATAGGCTATTTTGGAAACGTCGACAATCATTAAAGCCCATTAGGCATAAAGGCTCTTCTAACCTTTTGTGACCCCTTTCGTTATTTTTAAAATAAAAAACGTGGCTTTGAGTGGTTTTAGAATCTCTCTTGCAAGACTACTGTTTTAGAATAACGACTACGTCTGGCCATTTTCTACTCAATCACGGCACGATCTGAAAAAACAGCAAACCCTGTGCTATTATAGAGGCCCGGTTATACGGTGTATGTAAGTCACTCCCCTGAAATTCAAAACTTGTTTTGTTACAATTCTGGGTGATTTGCAGGCCGTTCGTCGTTGTTATTTCATTTCGTTTAGGTCGCAATTTCACTGAAGCCATGTCGGTTTTACACTAACAAGGACTCCCTATGGCATACAACAGAGTCGATGTCTTTGGCCATTGCCTTTTCCCACTGGCGATTATTTGTGCTCACTTTAGTGACCAAGCTCAAATTCATACGCAGATTGACGCAAGTTTTTCACGTAGGACCTCCTGCAGTTTGGTATGATTAGGGGGCCCAACGCAAGTCGACGGAAGTGTTGTTTTCCTTACTAGTGTTGCTAGCGCTGTTGCAAAGTGTTTAAAGTTTTTTTTCTTTTGTTTTGTGCGTCTTGTGTCTTCTGTGCAATTTAACTTGTGTTGCGTTTTTTTTTTTGCGGCTTTTAACCGCTTGCCTGCGGTTTAAAATATACTTTCGAGCTGGGAACCGTCAATTGGAAACTCATGACAATTTAAGAAAATTTTCCGAGAATTAACGGTCTGAAACTCACCAAGTTGGTATGGGTGGAGGTATTGCTTCTAGTAATTTAAAAGTCTTTCTTCTGCAGCCTGCTTTAAACTTTTTGTAGATGACCTGCCAAAGTTTGTATGGGTGGAGGTATCGCTTGCTGTCATACAAATATCTGAATTTGTTAAGTTACTAGACTGAAACAATACCCAACACCTGACACAACCCAAAAGAAACTTCGCGTAACTGCAAAAAAAAAAAACGACAACTTGGTTTTGATGTTCTACGCGATTATTTGTTGATGTCTCTCCTCTAATAAAAACTGCATTCGTTTTTCATAGAATGAAAATAAGCGATAAATATTGGAGAACAAACGTTTCGATGTTCTCGTGACAATGTCAAGTTCATGTGAAAAATGTCTTATTTTTTAACTTAACGTTGCAAATTAATAAAAAATGTCACTGTCTTGTGACGGAGACTACAGTGAACGGTTCATTCCATGGCGTTGCTCTTTTCCCTTTTGTAAGAACTTTTTATTTATAGCGAGTTTCTCTGGCAACCACCCTAACAAGCAACCATCTTAGAATCTTAGTTACGCCACAATCTTAATGAAAACTCGTCACTAAGATACCGTTCAATTAAAAGGTCTAGCTTATTCAGGATCTCTCAGTAAATCTCTCATGTGCGACCATTCCCTTAACTTAATCTCGAAAGTACAGACGTCGCGTCGCTTGCCAGAGTTCCTAAATAAAATTCGATTTTTGTAAGTTTTAATTTGGGCCTCTCTTACTACGAAGGTGTTTGAAAACCAACAACATTGGGATCATGAAATGTTTGGCCTGAGGTAAAAAACAGAGCGATCAAAGTTCTTTTATTTGAAAAGCATTACGTCAAATGCAATATCCATGCACGGGCAGACAAAATAAGATGAAATTAATACTTCGCTTAAACTTCCTGTCCCAGACGCGTTTGTTTATAAAAAGGGTTGAACATCAATTTGAACTTGTAACACAGAGTTTGGCGGGCTTGCTTTATACTTTGAGACCCTTCTTCGAGACATCGAGACAGTGCAAGAGGGACAAGGTAAAGCAGTTAAATCAATTCATTTTTGTTTAGGTTGGTTTAGCTCTTTGTGGCAAAAGTAAATAATTGAAAAGTTTGTATAAAAAGTCCGTTTGCACAAAAATTTAGAAGCAAAGAATACCAAAGAGGCACAAAGCTTGATGGTTTTCATCCCAATGATCACACCTTCAACTTAAGACTCAAAAGTTAGCAGCCTGCCAACAGGCTAATGGTAAGACAAATAACGAGAAAAAAATCGCCGACAGAGCTCGGCACCTGTTTACAGGATAAAAAAGTTAGATTTTCCTTGTATAGCTCAAAAGTTAGAAACAAAAGGTACAAACAAATTGAACAGTATGATAAACAACACCACAAGAAAGCAGTCCGTAGCTTTCATATGAATGACCTCACAATCAGTTTACAGACGCTGTGGCATAAACCATAGGAAAGTAAGCGCTCAGTAGGGCTCATTTCAAAGTCCACACTTACGGATTTTACGGGGTGTCATTGATTGCGTCGCCGTTTCTTTTTTGGGCTGATTTTTTTGAATTATTCAGCGATCTCTTCGATTGCCACATTATTTTAAATGATTACTTGGATTTTACGGGACAGTGCAAAGCAATCAAGCCAGTACTTGGCCACTGTTTAAGTCAGCTACCTTTATGTGGACGTTTTCTTTGATTTGTAGGGTATTTGTATAAGGGCACCTCCGTTGATATTTTCCCGGGGTATGGCATATAAGATGCAGCTAAATATAAGCTAAAAAGCGTACAATCGTACACTGACTACATGCCTTCAAACAAAGACCGAATGAAAAAAATAAAAATTGTGCCAATTTGGGATTACGGCCGCTGGTGAATTATTTTAGCATTAACTTGGGCTTCGTATTTTGCGCCTTTAATTCGAAGTTTCTAAAAATAGTATTTTATCGAATAAGAAAAAAATTAATGCATTCGCTTTTCTTGCTAGCCTTATTTTCAGACGGTCCGGGTCGCTCGCGTTTTACCTGGTTAGAAGCACCTCTTTTTCACTCTACAGTATTTAGATACAAGATCTCTTAAGCGACCACCTCGAGAATTCTGAAAAGTGGTCGCAACTAGAGCTGGTCGCTACAAGAATGGGCTCTCGTAAGCGACCAAGTGATGAAACATTAGAAAGTGGTCGCTTACGGGAGCTCAGTTTGGCAGGAAGCTTCAGTGCCATATGTTGATGGTTACTAATAGCGGAGCACCATTGCTAAGCAAATTTGGTAACCTATCGATCCGAGAAGTTTTGGTTATGACGTCAGCGTACGCCCGCACGTCCGTCTGTCCGTACAGACTCTGAGTGTGGGGGAGGGGAGTCTCAAAACAACCCGACGGGGGGTGGAGAATGCGGGAAATCGCAAGGTGCTTTTGCGCAACCGGCGTTTTTCTTGGCGGGAAATTGCATGACCACCGTCGCTTTTGAAAAAGAGGAGTTTTGATAAGCTTTAGTAGCTTGTTTACCAAAACGGTTGTTCGACAGTACTGAAGTTTTAAACTACAGAAAAAACATCCAATATCTATAAACGGAAAGAAATAGCTCAAAAGAATACTCAGTTGTCTTTTTGGTGGAAGGCGAAAAGTTCAAGTTACGAAATCTGCTTTCCAGGATTTCATGTTTGTTTTCTTCACGGCGGAGAGCTTGTCTTGTTCTGAAACAACCGAGTAAGTAAAGTTTTTAAAGGGTTTAAGGTACATGATTTTGAGTATTACGGTCAAAGAAATTACGTTTTGAAATCGATATTTAATTTATGTCACCAGAAATGTCATTTACTTTTGACTTTAAAAAATTATAAGAAAACGCGCTCAGATTTGTGACAGATGTAGTCTTAAATATTTTGCCATGCTTAGCCGATTTCACACGCGTAGACAGACCCACGATATATGCTGGAAGTGTAACACGAATTGCATTTAGGTATAAACTTACGGGTTTTCGAATAAACAAAATGATATCTTTGTCCATTATTTTGTGTTTGTTTATTTATAACAGTAGGTCAAATCACTTCAGTGAGATTTCGGCGAATAATTGCTTTCAATTTTGACTGTCGGGTCCATCTCTTTGTGTAATTGTCGATTTTCTTGTCCTAGGAGTTTTCAATAGCGAGCGAAGCAGTTGTCGGTTTAAAACTATTTAAAAAATTATAAGAAAACGCGCTCAGATTTGTGACAGATGTAGTCTTAAATATTTTGCCATGCTTAGCCGATTTCACACGCGTAGACAGACCCACGATATATGCTGGAAGTGTAACACGAATTGCATTTAGGTATAAACTTACGGGTTTTCGAATAAACAAAATGATATCTTTGTCCATTATTTTGTGTTTGTTTATTTATAACAGTAGGTCAAATCACTTCAGTGAGATTTCGGCGAATAATTGCTTTCAATTTTGACTGTCGGGTCCATCTCTTTGTGTAATTGTCGATTTTCTTGTCCTAGGAGTTTTCAATAGCGAGCGAAGCAGTTGTCGGTTTAAAACTATTTTACCCGAAAAGCTTCCCAAAACAGTTTTATGCGTTCCTCAAAGCGCTTAACTTTATATCAACTTACTTCGCAGCCGCAAAACTTATGCCATAATTTAAAGCCTGTTTGGTGTTTGTTTGTTTTCAATCTTGATGGTCTCTAGTGAGAGAACGAAATATAAAAGTTATTTAAGAAACTATAAGCGAAGCAGTTGTCGTTTTAAACCTATTTTATCCAAAAAGCTTCCAAAAACAGTTCTGTGCATTTCCAAAAGCACCCGAAGTTTAAACAATTCGCAGCCGCAAAGCTTATGCCGTAGAGTTAAGCATGTTTGGTGTTTGTTTGTTTTCAATCTCGATGGTCTCAAGTTAGAGAACGAAATATAAAAGCTACTTAAGTAACTATAAGCGAAGCAGTTTTGGGTTTAAAGCTATTTTATCCGGTAAGTAATGTGTGTTCCTCAAAGTGCTCGAATTTCTTTGCGACCGCCTAAAACCTGCGCGACATTTCTTCGATAATTTTATTACATGTGCTTCGAAGCTTCTCCTTTCTTTCAGGTAATCCCAGTAAAAAGCCGGTGAAATGCCAGTATAAATTTTTGACTAGACTGATAGTGGCAGTTCATGTTAGTTGTTAACATTCGAACGCGATGAAGATACTGTAACCCATTTACTTCAGAATAAGTTTTATTTTGTTGTTGTAAGTGAGCGCCATTTCAAGTTCATTTAAGCGAACAGCCAATAATCCAAGGAGATTTGACAAGCCGTGATAGTTAAATGACAGGATATGGAAACATGGCAAAGACCATGCAAGACGGCTTGTGAGTAAAATATGTGTTCAGTTTGATGCCCGAAGAAAACATAATCAAGCTGTGCTCAGCCTCTAGGGTGACCTTTCGAGCTTGGTTTTACAGAACAGATCCCCAAAATATTGGAGGACAATTAGGTACACTTTCGGGCTTTTTGAGAGAACACTTTTCGAAAGCGAACGAGTCAAAAAAAGCCCCGAAATCTCAGTATTTCGGACCGAAAAGTTTCAGGACTAATTTTGAGAAACGAACACCAGTTTATTCCTTGGCGGCTCCGCTTGTAGGCTTGGCTAAATCTATATATTAGCATTGTAGTGACAAAAAAAAAAATTTAAAGTCGATACTTACAACAAGGGAATTTAATTTGTCGCAATTTTATGGAGTATTGTGAGATTTCACGTTTTCAAGACCTCTGAGTGTGCTTTATTCCAATACAGCAGAGTCCCTAGGCAAGTGCGATTATAGAAAAGCGCTTACTTCAATTGCAGCTAACTTCAAACACCGTATTTTCAGCAAATATAAATAGAGTAATGTCCTTCCTTTGTGGGGTAATGATCATGTTGGTTGATCTTCAAGATAACAAGCCCAGGTCAAAACATCACGGGCAATGTGACTGACCCTCGCAAATTACTATGGATGGATGTGATATACTTCTTACGAATTGCCCAGCATGTTCCAAAATCAGTTGAGCAAAGCGATATCCACGAGGAGCCAAATGCAATTGTTCTGCTGGTGGATATTGACGCCAAAAGTAAAAAAAAATATCCAACGGACATTCGTCATTTCAGTGTTCGCGTGGCTTAATGAAAAGAATTGGCTCGTCAGCCGTTTCAAACACCGCAGTATCTGTTGTGAGCTCAATGTCACGCTTGAGAAAATTTTTTGGACCTGGTAAATGGACGATATCTCCTTTTCAGCAATTGGCGCATATCAGGCCACGCTATAATGGATGATCGCATGCGCTAACGAAACACAGCAGTGGCTTTTCTTTAGGAGCAGACTGTCTCTATTCCCATGTGAGGGAAACTGCAGTACTTCAAAAGATTTATAAACATCAAGATAAAATAACAACTGCACCTCCTTAAGGCTTTCTTTTAACTGTTTCCAGCCTATCAATTTTATAAAACTGGGCCATTTTATATTACCTTAGACTACAACTGTATACATACTGTTACCTTAATTCAGTTGTTGGGAAGGTTTGACCATGAACAGAATTCTAGTAAGATTTTATTCATCTTGTCAAAATATGCCGTCATCAATTAGTCTCTGTCTCTATTCGCCGGTCCCCCCACCCGACATTTCAATGTTAATTTGTTTGCCAGACAATACATGCGTGTACTGCAGAAGAAAAGTCCGTTGAAATGCAACATTAAAAAGGGGGGAGGGGAGGGAAACAAAAGCATGGTAAAATGTGACAACCTTCCCAACAAAATTGGCTAAGGTTGTATCTTGCAGAGCTTGCGGAGGAACACGTACTAGAACTGAACCAACCAAGAGTCCGAAGACAGTTCGTCGGTCGATTTGCCAGTACTTTGGAATTACTGAGAGGTAAAAACTTTAATCCGTTTATATGAATGAAAAGATAAGTTAACTTTTGTCAAGTTGAGATTGTGAACCTTTTATTCCTTACACGTTTTCATTTGGCAAGAACCCCGGGCGAAAACATGACCATTTTTTCATTGAATTTATTGCTATTCTTCAGAAAATTAAATACCGCCAAGTTCCAATACCCTCGTTTCTTTCGGACTTAGCCGTCTTTTTTTATCGCTATCTTCGCGTTGTAACTTTCTAGGCTTCACTACTTTAAGGGAGAAGGGGTCCAGAGGCACGTATCATTCATTGTTCAAATCCATGTTAGTAAAATTTACTCTAGTGACTTTTTGCCATCTCTGACGGTGGAACAGGCGGTTGTTTCGGATATGATGCATACAATATTCCTCGCCGGGTGTCTATGATATATATCGGTTTTTATTTTCGTTTATAAAGCAGAGCAATCCAGGAGAAACTTTGAGCAAAATAAGCAAAGGTCGTTTTCTCATTTCTCGGTGTTTCCCTTAAAGGGATATTAGTGTACGCTAACAGAGGTTGAGCTGTTCTGAGTTTGACAGAAAAAATTACTCGTGTCGGCGTATCACGAATTTCTGAGCTCTCAGTGTCGGCTTTTCGAAACCTAATTTCGCACTTCAAACGACATAATAGTCCATCCGAAAGCGAAAATAAAATAAACTAACTCTTAGGAAAGTCTTAGGTGATGTTTTGCCAAAGAATTTGGCTATCTGAACAGACATATTCCACCGAAACTGAACTGCATGTTAGGCACTCCTGTACGGTCGTTAGGTCATTATTTTTATAGCTATTGTTAATTTTTAACCTTAAGATTTTCTATCGTGAAAGTCTAAACTTCTTTTGCTCGGATTTCGTTTAAATGAAGAGTAGACATGTATCTTAAATAATCCACTGTATCATCGGGAAATTGATATTCATTTTCGAAGAAAATGAACGCTGAATTTTAATTAAGCTCGTTTCCCATACTGCAAAAAAGCGAAAGATGCTCATTCTTTAAAGGCAAAGTCTACAACTTGTCCTGGATCAATTTTCGGATAAAAATGTAGTTTTAGCTTTCACTTTACGCGAATCGGCTGTGTCATATTAGATAAGATCCCTCTAAGTACTGAAAAATGACCATTATAGTTGCTCAACTTTAGTGGATTCCGGATTCTATACCAGTGTAGATTCCAGATTCCAAAATTCAAAATTTCGTGGATTCCGGATTCTGTACATGTTACACGGGGCGATATGAATGTCGCAAATGTGTTGCCTTATTGTTGTGGACGTTTTGTAGGAAAGTTACTTGGGTAACTTACAATTCTCTTGTGTTGACATTTTTAAGAGGACAAGTTTTCAGTGTACCTTAAACTTACGTTTACTGAAAACTAATGTTTAGCTAACCTTTTCAAATTGACACCTGACATTCTAGATCAATATCCACTTCCTCTTTCAGAAGCTTCAATCTTATTGGCGTATGCCGTGGAAAACATTATAACACAAGCTTTTTGCAGTTCGTTTGTCTCTTCTCTGTGTGCCGTCGTACTTATATTATACATTATAAAGAAGAGGCAACATTGCGGAGAAGGATACTGAGCAGATTCCACGGCAGCCACCGACACCGACACAATTTGTGGTTAAGAAACTTTCTCGGCGTCCAACGCAATAATGAAATGTTTTTATGGGACGAAATTCCATCAAATATGGTCAACACGATTTCAAATAGTACTTGTAACGTTTCTAGCGATGTATTTGTTTATGGTGGGTCTGTTAGGCATTCAGATCCTTACTTCATCATCAAACATCATGATCGTGCCATCGTCGTCAAAAATCATGATTGCGCCATCGTCGTCAAGAATCCTGATCGCACCCTCATCAGCAAACACCATGATCGCGCCACCGAAGTGGCTTAAAACTGACGATGTCACATATGCTCAATCACTTCCACGGACAGACGGTAACGCTTCACTGCTGCTGATTTTTCCTCATTCACATTCTGAACAGGAAAATAAAACTTTGCTGGACTGGTTAGCGGCAAATGATAGGCGTGCTGTTTTGAAGTTAATTAAGTTTCTTGACTTGAAGAAAGGATTTGACGGTGCAACTTGTTTACAGCATCCCTCGACACAAAATAGAAGAGGACAACACGAAACTGGAGATGAAAGCAAAACTGCGGGAAAGACTTCCTTGCAGTCGTCCTGGTGCCGATTTAATGCAAAGAAATGGAGCGTTATCATAAGAAATACGGGCCCAGTTCAAATAGTAAAATTGCGAAAACTGTTAGGAAATGAATTTTCGGCAACTAAGAACTCTTCCCTTGAGGAAGAAATTTTATTACAAAACTGCAATATATTACAAGGCCCATTTGTCGTGAGAAAAAATATCTTTGACAAAATAGGAGGATTAATCAAGGATTTTGGAAAAGTCACCTTGCTGGAGTTTTTTCTTCGTTCTAAAGGCGAACTAAGAATGGCAAAACTAACAAACTGTGCGTGGACACGCGAACTCACGCGCGCGGATCGAGGAAACCTCGAAGGAGCGAATTTTGCGGAATATGCCTCATTTGGTAATAAACACAAGATTCTTCGCATTGTGACGGAAAATCGAATCGAGTGGACAGCTTGTGTTGCAAACTGGAAATTGTGTCCAGAGAAACCTTACACAAAGCCGCGAGGTCTTCCCGGCATCGCAGCGCCGATATGTTGTAGCACTGTTTTAGGGCAAATGCTGGTAGATTTTACTCGGGCGTTGGACAAGCATGGAATAAAATACCGTCTAGTTTATGGCACTCTGTTAGGTGCTGTCAGAAGCAAGGCCATTATACCTTGGACGTATGACGTTGATATTGCAATTCCAAAGTCAGCATATAAAAACCAATCGACGTTTGCGGCTCTTAGAAATGAACTCGGGGGCAAGTATTATGTAGGGAAGTCTTTCGGGATGCTAAGAGCACATATGCTTATGCCTCCTTATTATGAGGTCAACACGGCTGCCTTTTTCGCGGGGCCTCACGATTTAGAAGGGAACGCTTTGTTTAGCCGTGAAATCGAGAGCGCAGTGAAGGATATGCTGCCGATTTCGGGTCTTTGGAGGTCACATGTTTATGTTGACTTCTATAAGGGCAAGTCAGCTTGGATGAAAGACTTCTCTTTTGTCACTATTAACGACCAAACATATGCGACCGTGAAAAACGTTGATTATAAATTAACTAAATGGTATGGCGAGAATTATTTGAAACCTATTATCAAAGGAAAATGGGTGGGACTCTTCGACTAAAGGACATTCATAGACAAACACTGGCTCAAGGGCTCAATTACATCGCGAATTTCAGTCCAGGCTGGAAAGGAAGCCCGGTTTCTTGAACAAAACTCCTAGAAAAGATTTTTGCGATCACATGAATAAAGTTTTAGCACTGCCAAAATTTGTCCCTGGAAACTGTCCTGTCTGGAAACTGTTCCATCCGGTTTGAGCTTACTGGACTGACAGACACTGAAATAAACTCAACATGCAAACCCAACCAAATTTCAGTTTGGACTGAAACTTGAACTTCGAAGGCCCTCTGACTGTAGTTTTCCTCGCAATTTCAATTTCCTGGGCTTTCACGTAGTGGAACCAAAACCCCAGTCCCCCAAACGGTCAAAAATTTTACCCCGGTTAAAATTCGTCGTGTAGTCGGGCGCTTAGAGTGTTAGAGTGACAGGAAAACCAACTGAAGTAATCATTGATCATTTAACTACTTAGCAAATAAATTCAGTGGAAACCGTTTGTCTGGCCACCCATGGGAAACAAAAACCTAACCTTGTTGATCCTTTGATCCCCAATATCAACATTTATTTTTCCTCACTAGTATTCATACCTTTCTTGGAGTAAAAGGTAAGAGAATTTGTTTAAACCTCAAGACATCTCATCTTGGTGATCACTTATTTCATTCTCATGACCTGTTCATATTATCATGCAGTGATATTGTCAGGAGAAGTTGTGTGTGTGTGTGTGTGGGGGGGGGGGGGGGAGGGGGGGGCAGATTAGCAAATGTTTCTCTTTTTTTCAATTTCAGTCATATTTTTTAAGGTCCATACATGTGGTCTTAAATATTAAGTAGCCAATGTGCCTCTTCATTCCTCCAAAAAATATTGTTTGCCAAAAATACAGACTCTTTATGATTGGTCGGAAAGCAAAAGGCTAAAGAATATTTAAAAGTTCTTCCAAAAGTTTCTGTCTGTTTACAACTGGTGTTGCTCTCATAAACTGTACTGAACAATTGGATCGGTTATGATCAAAGAATAGTGCCGGAAGTTCTGAAAATATTTCTTTGACCTTTTGTTTTGTAACAATCAGAAAAATGTCCACATACAACATGTACATACGACTGACAAGATTGCGCCAAAACATCAGGTGAAATAGTAATACTTTGGCACATCGCACGATACAAGCACTGATAGAAACCGACATTGCTGCCACAGAGCTTAGATGCGAAATTCTCAAATGAGGGCTATCAATTGCTATAGTTCGATGTTCTGTTTTAAAATTGGAGGTTCTTGGTGATCAATAATATGTTAAGCATCATATGATATACGTTCAGTTGAGATGATATCAAGACCGGTCATATGATGAACGTACATAATGAAAACATAATGTCCGGTACCTGATACTGTTAATAAAGGGATAGACTGTGTACAAATGGAAGTGGAGATATCGTTTTTGCCACTCCAAAGGCGGTTTCAACACGCACTGAGATCACAAATATATAGTATATGTAAAAATGTCGACTGTTTTTGGTTGGTCAAAAAGAACAAGGCTAAGAAATATCTGAAGTTTCTTACAAAAGGTCCTGTTTGACCACAACTGCTATTAACCTCATAAAATTTCTGTGTGATTTAGTGGAATCCAGGAAACCGGTTTCTTCCGAACGATTCGATCGGTTGTCATCAAAGAATAGCTGCTCTATGCTAAGCTGAGGGGAAATTCTGAGAAAGTGCTCGTTGAACTTTTGTTCAGTAACAATCAGATAATGACCACATTTCTGACATCACGTGACTCACAACATTGAGTCTAAACTTTTAGCATCAGGAACTGACATCGCATGATACTGACACCGATAACAACAAACGTCCTGGCAAAGACCGTTGCATAATTGATATTACATTCTCAAATTAAGATTGATTTGAAATTGCGGTTGGATGATGTTGATTTTTAGCATTGAAAGGTGGTTATCGGGAAAGCGAATCAGTCGGATGAAAACCCAGTTACTAGTCAACAACAAAATATGTTGCAGATCATATGGTTTACGAACAGTTGCAGGGGCGTAGCCACTAGCCAGGTGGACCTAGGTTGCCGGTGAGCCCCCCTAAGGAATGAAAAAAATTACAATATTATTAAAGCAAACCAGCTATCTCGCGAAAAACCATTCACGGCTGTAGATTTTTCAGTTCATTGATTGACCATCACACACCAGGGGCGTAGCCAGGGGGGTGCTCGTGCCCCCCCCTTGGGGATGAAATAATAATAATAATGATAACAAAGCAAATCAGCTATCTCGTGAAACCCAGTTACGCTTTTGTTGGTTTTGTAAGTTCAGTGTTTCATTGCCGTACAAGATAATAGGCTTTCAAATTGGCACAGTGCTTATTGCACGGCCACATATGGCACACGTCTATTAGTGACCCTTCAAACGGACCCACCCCCAAGTGAGAAAACCTGGCAACGCCCCTGTACACTCAATTCAGGAAGTGACAGTTCCAACTTTTCCGATCAAAAAGGAGTGGGAATAGAGGAGGGGGGTGGGGGAGGGGGAGCCACTTGGTGAGGGGAAAACCCACCCCTACCAAACCTAACGTGAAACTCTGACACCTACAAATGCTCATTTAGGACCCCCACTCCACCCCTCTACCGATGGGAAAACCTGTCTACTCCCCTGAGTTGAGCGACCACAAAGTTCAAATCAGTTGGATAAAAACAAAAATTACTACTGAGACAATAAAAATATGTTGTGGATCATCTGATTTACGTCAGTTGAGCGAACACAAAGTTTGATCATATGATGAGAACATGATGATTATGGAATCGAATGCGGGAAACGACAAGGTCCGATGCTGTTCACAGATAATAAAAGGACAGCTCGTCCGCTGAAGTCGCAGTTTCTTTCTTCGTCAGAAGTGAGAATATCGTTTTTGCAACTACGTAGCCGTTTGAACTCCAAGTCAGCCGTTTTCACAATATTTTTTACCCAGAATGTCTGCAACAGATCAGGTGAGACATTAGTGAAAACGAATTTAACCAATGTTTGAACTTTCTTCTGTTTGGTGTGGTTCAGTAAACACGGTATAAAAACCATCAGGCTTTCAAATTAGCCTGAAAAGGTTCTTGAGGGTATATTTGGTGTCTACTGAGAAATTAGGCAATTTAGGTTGTTAAATAAGTGGGAAACTTTCTTGTTGCATTACCAGTCAGAAAACTACTTCATTATGAGTGTGGTGCCATGCTTCAGTGTCTGTATTAATTTATAGATACCTATTGTGAAGATATCGTAAACAACTGAACAGGTTCTCTGTTTTTTCCAAATGAGAAAATGTTTCATGTTCTAGACTAAAACAAGTTCTTATATGTTGGGAAGTCTAAATGATAAAAATTTAGCCTACAGGGGAGTCCTTTAGTCCATTGAGTTCTTATATGCGAGTCTTTTATTTTCTCCCGACGTCAAATTAGTATATGAAAACCACACCTTGTTTCTTTGCGCAGATTGTCAGCCAGGAATAAAAGAAAGTTCAGACGATGGATGAAAATCCAACAAAGACCAATGATGAGAAAGCTAACTGATCAACAACAACTGAGCAAAACTGTGAAAATTAGTCTTTTACTTTTTTTTCGTTTTCTTTTTGAAATCTTCCTAGTCAGTAAACAGTCACGTCTTCAAACTGCCTAACAGCGCATTTCGAGGGATCAAAAATTTGGGTTCAAGTCATAAGTCTTTAAGAAATCCTTCTTGTATAATAGGGATCACCGGTTACGAGTTTGAGGGAACACGTTTGATGAAACAGACAACGTATTTCTACTTTTTAAGAGTCAGAGATTCCCCAGTACACCTTGTTCCCCCGTATTTACGGAAGGTCTTCAAAAAATCCTGCAATGTCCTCCCGTTTTAAAGCAAAAGGCCAGCACTATCCTTTGAAGGCGTGGCGAAGAAAAAAATGTCATGTCCCACTCTTTGAAGGCACTGACCTCATTCTGAATGGTAGCTTAGTTGATAGGCGCGGAAACGGGACGGAAAGGTGATAAATTATTCGCGAGCGCGGAGCGCGTATGAAGCGGGAGGGTGCACTCCACGCTCGCCTCCGGTACTTCGTCCGATGCCGATCTTGAGATGAAAGCTTTTTCACGTGACTGACGATTTATTTCTTCACAAACCGAGCCAAGTTCCTAATATTCAGAAAATACGATTAGGGGGAGAAGAACAACTATTGACTCACAAATCTCTTAAATTTATAAACTCTATAATTTTTAGGTCTTTAAAACCAAAACGCCCAAAACTTGAGGATATGATATTATGTGTTGCTTTGTCACATGTCAGCATTGATTTCTCGGTAAACTGAGACAAACAACAAAGGCTATGGCGGCCATATCTGAATTCGCTGAATAGGTTTGATTTCACGGTTCCTTGTTGCTCGTTTGATGTAGAATCTAACAAGGGAACAGGGAATCCTGAATAGAGCGGTTTTCCAATTGTCAATCAATCACAACCAACACAAACAACAAATTGAGCCAATCAGAACTGGAGGCAAGTACGTGTAAATGGCGCGTCAAGGGCGGGAAAAGGCGTGCGAGCACCTCACAATCAGTTTTGGGTTCACTTCTGATTGGTGGAGAAAATGGCGCGAGGTTTTCTGACAAAACACAGAGCGTATTAGAGCAATATCGTCCCCAGAGCCCGCGCGCGTTTAACATTCGACGCTCAACTGAAAACCGCTTTTTTTTTCGCTTCTCGCGTCATGCCTTCCCGTCGACATAAGCGCGTTTTGTGAAGCCTTCCCGCGCGGTTCCACTTGGCTGCTCTCGTACTGAAAATTTCATAAAGCAGCTGAGTAAGGTGGGGAAAATAAATGACTGTGGAAGAGAACACTCCATTCGTTTTCTTCGCTCGATGATTTTTTCCTCGCCTTATTTCCCCACAGGCTAGAGTTCGGCAGCTCATTATTTGAAGTTGTTTTTTCTCTCAGGTCCACTGTCTGGTTCATCCCAAGTCCCTCATGTTTTTCCTGCGGCATTTTTTATGTTGGAGAAGACCAAGATGTTGAACAGTCCTGGATGTATTTCTGCTTTTACCCATCGATGGGAAGATGCAATGTCGAACACACTGACCCAATTAACCTTACTTAAGTTTAACATTTTGTTTGCCTCGACTATTTGTATTGCTTGTAAGGTTAGATATTCCCGAGTACACTTACATGTTACATGCTGCTGATGATCAGCCCCTGCCACCAGTCGAACCGGAGAATTTGTGGAGTAGCAGGGGTTCACGATTTCAGATCTCTACAAAGCGAGGAAAAGCTCTCTTGAAGGACCAAGCACCGACTGCAAAATCGAAAAAAGTCAAAACAAGCTAATTATGTACTACTCAGCTGAAGTGTAGCGAGACATTTGTCCTTCATGACAAGCGGATGTAGCGGACCGTTTGCTCCCCTGACAGTTCGCGAACACGCGCTTTTCGCTTATGATCAATCAAGCTCACACCAGGTTTAAGAAATACTCGCCTATAAGACGGCATTTTAATTTAACCAATAATTGAGCAGGATTTGGAGCGCTTTAGACATTTGGGCTGACAGAGAACAACAAGCATAACAAAACTCTTGTTCTTTAAGAGCGAATACTTGTATGGTTTCCACTGACAATATATCAGGTCGCTGCCATGTTCGCTAAGAACACGAAAAGCGCAAGCTACAAAATAGGAGGATTAATCAAGGATTTTGGAAAAGTCACCTTGCTGGAGTTTTTCCTTCGTTCTGGAGGAGAACTTAAGATGGCGAAACTAACAAACTGTGCGTGGACAATCGAGATAACACGCGCGGATCGAGGAAACCTCGAAGGAGCAAATTTTTCTGAATATGCCTCATTTGGTAATAAACGCAATATTCTTCGCATTGTGACGGAAAATCGAGTGGACAGCTTGTGTTGCAAACTGGAAATTGTGTCCAGAGAAACCTAACACAAAGCCGCGAGGTCTTCCCGGCATCGCTGCGCCGATATGTTGTAGCGCTGTTTTAGGGCAAATGCTGGTAGATCTTACTCGGGCGTTGGACAAGCTTGGAATAAAATACCGTCTAGTTTATGGCACTCTGTTAGGTGCTGTTAGAAGCCAGGCCATTATACCTTGGACGTATGACGTTGATATTGCAATTCCAAAGTCAGCATATAAAAACCAATCGACGTTTGCGGCTCTTCAAAATGAACTCGGGGACAAGTATTATGTAGGGAAGTCCTTCAGGGGCAGGGCCAGAGCACATATGCTTATGCCTCCTTATTATGAGGTCAACGCGGCTGCCTTTTTCGACGGGCCTGACGATTTAGAAGGAAATACTTTATTTAGCCGTGAAATCGAGAGAGCAGTTAGGGGGATGCTACCGATTTCGGGTCTTTGGAGGTCACATGTTTATGTTGACTTTTTCAAGGGCAAGAAGGTTTGGATGAAGCACTTTTCTTTTGTCACTATTAACGACCAAACATATACAACCGTGAAACAGGTTGATTGCGAGTTAACATACTGGTATGGCGAGAATTATTTGAAACCTATTATCAAAGGAAAATGGGTTGGTTTCTTCGCCTAAAGGACATGCGTGGACAAACACCTCAAGAGAAACAAATGTCAGGACCCGATTTACATGGGGATTTTCAGCCCAGGCTGGAAAGGAAGCCCGGTTTCTTGAACAAAACTGCTGGAATAGACTTTTGCGAGCACATGAATAAAGTTTTAGCACTGCCAACATTTGGTTCTAGCTGGAAACTCTTCCAGCCCGGTTTGAGCTAACTGGACTAACAGGAACTGAATTAAACTCAACATGCAAACCTAGTTAAATTTCGATCTGGGCTGAGACGTGAACTTCGGCGAACAAAATCATTGTGATTTTAGTCAAAAAAGTTTAATCTAAGGCCATCCGATTGTAGTTTTCCTCGCAATGTCAATTTTCCTGGGCCTTTAATATTAATTTCATCACGTAGTAGAACCAAAAAACTTAGTCCCCCAAACGGTTGAAAATTTGGCCCCGGTTATAATTCGTCATGTACCCCGGCGCTTAGCCTGACAGGAAAACCAAGTAATCATTGATCATTTAACTATACTTAGAAAATAACTTCAGTGGAATCCGTTTATCCGGCCACCAATGGAGCACAAAAATCTAACCGTGTTGATCCTTTGATCCCCAAAATTAACATTCATTTTCTCCTCACCAGTATTCTTACCTTTCTCGGGGTAAAAGATAGGAGAATTTGTTTAAACCTCAAGATATCTCATCTTGGTGATCACTTATTTCATTCTTATGACCTGTTTATATCATCATACAGCGATATTGTAAGGAGAAGTTGGGGGATGTAGAATAGCAAATGTTTCTCTTTTTTTCAATTTCAGTCATATTTTTAAGGTCCAGCCCAATGTGTCTCTTCATTCCTCCAAAAAATATTGTTTGCCAAAAATACAGACTCTTTCTGATTGGTCGGAAAGCAAAAGGCTTCAAGTGTACTTGATGAGGACCCACCTTGTGTAGGGGTAGGGGGCTATGCAAGATACCACCTGTCTGATTAGCCAAATGGACAAAATTTATTGGCCTCAAAATTTGGGTTGAGACTTTCATATTAAGTGTGCATGAAGTTTGCATTGCTGGAGAAATGGCACAGGGAGGTTTGAATCTTTTATCTTAGTTTCTACTCCTGTTAGAGTGGCACAGAGGGCACAGAGGGCACAGTGGGGGAAGGGGGGGGGAACATGAAGAGACCATCTGTCTTTTTGCAGAGTGGTGGGTCCTGTTTGAGTACAATGGTTTTGACCATTTCCCTAAGAATATTTAAAAGTTCTTCCAAAAGTTCCTGTTTGTTTACAACTGGTGTTAGACTCATAAACTGAACAATTGGATCTGTTATTGTCAAAGAATAGTCCCGGAAGTTCTGTTTTTTGATCTTTTGTTTTGTAACGATCAGAAAAAAATGTCCACATACAACACTCGGTACATACGAATGACAAGTTCTTCCAAAAGTTCCTGTTTGTTTACAATTGGTGTTAGACTCATAACCTGTACTGAACAAGTGGATCGGTTAGGGTAAAAGAATAGTGCCGTAAGTTCTGAGAATTGTTCTTTGATATTTTGTTTTGTTACAATCAGAAAAAAAAAATGTCCACATACGACATGTACAAACGACCGACAAGTAGAATCAAGCCTTCCTGCCATCATAACGTGAACCGGTGACGACAAACGTGACGGTAAGATCAAGGTCACGTGACCTGTTGAGGTTTGCGGTTTGCGGTACTCGCAGAAAAACGTGATACTAATGTCTCTATTGTCTGGAATAGCTGAACACATGCGAGAACGTTACAATAAGACAGTTACAAAGTGATGATTAACTCTGCGGACAAAACATTGAAGAAATTATTTCGAATATATTTTATTGGAAGAAAATTTGTTGATGAAATGTAAATTAAAGTAAAACAAGCCTCGTCAGCAATAAGTAAACTGATAGGATAAACAGTGTTGTGCTTTAATTCTGTGTGCGGTACATTTTACAGCAAAAATAAAATTTATACTCGCTGACTGTTAAGTCGTTCTTAAAGAACAATCATTCCTTTTTACTTCGTACATAGTATGTACTTGCATATAAGTACTATCTGGCCCCTCAATTACAACTTTTTAAATAGACTTCAAACGTTATTTGCATTTAACATCACGTACGTTCCTTTTGCTTCAAGGAAATCGCGAAATTGAGACTTGAAACTTCTCAGTAAAATAGCAAGTTGAATGCCAAAGCTGCAACCTGGATTAAGTCTGCCTACTTATTCAAGTATGAACTGAGATGATTTGGACGTTAAACTTTCTCTCCAACACCAATTACAAAAGAATCACAAATATTGATTCACTTGCCTTCTTTCTATTGGTGCTCGAGTGATGACGTAACTGGATTCTACATAAGTCCGACACTACCTGGATGGTTTGGGCGGAATCAGTTAGGGAATCACTATTCAAACTCTATACGAGCTCACCCAATTAAGAAGTCATTCATGTAGTCACCCCCGCACTTTTACGGACATTAAGGTGATTCCCTTCAATTGCATTGCGCATCCTTTCTACGCATCATTTTTTTGCGTGATTAGCGCGCCCAGGAGCGCTATGAAAGCTGAGCAGTTCAGAGAAATAACAGGTCGTTTTCTCCTAAACGAGCTCGGTGACCCCCATTTTTTAATGCCCAAATTCAAATGGCACACGGTCAAGTACAATATACCGCGATTTCAAGAAAAGTTAAAAAGTCTGCTTTGAGATATTTTTAATTAAATGCCGAAAAGAACACGTCTTTAGGTACAGCAGGGCATATACGCACGCAGCAAATTCTTTATTTTTTTTCATATCCTTAATTCGTGTTCAACTAAAATAGTACACAATGCAAGATAAATGTCCATTTTGTTGAACTGCTCCCATATTTCAATACAAGTTATGACTTTTTTAAGAAATTATGGTTCTCATTTCTGATTACTAGGGTCTCCCAGGAAAACCTTGCGGGTCGTATAGTTACTATCAATGGCTATCCATTTTGTGCCAAAACAAGCTCGGTGATCCCTATTTTTTATTGCATTTTTGAAATGTTCGGAACATAATTACCCGTTAGACCAAGTCTTAGAAATTTTTAAATATTCCTTCTATTTCGATGGAATCACCTTAACCCATGAACTCATGCACCCATGTACTAGTCCATGCAATCATGCATACATTCGCCAATAAATTCACACATGAATTCACTCATGTTGTCAACCTTGCACTCACATTTACACACATTCACCCCTCAAAGTAATTATGTGTTTCCCCATGAACTGACGCCTTAACGTTTGTTTTGGCATCCTTGCATCCGAGTGAGTATCAATATAGCTTGTTTTCTTTTTAATTTTTGGCATTCTCTCATAGACTCCCACATTCAGTGTATCCATTCATTCTTTTTGTTTAAACCATGTATTGTAAAAATGTAGTCGTAGTCGGCTAATCTGTGTCGTTTTTCGTAGTCTGTACCAGGCCTTCAGTAGGTGTGAGCAGGAACCCTCATGAGCGGGAACCCTCATGAGTGGGAACCCTCATGAGTGGGAACCTTCATGAGCGGGAACCCTCATGAGCGGGAACCCTCATGAGTGGGAACCCTCATGAGCGGGAACCCTCATGAGCGGGACCCTCGCCCTTTCCCCTTACTCTAGCTTCTCTCCTTCTACTTCCATTTAGCCGCTCCTCATATACCTGAACAGGCCAGATTTTGTTAATCTGCGCGCAGAAAATTGATTTACTTTGTACTCGTTTTTTTAACTCGTTTTTTTTTTACTCGTTTTTTACTCCTATTTACTATTTACTCTTGAAAAAAATAGTTCGAGTTTTCTTTCACCTTGGTTTCATTTTTCTTAGCATGCACTGCGGCCTGTATTTAACAAGTCTGAATCGAAGTTTCCATAATCCCACAAAACTCCCAACCCGAGAGGGCCATCGCTTTTCTGTCGGGTTTTTCCCTCCTTTCGTCACAGGTTCCAGCTATTTAGAGCCAGTCTCACTGTTGTGTGCAGGGTTTTTGGAACACTGATTGTCATGACTCGCCGGCCATATTGATTCAACCAACTGGTTTGCCCATAATCATAAAGCGGTGAAGGAAATCATAGAAATTGTGCTTCGTTATGGTTGCTTTTATTTCGAGAGAAATTAATATTTCCTCTGCTTAAAACTTATTTCATTCGTAAATTTCAATTATTATTTTGTGATGAACAGGGGATATGCCGGCAGGTGATCCGAACCAAAGCTAGCGATTCATGGTTCGCCCATGGTAAGCATGGTCACATGACGTCTGAGGAAATTTGCGTAGGAAATGAGAGTATGGAGGAAATCCTAACTTTCTAAGAGAGAACAATCATAAAGAACACTAAAAGATTTGCCATTTTTTTCACCGCCTGGTGAGTATGGGTGAACTTGACGGGAATAATAGGCGGCAAAACAAATTTTAAAAAACCCTGCTATGTTAACCGAACACTAGCAGTGAAATCAGCCGTAAGTTTAGACCTAATCAAACTCCAAATCTCAGGCTTAAATGTAGCACCAACCCCGACCTAGAATCCCTTTGATTTGCAATTTACAAAAATTATTTTATTATTGTTCACGCTGCTTTGATAGAGGCTAGCCTTGACCTGTCAATTCGTTGTCAAATTGTCCTAACTATTTACTTTATTTTAACATATTGCCTTGCGCATTAACGTACCAAAGAGAGCACCCCTACACACAAGAAGGATTAACATATTTTCCTTCAAGCAAAACGCTGCAACTGTTTTTGTCTGCTGTCGACAAAATGAAATAACGTTACAAGCAATGATTTACAAGCTAGAAGCTCTGAAAGCGAACTGGATAGTTTTTTATTCACAGAAACGAAGAGAAAAAAAAATTAGTTCAGGAACATGCAGGGAAAAAGTTAAGATCAGTTAACCGGCCTCAGATAATAGTTGTCAGTTAATTATGAATGCAGTTAATCACAACCAGAAGTTTGTGGAGCAGCTTTGCTACGTGAAAGAGGTTTTTCAACTTTTTGGAGTGTGAAAATATTCATAAAATTGCAATGTCGTGTTCAGCGCATAAGCTTCAGCTCGCGTGGGTGAACATTGGAACACTGAACGGTTTGGCAACGTGCTTTCATGATAAAAAGGGAGATGTAGTGCAAAGAGTGTTTCCTTTTTTGATTTAATATCGTTAGCAAATGATTCAATGGAGTCGAATTGAAGATAGGCTCAGTCTCCAGCCGTGAGTGTCTCGATGCGCCCGCGATTCTCGCCACCTTCACGGCTGGGCGCACAGGTTTGGTTATTGTTTAGATTGACCAATCAGAGACAAGCCCCCTGAAATTTGCGGGGCAGAATGCGCGACATAATTTAGCGGGATTTGGTCTTTCTCTTGAAATTTCACACTTTTAGGAGGGCGTTTCAGGCATACTTTTCGCATTTCGCTTTTTTTCAAGACAATACAAAAAAAACAGATAAAATTTAAGCAAATGACGTGTGGATTGTCTGCATAATTATTATAATTGTAATGACGTCACGGACATGCAACCAAACTCGTGCGCCCAGCCGTGAAGGTGGCGAGAATCGCGGGCGCATCGAGACACTCACGGCTGGAGACTGAGCCTAAATTGAAGATGGAAAAATCCCTGATCCCAGTTGCTTACAAAAATCTCTCTCATTTTGTCAGCTGAACAGTTCTTTATATCGGTGTTTAGGGTTAATCAGCTTATAAGCCAGAAAGGCCAAGGGAGAGTGTAGAATACAGCAAGAGCTTGTTTTTGTTTGTTTCAGTTTTTTGTTTTCAGTGGAAAAGAAGAAAACGGTCAACAGTAGCCGGAATAGGCTTGAATCAAGGCAACTTACCGCGTGCGGGTGGCGGCTTGACTTTTGGATCAATGAAGACGTAGCCTTTGATGCTTTTGCCTTTGAGAGAAAAGGCTCTATCGGTAACTGCGCCACAAA
This sequence comes from Siderastrea siderea, assembly GCA_964030785.1. Lineage (NCBI taxonomy): Eukaryota > Metazoa > Cnidaria > Anthozoa > Scleractinia > Rhizangiidae > Siderastrea > Siderastrea siderea. The sequence continues at coordinate 41,584,567 of OZ034973.1, read as the reverse complement.
AATGAAACGAAAAGAATAAAAGAGTAGCGGCAAATAACAAAAGTCATTGCGTCGCGCGCGGCAACTCCCGCAAAGGCCCTTTCGTTTTTCCGCGCGCGCCGACGATCGCCTCGATATAAGGAGCATGCAATCGAGGCAACCCCAATCCCATAATTGACAACGCGTCGAAACACAACGCGTCATTTTCACAGACAAGCACGAGGTACCGGTTATCTAAAAGTCGACAGAATGGTTGCGAATAGAGATAAAGTAGACATGTCTTTGGACGATATTATCAAAATGAACAGAAAAGGCAGAGGAGGGGGACGCGGTAGACGAGGCAGCGGTGGTGCCGGTGGAAGAGGTCGTGGAGGCCGCGGAGTAAACAAGAATCGACCGACGCCATATTCTAGAGTAAGTGAGATGAGCTTGAATTTTTCGATCGAATTTATCGAACTGTTTCTTTTAGTATAGGAATGGTTTGCTGATAACAGACATTGTGTTCCTTGTACGATGTGCGGTAAATGCCTGTCAAAGTGAAGTGAACCACTTTTCTAGAAAAAAAAAAGGTCACTAGATCTGTTCGTACGTTATCTTCGTTTTAGATTAATTCGAATATTACGTGCAGTGTGATTTCTTCTTGAACGGTTTTCTCACGTGTTGTACCAGTCTGATTTCAAGTTTACTAACTTTTGTTCCTTTCTTTACAGCCTAAACAGTTACCTGATCGGTGGCAGCATGACCTATTCGATGGCGATAGTGGTTTTCGAGGGGGAAGAAATCGCGGTGGTGGAATTTCAACAGGGAGTAAACTGAGCATTTCCAATCTGGACTTCGGCGTCTCTGATTCAGATATACAGGTGAGCTAGTGATTACGCTAGTTTAAAGCGTTTCCTTGAAGTGTAAATCTATGAACCTGTGAACAGTTTTGCTGTGATACTCGGCTTTAATACTTCATCGATAAATATGACCGAAAGTTGTAGAGTCCAGAAATTGTTGAGCTTGCAAAATTGACAAGCCTTCTCGCACCTCGCAATGACCTTCCCGTTTGAAAGTATCTTATAACCATTGGGAAGAAAAAGTTTGTGTTCAGTTATAATTGAAATGACGATAAATTATGCAGTAGGGATTAATACTGTGCAGTGCACCTTGCAGTTATCATTTGAAAAAAATTGAGAACTCTATTGCTTGGTTTGAAAACTTTCTTGTGGCCATTAATGTTTTCCTCCAAGTCAACGGGTCAATCAAAGTGCAACAACTGGGGAGTTGATTTGTCAATTTCCAAGTTTGCACTCCAGCTCTTCCTAGTAAAGTTCTTGGATTTTGGTTTCCCAGTAAGCATTTGAATAGGAAACATACAGAAAGTATTGAACTAAAGGTTAAAATTTGTCACAGACTTATTTACCATGTCACTTGCAACTTAGTGTGGACATGTCGGAAAAAAAAATGTGACCTAATTTGCTATCAAACATGTCATGTTTTTTTGTTAAACATTTGACTCAATCTGTCTATCTCAGTCAACCAGAAGTGAGTTTGCTTTACATGCTTGTTTTCCAATGAGTTGAATTTGTTGAAAATATTTATCGTAGCCACAGGTAAGCCCACTTTTATAAAACTACAGCAGTGAGCATTTCACTGCAAACCAAAGGCCATGTAACCGGTCTCAAAGGTCAAATGTTCAGTGACTAAAAATGTCACGTTTAATACCAAATTAGGCCTTTTTTTGTAATGAGACTGACAGTAGAGATTTTGTCAAGTGGTAATGCTCTGTACAACAAGTATAGTTTAGAGCGTTCCCCACCATTGTTTGTTTGAGTTTTTCATCAGTGTTTTGAACTGAAATAAGTTTTCCTCTTTTTTAATTTCCAGGAATTATTCAGTGAATTTGGAGACTTGAAGAAGGCCACTGTGCACTATGACGTTTCTGGTCGGTCTCTTGGCACAGCAGAAGTCATTTTTCAGAGGAGAGATGACGCACAGCGTGCCATGAAACAGTATAATGGAGTCCCTCTTGATGGTAAAATATTTTAATTTTTTATTCATTGAGTCCGGTCAGCATCACTGGCTGGCAAGACCTCATCAAGCTGCAATCATCGGCCATTGAATGGGCTTGGTTACTGTTAAGGCTCAATCTAAAGCACACTTCAAAAGCTGCCCTACTATGGATGTTCCTTGGCATGCTGTTTTTGCTCTCCGCCAGGCGTCGAAAACATGGCCTCAGGTTCATACTGGAGTCTTCTTGTCTCCACTTGTCACAGAGCGATTTCCAACCTTTTTTGGTAATCTTGATCATGACGTCTTCCTAGCTGGTTTGTTTGCTGAGTACAGCATGGTTCATACAATCTTGAGAAGTCTGCTGTTTATATGAGTAGTCCAAAATGTGACCTGACCTGAAAAAACACTTTTTTAACCCCACACCAGATGAAAGACAAAATATTGTATGAGCCATGTGAAAGATTATAGTTTATTAATTAACATTTTATTTACCTCTTTAGTGATAATAAGTACATGTAGTGTCTGCTGTTGGAATGAAAAACAAAAATCCTTTTAAGTTATTATGTGTCACTGTTAATATTATTTTGGTCATTTAATTAAAATGGCATTTAAAGTTTCTTTGGTTGTTGTGCCATGTTGTTAGTGGAAAAACTAATAATTTATTTTCCAGTTGTGAAAATTATTTAGTGTAGTTTTGGTTTTGGTTGGCACCAATGTACAGTTTACTTATTGGGTGGTAAAAACTTACAAGGACGTGATTTTTAACCTACTAGAAGGCTCCTTGGTTGGCAAAGAAATTAAAAATGTTACTGGTTGGAAAAGATGGAAATTTGTTTCTCTGAAGTAAGATTTCATTGTCACTTGAAAGTCAAAAGTTGAATTTGGAACTTCCTTGAAATTTTGTGATAGATTTGTATAAATTGTTATTTTCTCTTGTTCATTTTTTTCTGTTTTAGGGAGAGAGATGGTTATTGAAATGGTTACCAGCGGGTCAAATGTTGGATCAAGGGGAGGCTCCCAAAGCCAAGGCCAAGGACAAAGGTATGTGTTATAGGCAATTTCACAGCTGCATACAGTCCTAGTTGGATTTGAATCATGATTTGCCAGTTATGATCTGCCTGTCAAGACTACTAAGCTTACAAAGCATTGAAAGAAATTTCCAGAGCATCTACATACTTGTATTTACGATTGTGATCAAGCTATGTGGTGGAGAATATATTGAGAAATGTCCCCGGGCTCTGCTGCCCCCTTTTCTTCCCCAGTCTCTGCTCAGCTTTCTTTGATCACTGATTTTATTCCGCATTATTTTTCCCACCTTTAAGGCTGTTGACAGGCTATGATTCACCTGCCATTATTCACTCATGATCACAAAATAATGGTGGAAATTTGTTCCTGTGATATAGACAATCACAGAAGTAAAACCTTTGAAGATTTTCTTCACTACAGTACCGGGCAAATGTAAGTTGACAGTCTCGACTTGAAACTCGATGCTCGATCCTCGATGTTTTTGCGAATCGAGTTTCGAGGCTCAAGTTTCGAGAATCGAAGATCGAGTTTCGAGACACTCGAAGAATTTTTCGAGACTCTTGTAAAGGGATTTCGAGGAAACGATTTATTTCTCTCACACAGAACAATAACAACGAACAATAGCAATTTACGTGACGCGTATTAAAAATCTGAAATCTGACCTGTTTCGATTTTATCAGCCGGGAATGTATAAACACCATCGTTTGTTGTCAAATACATTTTTGATTTGCATGTATTATATGTAAATACTTGAATCTTTTGAATAAAAAATCAGTCTTGCCATTTCAAAAAAATTACGTGCTGAAGCACAAGCGGTGGCGCAGATGACAACTAAAATAATCGTGTGACGCCTTGAATTTGCATAATTATCTAAAACAACTTGACGGGCAGAGGTCATGTTTGTCTTTCTATCTCCGTCTCTAAACCGCTGAGAAAGGAGAATAAACCAGCAAAACACTCTGCTTTTGAAAGCACAATTTGTGATAAAGATTCCCACGATGCGCCGAGTATTTCTCAGTAATGCTATTGCGAGCGAATTTGTCAGTTTTTCAGTAAACACGCGCCGACCATCTAGCAGCATTTGCATAGTTTTCACGACATGTTTGTAAAAAGTCATATCCCCGGTTCTACAAGGCATATAAAGATGATTAAACCAACAAAACACTCTGCTTTTGAAGGCACAATTTGTCGTAAAGATTCCCACGATGCGCCGAGTATTTCTCGGTTATATCATTGCAAGCGAATTTGTCAGTTTTCAGTAAACACGCGCCGACCATCTAGCGGCATTTGCATATTTTTAGTCAACGACAAACTGCCGACAATACAATAATGTAGCTTCTCTTTCAACATTGTGTCTTTTGTAAACCAGTGTAACGGAACTAGCTACGAGCCAAACTGGAGACTTAATATTCTTCGACTTAGTGTAGTCCGATTGACAATGTGCGAGAGATCTACGGCAGCCATCACCGTTCGATGCACGGCCCAATGGTGATGAAATGGCGTCCCTTCACTCTTTTCTCCGATACACTAAAAGTCGCACTGATGGTCGCGTGAAAAGTTAATGAGGCGCTAAGCTCTTTGTTTCCCTTCTCGAAACTCGAAGTTCTCGACTCGAGACTCGATCCTCGAAGTTTTCGAGTTTCGAGGATCGAGGATCGAGTCGAGTTGTTCGAGTTTCGAGGGACTGTCAACTTACATTTGCCCGGTACTGTACTTTGGTATTATGGGCAAATCATTATGGGGAAAACATAACTGCTTAATCTCAATCCAAAAACCTGGGATTGTACACAGCCGTGAAACTGGCTGTAACGTCAAGAAAGTGTAATAAAGTAGTTTTTTCATTTAACAAGCTGAGAAGCTGACGTTATGCGAGGCACATGGCTTTTAGACAAAATCATGGCAAGACATGTCTGATCAAAAAACAGTTCATATTGTAAAGTGCATGTAGTCTATCAATGGTTCGTTGATGTCTGGTAGAGTTAAGTGTCATTGCTTAGCAATTTCTTAGCCAAATTCCAGAGATGTGGTTGTCTCTACAAATGTGACAGGAGACCAAAAGTTGCAATTTTTTCTTCTTGAGTTATAAATTGGAATTTGTGATTCATATTCAAGGATGAATTGATTGAATAGATATGTTGTAGAACTGTCACGTGATGCATTTGACCAAAGTTTGTTGTGCCTCATTTTTTAATATGATTGATTCAAGTTTTACTTGTAACAAGAATCAAAATTGCTTTGTGACAAGGAGTTTTCACACAATTTTAAGGTCTTTTGGTTTTGTACATACAATGTAATTCTCCTTTTTAGAAGGCGACAACAGTTTGGTGGCCGTGGTGGAAGAGGTAGAGGTAGAGGACGTGGTGGCAGAGGAAGAGGAGGCAGAAGTGGTGGCTCTCAAAGAGCAAATGTAACTGCTGAAGATCTTGATGCAGAGCTGGATGCCTACCATGATGCGGTATGACCATTTTTGCTTTTGTGTTATTAAAAGCGACATTATCATCCATTTTTAGTATCACCTGAAAACTTTCTTTGGAAATCCACTTTATATTTTCCCCTTTGCATCAGCAAGGTACATGCATCTGTAATGGTTGAATTTGGCACATTTTTTACCAAAACACCAATAAAAATTTCATGACATTTTCCCTTAAAATACTGCTGTACTTTTACATGTATTTTCATACTTCTGTAGGTGATGATAGTGCTTTTGTAGTGTGTAGCGCAAATTCCATATCTGTGTGTTCAAATGCACTTTGCAGTTAGCTAAGGATTCACAGATGGGATGTCAGCATATAAACGGTGATAAGAAAGCAAATATAAATTAGAGAAGGAAAAAAAATTGATTAAGGAGTGGAGACGGTTGAACGGGGAGGGATTGCAGAATGTTTTCACTGGTTAGCTTTGTTGTCACTTCCCTATTTTAAGAAGTGAAAGAAATCTTGTTGCATAACCAAATATTTTTATTTTTTGTAGGGTGATGTAGAGATGACAGAAGATTAAGGAAAACTTTATTGGAAGCTGATTTGTAAACACCATTACCTCAGACACACAGAGTTGAACTATTGAATGTTTGCCTCAGAAAGGCTTTGTAGATGACATAATACTGTTATTATTTTGCCCCTTGGACAAAGTTCCTTTGTTAATGTTGTACTTAATCTTTTTACGTGAGTTGAAGTCAGTAGTGTAACTACCTTGTGTCTGCAATCTCATTGCAAGTTCTTTCTGTTATTAGGCTCTTAAGTTTAGTTGTGATAGATTTTTATTTTGTAGCTCAAGTGCTACAATTTGATGTCATTGCAAGTGGTACTTGCAGACTAAAGCAATAAGTTAATATACATCGAAGTCAACAAAAGCTTTAAATAATAAGTCCCTTTACTGAAAAAGATCTTGTTTGAAACCTGACAGTTTTTTAATTTAAAAGTTTCTATTTTACATGAACATGTAGTACAAAGATGAGCCTCTCTTTGGAGAATTATTGCCCAGATTCTGCTCTGTGAGTCCATTATGAATGATACTTACAGTAAATATAATTTTTATGTAAAAACTTGTTGCTAGTTAGCATTTGCAGTGTCCCGATTTCATACGTAGCAAATTAGTTCCATGAAATTCAATCTCGTCAGTAGTAATCTAGAAGTCAACTTCTGGCGAGGACTGGTTGAGAGATTGCACAGATTTGCACAGCTTTATTTCAGTGTTACTACTGTGCAAAAAAGAAAACTAAACTCTATTTGTCTTTTAATTGGCTGTGACATGTCAATTTTCGAAGCTACCCAAAGAATGAAAGTGGAAACAAATAGACAGCAACAGAACACTTGGCTACTTTTGATAAAAAGTAAAAGCGTTCATGACTCCCAGTAACACAGATAAATTTTGCATCGCAATAGCCGAGCGAAAAGATATGATTTTCATTCCCATGCTTTTGCTGTCAAGTAAGATTTAATGTAGCCAACTGTTGTAAGAAACAAGGACTGATAATGTTTAACATGGTTTTCTGCAAGTTCTACTATTTCTATGTAAGATATAATTGATGCAGTACATTAATTTCTTGTCTCAAGAATATTTAATCTTCCTTAAATTTATCTTACTGATATAGTCTAGATTAATTACTTTGCAGCACCTCAAATTTGAACATGATTTGGTTATTTTTCCACATTTAAAGATGTGGTCTTTTAAGAAAATTAACCAAGACCAAAACCATGGATCATGTTTGTGTTTAAAGTGCTGTTATGTTGAATTGTTAATTTGACACAAAAAACGTTTGTAATATCCCCAATCCTTGGGACTTTGTAACTTAGCAATAAATGATGTGCCCCAGATGGGGGAAAAGTTTCTGTTTCTTCCTTTTACTACAGTGGACATTGATTGCCTTAGAAAATAACAGGCTATCAGGTCAAAATTAACTGAAACACTACTTTAACATATAAACAAACAGATGAAATTTTAAGCCTTTACATGTAATACCTGGAGGCAAACACTCTCTTTTGCAGATCAATAAATACAAACCCTATACCGTTTGAAAAGGTATTGATGAGTGTATTTCACTGATCAACTCAAGGTAAATGAAGGAAGTTGTGGATTTGAAAGAAGTGACCAAAAAAAAAAGGAGGTTCAGGAATGCCCCACTTGTCATGTATTTTGGAATATTGCAGGGTGGTCAATTGTATCACAGATGGGTGGGGGAGTACAAATAAATGTTCTCAATGGGCATGTCTTTCCAAGAGTAGCCCCGCAGCTCTTAACCACCTCTAATTTCATTGGACCTTGGTATCACACAGCTCTATTGTTTCGGGGCTAGGGTCCGTTGTTTTGTTGTTTGGTGTATTTTTTTCTCAGCAAATCAGAAAAGACCTTGTAAGAGCTGCGACATCGCCCTTTCCAAGGGCATCCTTGTGGCCAATTTTTGTAACTAAATAAGGTTATGACAAGATGTGTCATATGGCACAAAGCATCAATACCACTTTGGGAGGCTTGTGGGGTTGCTGAAATTTCACAGCGCAAGTCCGAGAAGCGTGAAAAGTAGAATTATTTGTGGCTTGTCTTTTCGAATTTCAAGGGGAAGCCTAGCCAGAGATAAGGTTCCCCTTGGTCTCCTACGCATCCGTTCTCAGGGTCGACACGCAACGCTCTTTCCTAAGAAAGGCCGCGTAGGGGACTATCTTCGACTAGGTGCCCTGGAAAGGGTATGGGTTTACACAGTCAGTTGATCGATTTTGACCCCGGATTAAGCTCTGAAATGGGCTATGTTTTGCCTGTGGCCGGCTCAACCTCATCAAAAAATTGACGCCACTTCCCGCCCTATCTTTGGCGGTGTCAGGCCCTCGGCTTCAGCCCGCTTTCATATACAGTTACAAACCATAGAAAAGCTAAGTTCTCTCAGTTGGAAAGCATCTGGTATTTTAATTTTTCAGTTCGTTATACGTGATATGTTTGAAACTATCATTTGTTTTATTGGTTTTACGATTATGTCTCTTTATTCCCGGCTTGCGCGTTCTCTTTCGTCCGGCTCAGTGGTTGCCAACGCCCGACACCCCCACCCCGTCCTCTCCTAATCCCCCTAAAATAACAACAAATCTTTATTGAGGATACATACTCGTTTTACAGATTCTTCTCTCCGAAAACGAGATAGCTGTCTTTTTGCACTAACATTCCGTGGGCGAGAAAAGGCCCCAGGTTAAGGGTAGTCTCACTCTGACATGTCACTGAACCGGGTAAGAAATCTGAACGACAGAGAGGACCTGGCGCTGACTTTGAAACAGCAGATGCCCAGCGGTGTACCTTGTAAGTGATGCAAGGTTGAGTAACTTTCCTCGACGATCAAAAATGGCTCCAAAATACAAAAGCTACGAGTTTTGGGAACACGTTCTCAAGTCACCTAAATATGTTGTGGCCCCTATGGTGGATCAATCTGAATTACCATGGCGACTTTTGAGCCGGAGATATGGCGCAGATTTATGTTATACACCGATGATTCACGCTGGATTGTTTGTGAAAGACTTGTATTACAGAAAAGAAGCTTTTCAAACATGTGATGAGGACAGACCGCTAATCGTACAGGTTAATTTTATCTTTTATTGCTGTGTAAGAATGCTTTAGTAGCGTAGTTTTGACTGGCTATCTCTAATCCTCAGTCGGAAGATACTGAAAAATAGTCAGCGTCATAGGAAAGTACTGTCCAAGAGCATAATTCATTTTAATGGTCACATATTTTTTTTCAGGTGGGTTTTTTATCCTGTTAGATTACTAAGAACCACGTTGTACAGCATATTAGTAACCAACATCAAAAGAAAGTATTTCTCAATAGCTTTCATTTAAATGATCACACTTGAGGGTTTTTACGCTCAGACTCAAAAGTTAGAACCACGTTGCACAGCTTTCATTTGAATGGTCACACTTAAGATTTCATCCACAGACTTAAAAGTCAGAACTACCTTTTACAGCATAATAAACAGCACCACAGGAAAGTACTTCTCAGTAGCTTTCATTTACAAACCCAATTATAGTTAGAACCACGCTGTGCATAAAATTCGTAACAATAAGCAGTTACCTTTGGAAAGGGCTGCTCAATAGGTTGTGGGGTTTCTCTAGAGCTCTACAGACTCTGAAGTTAGAACCACCCTATTCACTTAAAATAACTATTCAAAGAGAGTCAAATGACTGGTCTGTGTGATTGTATTGTATTCCACTGGGCTCTATACATGAAAACAAACAGCCAAACAGTGCAATGCAACCCCGTAGGTGGTAAATGAATGAGAGTGAATATACGAAAATACTATTATATATGTGTCAGAACTGTGGGTGAAAAAGGAAGTGATGATGACCATTTAAGCAGCCAATGACAGAACAACCTGAAAAAAAAATTCAGGTTGAATGAGACTTGAACTCATGACCTCTGAAAAACTGGTCCAGTGTTCAAACCAACTGAGCTATCAAGCCAACTGGAAGCTGGTCATTTGTGAATAATTTTTAATCCCATAGTTGGTACAGTGATCCTGTATGGTGGGGTATATAGGTACTTCTAGGTCTTAGATAGTTGCCTACAAATTTTTATAAATTAAAAGTTCTCACAATAATGCATTTTGTAGTAGAAAAACTTTTCCCATGATCACCAGCTGAAAATGATTTGATGTAAAAATAGACTTAGCGACGAGGGTGCTGTTATGGTAATATTACACACCATTTTCCAAGCTTGCTTGACATGGATGAATAGAATAATAATTATATGTTTTTTAATTTCTTTTCCATAAGAATAAAGACATTTATTGTTTTTTATTTGTAGTTTTGTGCAAATGACCCTGAAACATTCCTCAAGGCAGCTCAGTTAGTTGAACCCTACTGTGATGGGGTTGATTTGAATCTTGGATGTCCACAGATAATAGCAAGGCGAGGTATGTAAGGCATAGTGTGCAAACTTTACAATGAGGCTTTTCAATGCAATTTTTTAAAATAAAAGCTAACAAGCTAATTAAAGTTCCATGCTCTGTAATAAATTGTTTGTTACTCAGCATTTTTCATTCCCCAAATCAAATAAAACATCTTACAGTGAGTATTCTTGTTGCATGCTCATGGTGGCTTATTAACTAAGGTGAATCAGTAAATACACTTTCCTATTTTAAGTCATTTTATTGCACATTTCTACTCTATAATGTCAGTTTTTTGGTAACAGTTAATATAATTATGCAAGTATTATCGGTCACTGGTACTTTACTAGGGTAGTCGTGGGGATAAAATACTAACATGTATAAACAATAATAATAATAATAATAATAATAATAATAATAATAATAATAATAATAATAATAATAATAAGGGTGCATTCATACATGGTTTTCAGAATGGCCCTGTAGAAAAGTAAATAAATAAATGCAGAGAAATAAGGGAATATGTACAATATTAGATATAAGAGGTTAAAGTATGCCACATCTAAAATAAAAGTGGTGGTGACCTAATTAACAGGGTAACTATTATAGTTTTTGATTTTTTTTTTTTTGGTATTAAGGGGCACTACTAATTTTTTGATTTTTTAGGTCTTCAAGATTATAATAGCTAAATAAATTAGTGATATTTGAAGTCTTATTTGTCAAAAGAAGTATGAAGTTTATTGTTCTTGTGTATAATAATAGGTAATTATGGAGCATTTTTACAAGATAAATGGGAATTAATAGCTTCCATGGGTAAGTTGCATTTTCAGAAACTAAAATTACCATAATTTGCACAAAAATTTGACACCTAAGTTACAATGTGTTGTTCCCAAAAATATCTATATCCCCTTCAGGGAGTTTTTTGGACTCCCACAGTGTCTCCTGGAAATTCCAGTTTAGTATCATTAATTCCTTTTTAAACTCATCAGCAATAGATAAGCGTAGGGGAGGTGGTTGAGAGGTTGGTGGAGCCAAGAACTGCATCTGAGTGCAGCCAGTAACCATGACAACCCTGTGAGTGGCATCCACCCAGGCACCATCACACTGCTAATCAGGGGAAAGCTAACCATACTTACTATATACTTACCAAAGGGAGGGCTGGGCAGGGGAGCAGGAACTTGCGAGTGTGTGCAACGTGAGGCAACATGAACAAAATGACCTGACCTCTACAGGGGAGCTGTAAAATCCCGAGCGGCCCCTGCGAGGTTAAGCGACCACCCCGAATACTTAGAACGGAAAACTGCTGGCAAGCATTGTCTTGAATTTAACTTAGCCTAAATAGAAAAAAAAAGGCTTTTGGGACCCCCCTCCCCCAGAATTTCAAATGGCCCTCTTTGGGGTAGGTACGGATATTTTCTGGAACCACACCATAGAAGAAGTGCATAATTGATGCAGGAGTCCGGAAAGGAAAGGGTAGAAACCATGAGATGGGTCTCCTGTGTGGAAGATGGGTTTCCTGTGTGGAAGATGGGTTTCCTGTGTAGAAGGCATAGTTGAGAGAGGAGAGGTTTTGGGGGGAAGGAGCTTATGTTTTCTTTCTGTTTGACTCCTCTCCCCTCCCCCCACCAATACCAGCCCTGCAAACAAGGAGTTGGGAAGTATGAAGTTCAGACAGTCTTCTTTGTATTAAAACTAAGAATTGGTGTCAGGTCTTGTGTGTTATATAATTTGACTCACTGTGGAATTTTGTGACTTATTTCAGTTAGTTTACTGAATGAGAAGCTGAACATTCCAGTGACCTGTAAGATCCGTGTATTTGAAGATTTAGAGAAGACGGTGAATTATGCCAAAATGCTAGAGAACGCTGGGTGTCAGGTATTCACCGATAGCCAATTGAGATTTTATTATTCTAACTTGTACATATATGATGTGAAGTGTTCCAAGACATGCTTTTGGATTAAGCCCAATCCACTGTACTAGTATCCTTCAAGTAGATTCAGTGTACAGTCCTCGTCCTACTCTTCCCTTCATTCTTTAGTGTACATATACAATTTTCACAGAGTGTGTTCCTTCAAGTTTTCTTTATTTGGGTTCATTTTTATGACCCTGTAATGATGCATGATGATAACAAAATTAAAACTTGTGCAAAAGTAAAAGGGATGTTGGGTACTTTTACTTAATGAATCATCATTGATGTACTTTTTTTTCTCCTTGTAGCTACTGACTGTTCATGGTCGCACAAGGGATCAAAAGGGAGCTAACACTGGTCTGGCTAACTGGGATATCATCAAGGCAGTACAGTAAGTAGAATGTGTTTAAGACGGATTCCGCTCAACGTTCGAGCAATAAGTGCAAAAAATATTTACCAAAAAACTACTCATAGCACGGTAACATTTTAAATGCTATTTGAAACATCTCACTCTGGTTCACTTGCCCAAGTGACCCCGCGATGAAATTCTCAAGCATTCTCAAGAAAATTAATTTCAAATCTCGTAAAAGTATGCTAAAAATGGGCGCCATTTTGTTTTGAACTGACATGAAGTGTCTTTTTATTGAATAACTTCAAATCCAATTTTCTCTCGCGGGGTCAGCTTGGGAGCAAAAGTAACGATAAGTTCTTCTTATCTGTTCTCAAAATGTGACAGTGCTGCAAGTAGTTTTTTGGTAACTTAATTTTTGCACTTACTGCTCGAACGTTGAGCGGAAATCGTTTTAAATTGTTTGATTTAGCTACTCTAAATTGTAATACATAGACTACAGGTAGTCATCATAGTTCAGTCGAACCTATACTTGTGGACACCTCCCTTAATTATATAAGCGGACAGCAAAATGCGATCTTTCCACTAAAACTCTGGAGTTCCACTCCATTTATACTACATCTCTGTCAATTTGCTGCTTGTAAACCCTGAGCACATTAAAAAATTATTATAGAATCCAAATATGACTGACACCGTACCGGAAAGGGTATCCAAGATTTGTTGAAGTTTTGGGCATAAAATAGCTAATACTGTACATGACTTCCACGAGACAACTTTTAAATACGTGCAAACACTGCTGTGCATATACCTAACTGAAAAAAGTTGAGGCAATACATTCTTGTTGTACGAGTATCTCATTTACAAAAGCTATGCACAATAAATCCTTTGTTTATTTCCCAGCCAGTCACATAAACAAGGAGTCTTCTTGAAAAAGCTCCACACTGTATCCGGCATCTCAGTTGACTTGTTTTTGATTTCTTTATTACTTTTGCTGAGTTAAGAGACTTTGACAGTCACATCGCCACAAGTTTACAGTTAGAAGTCGTGCCCATATGATTCAGAAGGCGTGACTGACACACCCTACCCCCTATGATGCTCTTTAAGTCTTGCAACCTCCTATATACAAGAAAGCCTATTGGGCATTTTAACCGGCCATTCTGTCCCTCCCCACCCCTAGGTTTCACAAATGTTAGCGCGATCCTCTATTTATACGAACCGGCGTGACGAAAAGTGTGATTGTGTGACACAATATTTTTACTATAGCGTTACTGGGTGACGTAATGTTTAAACTCTGATGACTCAGCTTATCTTTTTTATCACTTTTATTTGTGCTGAAAAACGCAAATTCACTCAAACGTTGAATGTCGATATAAATTCGTCCACAACTGAGAATGCTCACACAGCGACGACGAAGTTATCTGTTGTGCCTAGACCTTAAATACAAACAGTGAACATAGCAGTAGAATCAAAATATAACGCTTGATAAACACGAGCTCGAGGAGATCGTCAGAGTGTGGGGCACATCAAGGCATATCTCATGACGTGATGTTTAAATCCGGTTTGCTAACCCGGGAATCCCCTTGCAAAAGTAAACAAGTGAGCGGGGATGAAAGTCGCCCACGTCTTTGAAAGCTAACACGCCTGTCGAGCTGCAATCGATTTTGCGCTCACTCGCTTGTTTTTCTTTTCCTTCACTATCTCTGAACGGAAAGAGAGACTGCTCGTAGCCTTTAGCGTACACCACACGCAAACCACACAAATCCATCGATAATATTCAGATATTTTCGTTCTTCCAATACAAAAAGACTCGTAACACCTACCCTATTAATTGATCTCCTTATTAATGACGATTCCTTTGTATCAACTTCTCGTCTCAAATAAACACTGATCTCTCTCTCCGTTCACAAGTCAGAACTATCATGTACTGATGGTGCAATCCACTAATATTGCATCATCATACTAGTACCAATTCCTTCTCTTCCTAGCCCACGCCGGCAAAACGCAACTGTCCTTTTTGTCCGCTGCGAAATACAAGTTAGCCAATCAGAAACCTTACAATCCACTTCGCAAACCACCCCCCCCCATAAAACGGCAAGGGAAACCGCCTGTACACCGCTCCTATACAAAACGCAACTTTCAAAGCAAATCACATTCACAGAAGTGTGATATGCTCCTGACATTCACAAATCCTTCTGACTCCCACATTTTTACACCCTCAAAATGTCAATCCCAATAAAAAAACTCCTGCGCTAAAAAAAATTTTCACCATAACCACTAACTAGATCAGACAACACAGCCAATTTCACATTCCATCCTATTAGCTGCTTTACTCAATTGCGCATGCGTTATACAAGACAAATACAAAAAACCCCAAACTTAACAACCCTTCGTCATTGATATCTTAAATACTGTAAATTAAAAGACAAGAAAACACGAAGGTAACATTCAGCAGACTAATATGCGCATGCGTCTTATATAAGACAGTACGGCTCTTGAGTACCCGTACCACAAGCTTTACAGCACTTTGTTCGTATGTTAAGCCAACTGACTATCACGACAAAGCCGTGCCCATTTTATAAACCGGCGGTCGCCATAGCGACGGCCGGTTAATAAGCGGACACCTCCCGTAAGCAGACACCTCTGCTCGGTCTTCAGGGTGTCCGCTTATGGGAGGTTCGACTGTATAATGAGTCTGTAAGACCCACCAAGTGAGGTTGTCTCTCTGTAGGTTTTAGTGATTATAGTATTGATTATTATAGTGAGCATTCATGTGTTTATTTACTTTAAGCATTAACTGTAATTTCATTTGAGTATTGGTAGTTGTATTGTACAAGCATTGGGGACTTTAAGATATGGTGACTATGGGCTACGGACTACGGTTGGACGTGCGTTTTTTTTTTCTGAAACACTGGGTGGAGTACACAACAAGTGGTGCAAAAATGCGAAGTTAAGACCGCAGACTACAGACAACAGACTACAAACGAAGAGCGAAGGTCAACTCTACACTAAACAGACACAAAATCTCTTTTAAAAAGATTCGAGTTGTTCTGGTTTTGACTTGTAATCGTCGCACTGCAATTCAAAATGTAATTGCACGTGAGGCTTGCTTGGAAGCTTAATCAAATTTTCAGGGCTCACTTTTCAAATTACTAGCAAAACTACTTCAGAAGCAAATTTGACATATTTTACTAAATTAATTACTTCTCAACTTGAAGTGAAGCCGTTTGTGTCTAGAAAGAGCAAAGAGAAGAGTTGATATTTCAAGCTATATTCAAAGCATCAAATTTAATTTCATTCTGGAAAACAGTGCGGCAGTCAAATCAGTAAACAAAGTAAGCCGTACATTTTTCGCTGTTCTGAGTTCAGAAGCGCTTGAAATTGTTCCAAATGCATATTGGTTTGTATTTCAAGCGTTACAGTACAAGAACACCCCAATTTTCTAACTTAAGACTACTTTTTCATATCATCTTCAGTTCCTCGTACTACACCACACTGTACTACGTGAAATCCTTCCACTACACACCGTCGTGAGCTTGCGATGGTGGGCACAACAGAACACATGTCTCGTCCCAGTCCTAAAGTGCCTCCCGTCTGTAGTCCTTAGTCCGTAGTCTGTAGTCACTGTATTTTAAAGTCCCTATACATGTACAATACAGCTTAAAACTAATTGTGCATTATTTAGCAGATGCGGTAAAACCTTGTCTTTGCTAATATCCAATTCTGCCAATTCACCACGGTGGAATGAAAACTGTAACCACGTTACAGATGGACACAACTAAAAGATGCAATCAATATGATGTGGTCATGCCCTGGTAATTAAACAATACCAATCAATTGCTATTGATAATGATAGTTGTAAGGTTTATTTTAGTAGAATTTTTTTTTTCTGTGGGCTTGAAACTTCTCAAATGAACTATAAAACAGATTCACTCCTAATAATATTATTATAATTATTTATGAAGTGTCCTTTTCTTTAAATCAACAGAGAAAGTGTATCAATCCCTGTTTTTGCCAATGGTAATATTCGATATCTGCAGGATGTGCACAGATGCATGGAGTACACAGGAGTGGATGGAGTCATGACAGCAGGTCTGATATTCTCATCATTTTAATGACGGTTGCAAATACCAGTAGAATTGTAAATGAAGAGATGTTGTTATATATGAACTACTCCTCCAGGAAGGAGCTGTTTCTTCATAGCTTAAAAAATGTGAAGTCTTGTGTCCAGTCCACTGGATTGAATGAGCTGCAAGGCTCACCAAGCTAGCGCTTAACTCCGGATTCCATAGCATGAAGCAACTCTAGGAACACCAGTACTCCCCCTTGGATGGGATGCTAGTCCAACGTGGAGTAATACACCGTTTCTGTTAGGATTCCCTAACAGTCAGTAGGTACCTATTTATACACCTGGGTTGAGAGAGACAATGTGGAGTAAAGTTTCTACTCTCTCCACCCCACTGGGTGAGAAGCTAGTCCACAGGGGTACCCCCAGTATGTTGTTTGGTTTCCCTTATGGTTCACTCAGCAAGTACCCATTTATCCACCTGGGTTGAGAGAGACAATGTGGGGTAAAGTTTCTACTCTCTCCACCCCACTGGGTGAGAAGCTAGTCCACAGGGGTACCCCCAGTATGTTGTTTGGTTTCCCTTATGGTTCACTCAGCAGGTACCCATTTATACACCTGGGTTGAGAGAGACAATGTGGGGTAAAGTTTCTTGTCGAAGGAAACAACGTGATACAATCCAGAGACAAAGCCTTGATCAAACCACCGACCCTTTGATCTCACGATTGTCAGATACCGCGCAATAACCACTACACTACGCTACGCTACCACACCTCCACTTGCTCATAGCTTAAGGGTTCTTTGATTTTTCAGAGGGTAATCTGAGTAACCCAGCTCTCTTCAGCGGCAAAAATCCTCCAGTGTGGGAGATGACAAATGAGTACATGGCTCTTGTAGACAAACATCCATGCCTGTTGTCGTACATCAGAGGACACTTGTTTAGGATTTGGAGGATCGTGTAAGTACAGGATCTTTAATATATTTGCTATTTGTTTAGCTTACTGACTGCCTTTTAAAAAACATGAAAACTCTGAAGTTAAAGACTCAGGCAGCAGTCCCCTTTTTTGCTACCATCAATCATCATAATGGAAGTTTAACCCTTTACGCCCTGATATGAAGATGCATATTCTCCTTACTGTTCTCCATACATTTCTTAGAGAACTAATAAGGAGAATTTGTCTATATAACAAGACATCTTATCCTTGGTCATCATGCACTTTCTTTATTCTCATCACTTGAATGTTTGAACAAGTTGTGATGATGTAAAGAGAAATTTCATTTTCGTCAGTGTTAGGGCTTAAAGGGTTTAATACAAGCAAGTCCCAGCAGTTCTTTACATTGTAGGTCCCATTCATGGGCTCTGGTTGGTGGATTCTGAGCGATTGTTTTTTCAGTCTTTTTGTTGTCAAATGATTGTAACTGTGATCAATGGCCGTCCAAAATGCGATAGTTTGTCAGGTTTACAAGGTCAGAGTTCACATTTGAAAGAAGCAGTACTGTTACAACAATCTTCAGACATTACATTAATCTGTGGCACACTTCTTCTGTAGAACTGCAGGAGAAAAAATTTCCATCATAAACACTGGCCATTTTTACCCTTAATGGGATGGTTAACCCATCTTAATGTAAAAATGCAACAGCTTTGATTGAAGATGGATAATTTGTCTGATTTAATCTGTTTGACTGCTTTGTGTCTACTTTAATGCGTAGAGTTTTTTAATCATAAATGGATAATTCATCTTCACTTGATTTGCGTTTTTAAACAATGACAGATAAATCATAAGACAGGTTATCCCATCTCTAGTCCATCTTTAGTGTAGAAATTGCATTAGTGGTAAAGAGCAAAAATAAACATAAGTTGCAATGCATAGTAACAAAAACATTTCATTTTAGCTTTAATCCCCACTGGTTTATTGTTTTAGAGTTGATTATACATTTGATAGATAAAACTGAGTAATGAAACTGCTTACCGTCTAATAAAAATGCAAACTAAATTCTTGAATCTAACAAAACCAGCAACAAACAATACAGTGCAAATGCTATTATTATTTGATAAGAGAAAGGCGATTTGGATGAAAAGATTAAATGAAGAAGTGACATTCAGAAAAAAAATTCTTCAAGTGTCTCCCAACACGAGTCAGACCCATTCATGACATTACATGTACCAGCTACAACTGTATGCGGATGTCAGCAAATCATTCTCAGTCATATATTAATAAAAACCCATCAAAGTAGATCAGCACGGGTTTGAAATATTTTGTAAAGACATTTTACAAAGGTAGACATTTTCAGCACGAACCACCAATTTGCAGTTTGTCTGAAAGAGGACCTTAGCTTCGTAGGGCAGCTTTTTTACCTGCACTGAGAAGTTGTATTTGACAGTCCATTAATCATTTACTTATGCAGGCTACTGGTACACTTGTAGTTATTCTTTCTATTAATACCAATAGCAAACTGGGTCAACTATATTCGAGAAAAGTGTTCTCATAAGATCGTCACGTTAACTTACGTTACAAGGAAATTAACTATTAACAATATTATTATTTTGGAACAAATCGGCTTTTTAGGAAGTCGTGAAAACGCTAGCCTGATATATAACCAACGATAGTTTCACGCAAAAACGCTACAATGTGCTTACCTGATAACAAGGCACACAGTTTCGAGCCTGATTTGTAATAAATAAAAACTCTGATCTTAGCAAAGATTTCAAACGCAAATCTGAAATGTAGTTACCAAAGTCAATTCCGTAAGAGTACGTTTCAGAGTACAGTACATGATTTAGAGTACAAAACTGTTATAAGCTGTCAAGCATAAGACAATTGCCACGAGTACAATGCTTGCCAAGATGACATTGCTTGTGTTACACCTATCGTGGTTACAGCAGTCTATATGGCACCTCCATCCCATCTCGATACACTGCTTGTCGGAACAGTCAGCACTGCAGTATTTTGCGTAATGGGTCAATACGCGTCTGCTTCCATTATTATTCTCATACCTATCCACTTTTATTTTAAGGCAACTTTCACCTTCGTCCTCACAAGGACTCACTTTTGCGCGCTCGTCACAATCCTCCCAGGAATTGTGTGACAAACACGTGTAGCATTGAAGACCTTGTTTGGTTGCTGGGGACTCTGAAAAACAAAACATGTAATCTGTTGGCTCCCTTTGGAAATTTTAGTGGGCCTAAGATATTTGAACTTCTCGTAAATACCAGTTTGCAGTACTGTTATAAATTTGCGAGGAGTTTAAAAGAAATATATTGACAAGGCAAACTTTTTGTTAAGTTGCTTCAATTGTAGACTAAATTTAACTTTACGCTTGTACGGAAACAACTGCAAAACGATTGCAAATGACCATGTTCGTTAAGGCTACTCGAGTGTCAAACCTCTTTGTGATAGTACTGAACAGAAACAGAAACTTTAATGCCCTAATTTCTTGGCGTAGTTTTTGTGCCCTAGGACAAAGTCAGTCAGTGTGCGCCAAATTGTATTTATATTTGAAATCACGTAATAGCGCTCTCTAGAATATGAAGCCCTGTTTTGAAACAGAGTTTTCTTGTGGATACCAAATGTTTTAGTGTTCTTGCAATCTTGAAAAGCTTGTTATTTGTCTTAAAACCCCCTTTCGTGCCTCCAGGGTCTTGAACATTTTTTGCCTGCTGTTTTATAATAATCATTTGCTCGGAAATTGTGGCAACGTTAGGAGTCTATAAACTTGAACAGTGTGAGAATTTTATCTACAGATTTTTCCCAAGCTGGAAAAAAAAACTTTGCGTGAAGGGAAATTCTCTGTGAGTCCTTTAAAGAGGGCAATAATTATCTTTTCTTTGACAGTCCTAGCCTGCATAACTGGCGTATATTTCGCAAGGTGAATTTTCGATTTTTCAATCGCGTGAAAAATCCTGGGGGCTGACAAGTCGTTTGATTTTGGAGGACAAATTTCGCCCGAAGTATAGTAGTCATATAGTAGTCATATAGTACTTTGTGCATTTATTGTTTGGTTGAAAGTTATTCGACTCTCAGACTAATGAAGTTTTTCTTAATCGCTTTGCTTCTAAAACAGCAAACATATTTGACAAGATCTGTCCGAACTGCCCTAGAATTCAATTAACACACTACCACTGTTCATAGACTGTTTATGCAGCTTTTCCCGGCATAGTCAATCGAACCCAATCGAACTGAATTTCAATCGAACTCAATCAAACTCAATCGAACCCAATCCATGGATTGAGTTCGATTGATTTCCGCAATCGAACAAAATCGAACTCACACAAAAAAAATTGGGCAATCGAACCCAATCGAACTCAATTAATTGGAGTGTGTTCGATTGAATTCGGTGGCCGAACCCAATCGAACACAATCCACTGGACTGAGTTCGATTGGGTTCGATTTCTCACACAAAGTTCGATGTTCGATTTCGTTCGATTGCCGAACTCAATCGAACTCAATCCATGGATTGAGTTCGATTGCGTTCGATTGAGTTCGATTTCCGAACGTTCGATTGAGTATGCCGGGAGCTTTTATAACATGCTAAAACCTGAAAATTAAGTGGCTGCTGATTCTTGAAAAACGTTCTAATCAAGGACGTTTTCGTTGTGCCTTTAGGTTAAATTTGTACCTCCTATGCCTGAATGTTAAGAATTTATTTTAAAAAAACGTGTTCGTAATCGCCAAAGAACTCGCTGGCATAAAAACAAGAGTACATGTAAATTGGAGTATGGTTGGTAGCGTGACCAACTATTGTCACATCAGAAGCGTGATAAAATCTCCTTCTTGTGATATCCGCCCTCTGAGTATTAAATATCATAAGCCCCCTGACCATCCGGCTTCAAAATAAAAAAAAAATTTACAGCGTGGAGTTCCGCTTTTCGTGCTGAATATTTGTGGACCTCAGTCACAGGGTGGTTCTGTAATTTCATCCTTGTTGTGTCGAACAAGAATCGAGATAAATCAGGACAGACATTCGAAGACAACCTATTTCACTTACAATACTACTTCCTTGGGTGTCGTTTGAGCGTTCTTCACTTAGATCGCGTACAAACAAATCTACCAAGTTTTCAATCGTTACTGATTTCCCCGAGTAATTTGCCGGTACCCCAAACGTTATTAAATTTAAATTATACATTAAAGTGCTGTCGGATCTTTGATCGAGACCCCCTCGCTTTGATTTGCTACTCAGATTTTTCGATCAAAAGATGGACGAATGGACCCGGGCGAACGGAGATTAAAAATGTATATAGCGCGCTCACTTACCTCCACTCTGCCCATTCAGCATAGACGGTCCGTGAATTGTTAGAATATGAAGCAGCAGTACACATTTCCAAAACTTCATTGTAGTTCTAGTAGTTGTCCGCCTTTTTCCAGTGGAATGAACGATCAAATAGCAGGGAAGCTCTCAAGTTGTGGCTTCTCTTTCGCTCACAATTTCCTGAACAGTTTGTCCAAACGTGAGGCGAGCACACGTACTGTGTGTTTGTAACTGCGCGCAATGCAACACGTTGATTTGTAATATGATCCTCTTGATGTTACTCTGTAACAGGAATTTGTAGCAGCGATTGCCAAATTCGTCGACTGAGGTTTCGGTGAGGCTGTAACGAGGTGAGATTTTTAACTGAAGCGGAGACTGGAAATTTTTTAGAATTTTGCCTCCGCCTTTTAAGGTTGTTTGGCGATTTTATAATGTACGAGGACGCGAGACTTTTATTTATAAACGGCAGTTGATGTGTGAGTATGACTTCATCTGACGTGCTTTCATGCCACTGAAAAATATTTACTTTGAAAGTATTTTATTGACAGCCATGTTTAATTTCTTCCGTTAATAAAACACTGCTTTTTATGAAGTTTTCTCTGTTTCTGTGAGGTCACAGAAAGATTGATGAATTATCAACTGAACTGAATTGTTTTTGCATTATACTGTCTATACCGAACTTATACTGAGAGAGGGAATTTGCCACTTTGAGCGAGAATTACGTTATCTTTTGTACCAGTCAAATCGAAGCTTCAACATCCTCCCTCCGGGCAACCCTCCGGGCATTGGACCTTTTGAAGATTGGCTTGTTCAAATTACCTCCTCGGGGCAAAAAAACCGTTCAAATGCCCCACCAATTAGTACTGAAATACCTCTCAAAAACACGAAAACTCTGAAATTAAAGACTTAGGCAGCAGTCCCCTTTTTTGCTACCATCAATCATCATAATGGAAGTTTAACCCTTTACGCCCTGATATGAAGATGCATATTCTCCTTACGGTTCTCTATACATTTCTTAGGGAACTAATGAGGAGAATTTGTCTATATAACAAGACATCTTATCCTTGGTCATCATGCACTTTCTTTATTCTCATCACTTGAATGTTTGAACAAGTTGTGATGATGTAAAGAGAAATTTCATGTTCGTCACTGTTAAGGCTGAAAGGGTTTAATAAAAGCAAGTCCCAGCAGTTCTATACATTGTAGGTCCCATTCATGGGCTCTGGTTGGTGGATTCTGAGCGATTGTTTTTTCAGTCTTTTTGTTGTCAAATGATTGTAACTGTGATCAATTGCCGTCCAAAATGTGATAGTTTGTCAGGTTTACAAGGTCAGAGTTCACATTTGAAAGAAGCAGTACTGTTACAACAATCTTCAGACATTATATTAATCTGTGGCACACTTCTTCTGTAGAACTGCAGGAGAAAAAATTTCCATCATAAACACTGGCCATTTTTACCCTTAATGGGAGGGTTAACCCATCTTAATGTAAAAATGCAACAGTTTTGATTGAAGATGGATAACTTGTCTGATTTAACCTGTTTGACTGCTTTGTGTCTACTTTAATGCGTAGAGTTTTTTAATCATAAATGGACAATTCATCTTCAATTGAGTTGTGTTTTCAAACAATGACAGATAAATAATAAGACAGGTTATCCCATCTCTAGTCCATCTTTAGTGTAGAAACTGCCATTAGTGGTAAAGAGCAAAAATAAACATAAGTTGCAATGCATAGTAACAAAAACACTTCATTTTAGCTTTAATCCCCACTGGTTTATTGTTTTAGAGTTGATTATACATTGATAGATAAAACTGAGTAATGAAACTGCTTACCGTCTAATAAAAATGCAAACTAAATCCAGTCTTAAATCTAACAAAAACAGCAACAAACAATACAGTGCAAATGCTATTATTATTTGATAAGAGAAAGGCGATTTGGATGAAAAGATTAAATGGGGAAGTGACATTCAGAAAAAAATTCTTAGTGTCTCCCAACACGAGATAAACCCATTCATGACATAACATGTACCAGCTACAACTGTATGGGGATGTCTTGTTGAAATAGGACATTCAGTTTTCTTTTTCACACTGTTTTACCCCTTTAACTAAAAACAAATCATTCTCAGTCATATGTTAATAAAAACCCATCAAAGTAGATCAGCACGGGTTTGAAATATTTTGTAAAGACATTTTACAAAGGTAGACATTTTCAGCACGAACCATCAATTTGCAGTTTGTCTGAAAGAGGACCTTAGCTTCGTAGGGCAGCTTTTTTACCTGCAGAAGTTGTATTTGACAGTCCATTAATCGTTTACTTATGCAGGCTACTGGTACACTTGTAGTTATTCTTTCTATTAATACCAATAGCAAACTGGGTCAACTATGTTCGAGAAAAGTGTTCTCATAAGATCCTCACGTTAACCTACGTTACAAGGAAATTAACTATTGACGATATTATTATTTTGGAACAGATCGGCTTTTTAGGAAGTCGTGAAAACGCTAGCCTGATATATAACCAACGATAGTTTCACGCAAAAACGCTAGAATGTACTTACCTGATAACAAGGCACACAGTTTCGAGCATGATTTGTAATAAATAAAAACTCTGATCTAAGCAAAGATTTCAAACACAAATCTGAAATGTAGTTACCAAAGTCAATTCCGTAAGAGTACGTTTCAGAGTACAGTACATGATTTAGAGTACAAAACTGTTATAAGCTGTCAAGCACAAGACAATTGCCACGAGTACAATGCTTGCCAAGATGACATTGCTTGTGTTACACCTATCGTGGTTACAGCAGTCTATCTGGCATCTCCATCCCATCTCGATACACTGCTTGTCGGAACAGTCAGCACTGCAGTATTTTGCGTAATGGGTCAATACACGTCTGCTGCCATTATTATTCTCATACCTATGCCATTTTATTTTAAGGCAACTTTCACCTTCGTCCTCACAAGGACTCACATATGCGCGCGCGTCACAATGCTCCCAGGAACTGTGTGACAAACACGTGTAGCATTGAAGACCTTGTTTGGTTGCTGGGGACTCTGAGAAACAAAACATGTAATCTGTTGGCTCCCTTTGGAAATTTTAGTGGGCCTAAGATATTTGAACTTCTCATAAATACCAGTTTGCAGTACTATTATAAATTTGCGAGGAGTTTAAAAGAAATATATTGACAAGGCAAACTTTTTGTTAAGTTGCTTCAATTGTAGACTAAATTTAACTTTACGCTTGTACGGAAACAACTGCAAAACGATTGCAAATGACCATGTTCGTTAAGGCTACTCGAGTGTCAAACCTCTTTGTGATAGTACTGAACAGAAACAGAAACTTTAATGCCCTAATTTCTTGGCGTAGTTTTTGTGCCCTAGGACAAAGTCAGTCAGTGTGCGCCAAATTCTATTTATATTTGAAATCACGTAATAGCGCTCTCTAGAATATGAAGCCCCCTTTTGAAACAGAGTTTTCTTGTGGATACCAAATGTTTTAGTGTTCTTGCAATCTTGAAAAGCTTGTTATTTGTCTTAAAACCCCCTTTCGTGCCTCCAGGGTCTTGAACATTTTTTGCCTGTTGTTTTATAATAATCATTTGCTCGGAAATTGTGGCAACGTTAGGAGTCTATAAACTTGAACAGTGTGAGAATTTTATCTACAGATTTTTCCCAAGCTGGAAAAAAAAATTTGCGTGAAGGGAAATTCTCTGTGAGTCCTTTAAAGAGGGCAATAATTATCTTTTCTTTGACAGTCCTAGCCTGCATAACTGGCGTATATTTCGCAAGGTGAATTTTCGATTTTTCAATCGCGTGAAAAATCCTGGGGGCTGACAAGTCGTTTGATTTTGGAGGATAAATTTCGCCCCAAGTATAGTAGTCATATAGTAGTCATATAGTACTTTGTGCATTTATTGTTTGGTTGAAAGTTATTCGACTCTCAGACTAATGAAGTTTTTCTTAATCGCTTTGCTTGTAAAACAGCAAACATATTTGACAAGTTCTGTCCGAACTGCCCTAGAATTCAATTAACACACTACCACTGTTCATAGACTGTTTATGCAGCTTTTATAACAAGCTAAAACCTGAAAATTAAGTGGCTGCTGATTCTTGAAAAACGTTCTAATCAAGGACGTTTTCGTTGTGCCTTTAGGTTAAATTTGTACCTCCTATGCCTGAATGTTAAGAATTTATTTTAAAAAAACGTGTTCGTAATCGCCAAAGAACTCGCTGGCATAAAACAAGAGTACATGTAAATTGGAGTATGGGTGGTAGCGTGACCAACTATTGTCACATCAGAAGCGTGATAAAATCTCCTTCTTGTGATATCCGCCCTCTGAGTATTAAATATCATAAGCCCCCTGACCATCCGGCTTCAAAATAAAAAAAAAAAAATTTACAGCGTGGAGTTCCGCTTTTCGTGCTGAATATTTGTGGACCTCAGTCACAGGGTGGTTCTGTAATTTCATCCTTGTTGTGTCGAACAAGAATCGAGATAAATCAGGACAGACATTCGAAGACAACCTATTTCACTTACAATACTACTTCCTTGGGTGTCGTTTGAGCGTTCTTCACTTAGATCGCGTACAAACAAATCTACCAAGTTTTCAATCGTTACTGATTTCCCCGAGTAATTTGCCGGTACCCCAAACGTTATTAAATTTAAATTATACATTAAAGTGCTGTCGGATCTTTCATCGAGACCCCTCGCTTTGATTTGCTACTCAGATTTTTCGATTAAAAGATGGACGAATGGACCCGGGCGAACGGAGATTAAAAATGTATATAGCGCGCTCACTTACCTCCACTCTGCCCATTCAGCATAGACGGTCCGTGAATTGTTAGAATATGAAGCAGCAGTACACATTTCCAAAACTTCATTGTAGTTCTAGTAGTTGTCCGCCTTTTTCCAGTGGAATGAACGATCAAATAGCAGGGAAGCTCTCAAGTTGTGGCTTCTCTTTCGCTCACAATTTCCTGAACAGTTTGTCCAAACGTGAGGCGAGCACACGTACTGTGTGTTTGTAACTGCGCGCAATGCAACACGTTGATTTGTAATATGATCCTCTTGATGTTACTCTGTAACAGGAATTTGTAGCAGTGATTGCCAAATTCGTCGACTGAGGTTTCGGTGAGGCTGTAACGAGGTGAGATTTTTAACTGAAGCGGAGACTGGAAATTTTTTAGAATTTTGCCTCCGCCTTTTAAGGTTGTTTGGCGATTTTATAATGTACGAGAACGCTAGACTTTTATTTATAAACGGCAGTTGATGTGTGAGTATGATTTCATCTGACGTGCTTTCATGCCACTGAAAAATATTTACTTTGAAAGTATTTTATTGACAGCCATGTTTAATTTCTTCCGTTAATAAAACACTGCTTTTTATGAAGTTTTCTCTGTTTCTGTGAGGTCACAGAAAGATTGATGAATTATTAACTGAACTGAATTGTTTTTGCATTATACTGTCTATACCGAACTTATACCGAGAGAGGGAATTTGCCACTTTGAGCGAGAATTACGTTATCTTTTGTACCAGTCAAATCGAAGCTTCAACATCCTCCCTCCGGGCAACCCTCCGGGCATTGGACCTTTTGAAGATTGGCTTGTTCAAATTACCTCCTCGGGGCGAAAAAACCGTTCAAATGCCCCACCAATTAGTACTGAAATACCTCTCAAAAACACGAAAACTCTGAAATTAAAGACTTAGGCAGCAGTCCCCTTTTTTGCTACCATCAATCATCATAATGGAAGTTTAACCCTTTACGCCCTGATATGAAGATGCATATTCTCCTTACGGTTCTCTATACATTTCTTAGGGAACTAATGAGGAGAATTTGTCTATATAACAAGACATCTTATCCTTGGTCATCATGCACTTTCTTTGTTCTCATCACTTGAATGTTTGAACAAGTTGTGATGATGTAAAGAGAAATTTCATGTTCGTCACTGTTAAGGCTGAAAGGGTTCAATAAAAGCAAGTCCCAGCAGTTCTATACATTGTAGGTCCCATTCACGGGCTCTGGTTGGTGGATTCTGAGCGATTTTTTTTTCAGTCTTTTTGTTGTCAAATGATTGTAACTGTGATCAATTGCCGTCCAAAATGTGATAGTTTGTCAGGTTTACAAGGTCAGAGTTCACATTTGAAAGAAGCAGTACTGTTACAACAATCTTCAGACATTATATTAATCTGTGGCACACTTCTTCTGTAGAACTGCAGGAGAAAAAATTTGCATCATAAACACTGGCCATTTTTACCCTTAATGGGAGGGTTAACCCATCTTAATGTAAAAATGCAACAGTTTTGATTGAAGATGGATAACTTGTCTGATTTAACCTGTTTGACTGCTTTGTGTCTACTTTAATGCGTAGAGTTTTTTAATCATAAATGGACAATTCATCTTCAATTGAGTTGTGTTTTCAAACAATGACAGATAAATAATAAGACAGGTTATCCCATCTCTAGTCCATCTTTAGTGTAGAAACTGCCATTAGTGGTAAAGAGCAAAAATAAACATAAGTTGCAATGCATAGTAACAAAAACACTTCATTTTAGCTTTAATCCCCACTGGTTTATTGTTTGAGAGTTGATTATACATTGATAGATAAAACTGAGTAATGAAACTGCTTACCGTCTAATAAAAATGCAAACTAAATCCAGTCTTAAATCTAACAAAAACAGCAACAAACAATACAGTGCAAATGCTATTATTATTTGATAAGAGAAAGGCGATTTGGATGAAAAGATTAAATGGGGAAGTGACATTCAGAAAAAAATTCTTAGTGTCTCCCAACACGAGATAAACCCATTCATGACATAACATGTACCAGCTACAACTGTATGGGGATGTCTTGTTGAAATAGGACATTCAGTTTTCTTTTTCACACTGTTTTACCCCTTTAACTAAAAACAAATCATTCTCAGTCATATGTTAATAAAAACCCATCAAAGTAGATCAGCACGGGTTTGAAATATTTTGTAAAGACATTTTACAAAGGTAGACATTTTCAGCACGAACCATCAATTTGCAGTTTGTCTGAAAGAGGACCTTAGCTTCGTAGGGCAGCTTTTTTACCTGCAGAAGTTGTATTTGACAGTCCATTAATCGTTTACTTATGCAGGCTACTGGTACACTTGTAGTTATTCTTTCTATTAATACCAATAGCAAACTGGGTCAACTATGTTCGAGAAAAGTGTTCTCATAAGATCCTCACGTTAACCTACGTTACAAGGAAATTAACTATTGACGATATTATTATTTTGGAACAGATCGGCTTTTTAGGAAGTCGTGAAAACGCTAGCCTGATATATAACCAACGATAGTTTCACGCAAAAACGCTAGAATGTACTTACCTGATAACAAGGCACACAGTTTCGAGCATGATTTGTAATAAATAAAAACTCTGATCTAAGCAAAGATTTCAAACACAAATCTGAAATGTAGTTACCAAAGTCAATTCCGTAAGAGTACGTTTCAGAGTACAGTACATGATTTAGAGTACAAAACTGTTATAAGCTGTCAAGCACAAGACAATTGCCACGAGTACAATGCTTGCCAAGATGACATTGCTTGTGTTACACCTATCGTGGTTACAGCAGTCTATCTGGCATCTCCATCCCATCTCGATACACTGCTTGTCGGAACAGTCAGCACTGCAGTATTTTGCGTAATGGGTCAATACACGTCTGCTGCCATTATTATTCTCATACCTATGCCATTTTATTTTAAGGCAACTTTCACCTTCGTCCTCACAAGGACTCACATATGCGCGCGCGTCACAATGCTCCCAGGAACTGTGTGACAAACACGTGTAGCATTGAAGACCTTGTTTGGTTGCTGGGGACTCTGAGAAACAAAACATGTAATCTGTTGGCTCCCTTTGGAAATTTTAGTGGGCCTAAGATATTTGAACTTCTCATAAATACCAGTTTGCAGTACTATTATAAATTTGCGAGGAGTTTAAAAGAAATATATTGACAAGGCAAACTTTTTGTTAAGTTGCTTCAATTGTAGACTAAATTTAACTTTACGCTTGTACGGAAACAACTGCAAAACGATTGCAAATGACCATGTTCGTTAAGGCTACTCGAGTGTCAAACCTCTTTGTGATAGTACTGAACAGAAACAGAAACTTTAATGCCCTAATTTCTTGGCGTAGTTTTTGTACCCTAGGACAAAGTCAGTCAGTGTGCGCCAAATTCTATTTATATTTGAAATCACGTAATAGCGCTCTCTAGAATATGAAGCCCCCTTTTGAAACAGAGTTTTCTTGTGGATACCAAATGTTTTAGTGTTCTTGCAATCTTGAAAAGCTTGTTATTTGTCTTAAAACCCCCTTTCGTGCCTCCAGGGTCTTGAACATTTTTTGCCTGTTGTTTTATAATAATCATTTGCTCGGAAACTGTGGCAACGTTAGGAGTCTATAAACTTGAACAGTGTGAGAATTTTATCTACAGATTTTTCCCAAGCTGGAAAAAAAAATTTGCGTGAAGGGAAATTCTCTGTGAGTCCTTTAAAGAGGGCAATAATTATCTTTTCTTTGACAGTCCTAGCCTGCATAACTGGCGTATATTTCGCAAGGTGAATTTTCGATTTTTCAATCGCGTGAAAAATCCTGGGGGCTGACAAGTCGTTTGATTTTGGAGGATAAATTTCGCCCCAAGTATAGTAGTCATATAGTAGTCATATAGTACTTTGTGCATTTATTGTTTGGTTGAAAGTTATTCGACTCTCAGACTAATGAAGTTTTTCTTAATCGCTTTGCTTGTAAAACAGCAAACATATTTGACAAGTTCTGTCCGAACTGCCCTAGAATTCAATTAACACACTACCACTGTTCATAGACTGTTTATGCAGCTTTTATAACAAGCTAAAACCTGAAAATTAAGTGGCTGCTGATTCTTGAAAAACGTTCTAATCAAGGACGTTTTCGTTGTGCCTTTAGGTTAAATTTGTACCTCCTATGCCTGAATGTTAAGAATTTATTTTAAAAAAACGTGTTCGTAATCGCCAAAGAACTCGCTGGCATAAAACAAGAGTACATGTAAATTGGAGTATGGGTGGTAGCGTGACCAACTATTGTCACATCAGAAGCGTGATAAAATCTCCTTCTTGTGATATCCGCCCTCTGAGTATTAAATATCATAAGCCCCCTGACCATCCGGCTTCAAAATAAAAAAAAAAAAATTTACAGCGTGGAGTTCCGCTTTTCGTGCTGAATATTTGTGGACCTCAGTCACAGGGTGGTTCTGTAATTTCATCCTTGTTGTGTCGAACAAGAATCGAGATAAATCAGGACAGACATTCGAAGACAACCTATTTCACTTACAATACTACTTCCTTGGGTGTCGTTTGAGCGTTCTTCACTTAGATCGCGTACAAACAAATCTACCAAGTTTTCAATCGTTACTGATTTCCCCGAGTAATTTGCCGGTACCCCAAACGTTATTAAATTTAAATTATACATTAAAGTGCTGTCGGATCTTTCATCGAGACCCCTCGCTTTGATTTGCTACTCAGATTTTTCGATTAAAAGATGGACGAATGGACCCGGGCGAACGGAGATTAAAAATGTATATAGCGCGCTCACTTACCTCCACTCTGCCCATTCAGCATAGACGGTCCGTGAATTGTTAGAATATGAAGCAGCAGTACACATTTCCAAAACTTCATTGTAGTTCTAGTAGTTGTCCGCCTTTTTCCAGTGGAATGAACGATCAAATAGCAGGGAAGCTCTCAAGTTGTGGCTTCTCTTTCGCTCACAATTTCCTGAACAGTTTGTCCAAACGTGAGGCGAGCACACGTACTGTGTGTTTGTAACTGCGCGCAATGCAACACGTTGATTTGTAATATGATCCTCTTGATGTTACTCTGTAACAGGAATTTGTAGCAGCGATTGCCAAATTCGTCGACTGAGGTTTCGGTGAGGCTGTAACGAGGTGAGATTTTTAACTGAAGCGGAGACTGGAAATTTTTTAGAATTTTGCCTCCGCCTTTTAAGGTTGTTTGGCGATTTTATAATGTACGAGAACGCTAGACTTTTATTTATAAACGGCAGTTGATGTGTGAGTATGATTTCATCTGACGTGCTTTCATGCCACTGAAAAATATTTACTTTGAAAGTATTTTATTGACAGCCATGTTTAATTTCTTCCGTTAATAAAACACTGCTTTTTATGAAGTTTTCTCTGTTTCTGTGAGGTCACAGAAAGATTGATGAATTATTAACTGAACTGAATTGTTTTTGCATTATACTGTCTATACCGAACTTATACCGAGAGAGGGAATTTGCCACTTTGAGCGAGAATTACGTTATCTTTTGTACCAGTCAAATCGAAGCTTCAACATCCTCCCTCCGGGCAACCCTCCGGGCATTGGACCTTTTGAAGATTGGCTTGTTCAAATTACCTCCTCGGGGCGAAAAAACCGTTCAAATGCCCCACCAATTAGTACTGAAATACCTCTCAAAAACACGAAAACTCTGAAATTAAAGACTTAGGCAGCAGTCCCCTTTTTTGCTACCATCAATCATCATAATGGAAGTTTAACCCTTTACGCCCTGATATGAAGATGCATATTCTCCTTACGGTTCTCTATACATTTCTTAGGGAACTAATGAGGAGAATTTGTCTATATAACAAGACATCTTATCCTTGGTCATCATGCACTTTCTTTGTTCTCATCACTTGAATGTTTGAACAAGTTGTGATGATGTAAAGAGAAATTTCATGTTCGTCACTGTTAAGGCTGAAAGGGTTCAATAAAAGCAAGTCCCAGCAGTTCTATACATTGTAGGTCCCATTCACGGGCTCTGGTTGGTGGATTCTGAGCGATTTTTTTTTCAGTCTTTTTGTTGTCAAATGATTGTAACTGTGATCAATTGCCGTCCAAAATGTGATAGTTTGTCAGGTTTACAAGGTCAGAGTTCACATTTGAAAGAAGCAGTACTGTTACAACAATCTTCAGACATTATATTAATCTGTGGCACACTTCTTCTGTAGAACTGCAGGAGAAAAAATTTGCATCATAAACACTGGCCATTTTTACCCTTAATGGGAGGGTTAACCCATCTTAATGTAAAAATGCAACAGTTTTGATTGAAGATGGATAACTTGTCTGATTTAACCTGTTTGACTGCTTTGTGTCTACTTTAATGCGTAGAGTTTTTTAATCATAAATGGACAATTCATCTTCAATTGAGTTGTGTTTTCAAACAATGACAGATAAATAATAAGACAGGTTATCCCATCTCTAGTCCATCTTTAGTGTAGAAACTGCCATTAGTGGTAAAGAGCAAAAATAAACATAAGCTGCAATGCATAGTAACAAAAACACTTCATTTTAGCTTTAATCCCCACTGGTTTATTGCTTTAGAGTTGATTATACATTGATAGATAAAACTGAGTAATGAAACTGCTTACCGTCTAATAAAAATGCAAACTAAATCCAGTCTTAAATCTAACAAAACCAGCAACAAACAATACAGTGCAAATGCTATTATTATTTGATAAGAGAAAGGCGATTTGGATGAAAACATTAAATGGGGAAGTGACATTCAGAAAAAAATTCTTAGTGTCTCCGAACACGAGATAAACCCATTCATGACATAACATGTACCAGCTACAACTGTATGGGGATGTCTTGTTGAAATAGGACATTCAGTTTTCTTTTTCACACTGTTTTACCCCTTTAACTAAAAACAAATCATTCTCAGTCATATGTTAATAAAAACCCATCAAAGTAGATCAGCACGGGTTTGAAATATTTTGTAAAGACATTTTACAAAGGTAGACATTTTCAGCACGAACCATCAATTTGCAGTTTGTCTGAAAGAGGACCTTAGCTTCGTAGGGTAGCTTTTTTACCTGCAGAAGTTGTATTTGACAGTCCATTAATCGTTTACTTATGCAGGCTACTGGTACACTTGTAGTTATTCTTTCTATTAATACCAATAGCAAACTGGGTCAACTATGTTCGAGAAAAGTGTTCTCATAAGATCCTCACGTTAACCTACGTTACAAGGAAATTAACTATTGACGATATTATTATTTTGGAACAAATCGGCTTTTTAGGAAGTCGTGAAAACGCTAGCCTGATATATAACCAACGATAGTTTCACGCAAAAACGCTACAATGTACTTACCTGATAACAAGGCACACAGTTTCGAGCATGATTTGTAATAAATAAAAACTCTGATCTAAGCAAAGATTTCAAACACAAATCTGAAATGTAGTTACCAAAGTCAATTCCGTAAGAGTACGTTTCAGAGTACAGTACATGATTTAGAGTACAAAACTGTTATAAGCTGTCAAGCACAAGACAATTGCCACGAGTACAATGCTTGCCAAGATGACATTGCTTGTGTTACACCTATCGTGGTTACAGCAGTCTATCTGGCATCTCCATCCCATCTCGATACACTGCTTGTCGGAACAGTCAGCACTGCAGTATTTTGCGTAATTGGTCAATACACGTCTGCTGCCATTATTATTCTCATACCTATGCCATTTTATTTTAAGGCAACTTTCACCTTCGTCCTCACAAGGACTCACATATGCGCGCGCGTCACAATGGTCCCAGGAACTGTGTGACAAACACGTGTAGCATTGAAGACCGTGTTTGGTTGCTGGGGACTCTGAAAAACAAAACATGTAATCTGTTGGCTCCCTTTGGAAATTTTAGTGGGCCTAAGATATTTGAACTTCTCGTAAATACCAGTTTGCAGTACTATTATAAATTTGCGAGGAGTTTAAAACAAATATATTGACAAGGCAAACTTTTTGTTAAGTTGCTTCAATTGTAGACTAAATTTAACTTTGCGCTTGTACGGAAACAACTGCAAAACGATTGCAAATGACCGTGTTCGTTAAGGCTACTCGAGTGTCAAACCTCTTGTGATAGTACTGAACAGAAACAGAAACTCTAATGCCCTAATTTCTTGGCGTAGTTTTGTGCCCTAGGACAAAGTCAGTCAGTGTGCGCCAAATTGTATTTATATTTGAAATCACGTAATATCGCTCTCTAGAATATGAAGCCCTGTTTTGAAACAGAGTTTTCTTGTGGATACCAAATGTTTTAGTGTTCTTGCAATCTTGAAAAGCTTGTTATTTGTCTTAAAACCCCCTTTCGTGCCTCCAGGGTCTTGAACATTTTTTGCCTGTTGTTTTATAATAATCATTTGCTCGGAAATTGTGGCAACGTTAGGAGTCTATAAACTTGAACAGTGTGAGAATTTTATCTACAGATTTTTCCCAAGCTGGAAAAAAAAATTTGCGTGAAGGGAAATTCTCTGTGAGTCCTTTAAAGAGGGCAATAATTATCTTTTCTTTGACAGTCCTAGCCTGCATAACTGGCGTATATTTCGCAAGGTGAATTTTCGATTTTTCAATCGCGTGAAAAATCCTGGGGGCTGACAAGTCGTTTGATTTTGGAGGACAAATTTCGCCCCAAGTATAGTAGTCATATAGTACTTTGTGCATTTATTGTTTGGTTGAAAGTTATTCGACTCTCAGACTAATGAAGTTTTTCTTAATCGCTTTGCTTCTAAAACAGCAAACATATTTGACAAGTTCTGTCCGAACTGCCCTGGAATTCAATTAACACAGTACCACTGTTCATAGACTGTTTATGCAGCTTTTATAACATGCTAAAACCTGAAAATTTAGTGGCTGCTGATTTTTGAAAAACGTTCTACTCAAGGACGTTTTCGTTGTGCCTTTAGGTTAAATTTGTACCTGCTATGCCTGAATGTTAAAAATTTATTTTAAAAAAACGTGTTCGTAATCGCCAAAGAACTCGCTGGCATAAAACAAGAGTACATGTAAATTGGAGTATGGGTGGTAGCGTGACCAACTATTGTCACATCAGAAGCGTGATAAAATCTCCTTCTTGTGATATCCGCCCTCTGAGTATTAAATATCATAAGCCCCCTGACCATCCGGCTTCAAAATAAAATAAAAAAATTTACAGCGTGGAGTTCCGCTTTTCGTGCTGAATATTTGTGGACCTCAGTCACAGGGTGGTTCTGTAATTTCATCCTTGTTGTGTCGAACAAGAATCGAGATAAATCAGGACAGACATTCGAAGACAACCTATTTCACTTACAATACTACTTCCTTGGGTGTCGTTTGAGCGTTCTTCACTTAGATCGCGTACAAACAAATCTACCAAGTTTTCAATCGTTACTGATTTCCCCGAGTAATTTGCCGGTACCCCAAACGTTATTAAATTTAAATTATACATTAAAGTGCTGTCAGATCTTTGATCGAGACCCCCTCGCTTTGATTTGTTACTCAGATTTTTCGATCAAAAGATGGACGAATGGACCCGGGCGAACGGAGATTAAAAATGTATATAGCGCGCTCACTTACCTCCACTCTGCCCATTCAGCATAGACGGTCCGTGAATTGTTAGAATATGAAGCAGCAGTACACCTTTCCAAAACTTCATTGTAGTTCTAGTAGTTGTCCGCCTTTTTCCAGTGGAATGAACGATCAAATAGCAGGGAAGCTCTCAAGTTGTGGCTTCTCTTTCGCTCACAATTTCCTGAACAGTTTGTCCAAACGTGAGGCGAGCACACGTACTGTGTGTTTGTGACTGCGCGCAATGCAACACGTTGATTTGTAATATGATCCTCTTGATGTTACTCTGTAACAGGAATTTGTAGCAGCGATTGCCAAATTCGTCGACTGAGGTTTCGGTGAGGCTGTAACGAGGTGAGATTTTTAACTGAAGCGGAGAGTGGAAATTTTTTAGACTTTTGCCTCCGCCTTTTAAGGTTGTTTGGCGATTTTATAATGTACGAGAACGCGAGACTTTTATTTATAAACGGCAGTTGATGTGTGAGTATGATTTCATCTGACGTGCTTTCATGCCACTGAAAAATATTTACTTTGAAAGTATTTTATTGACAGCCATGTTTAATTTCTTCCGTTAATAAAACACTGCTTTTTATGAAGTTTTCTCTGTTTCTGTGAGGTCACAGAAAGATTGATGAATTATTAACTGAACTGAATTGTTTTTGCATTATACTGTCTATACCGAACTTATACCGAGAGAGGGAATTTGCCACTTTGAGCGAGAATTACGTTATCTTTTGTACCAGTCAAATCGAAGCTTCAACATCCTCCCTCCGGGCAACCCTCCGGGCATTGGACCTTTTGAAGATTGGCTTGTTCAAATTACCTCCTCGGGGCAAAAAAACCGTTCAAATGCCCCACCAATTAGTACTGAAATACCTCTCCTCAGAGACAAATTTCTTCTTCAATAAAACACTGCTCGCACTTCAGAGAGAGATATGCTGTGATGATACCTTCAAACTTCTTGTGAAGACCCTTTTGAAAGAGTTATTCACTAACAAAGGCAAAATTCTATCTTGTAAATCCGTCAAACCTTGCCAAAAGCGGAAATATTACGCCCGAACAACAGATAAATCCGGTTCAAATTCCCCACCCTTCCAAGGCAACGTTCAAATTCCCCCCTTCCCGGGCACAATGCACAGTCAAATGCCCGGGGTATGCCCGGGGGGTGGACGTTGAAGCTTCAATTTGACCGGTACATCTCACTGAGGATATCGTGTTATTGTATTACTTGTCTTTTTTCTTTTATACTTCGCTATCTTGAACTCTTTACGAAAACGGAATAATGCGCTAGATGGAGGTCGTTCGCATCCTTTTTTTAAAAAAACAACTGAAGTTAGATAACTATGACACAAGTGTGCTTAGAGAGGCCTTCTATCTGTTCTATAGCCGACTATATATACAATATTCTGAATATTGGCCTCTCAGACTGTCGTTTAATTATTCGGTACAGAGAGAGTTTCTTTTTGAACATTTAACGAACATTTTTGCCATCACCGAGACAGGGAACGTTTTGTAGGTCAACATCGTCACGTTATCTAATTTTCAAAGACAAATTTTATCATACAAGTTAGAAGTTTTTGGTTAGCGTTGTTTCCTGTACGGCATGTCAAATGTAGGCCGGGAAGTCCGACTAAGTTTTGTTTGAGATAGCGTAGGATTGTAGATAACGGCCGAGTCGAAGATAAGAGATAGGCAATAGTAAATGGTTGACAAAAAACTGCAAATAGTCTACAAATCTAAGGAAGGTGGGATCGAGATAACCGAGAATATGATATCAAGGGTCTACTGCATTCATTTCCAACCAAGTGGGTGAGATTGTTTACTTTCTCAACTGTTGAACGTTTCTACTTTAGACCACTTTTTTCTCAAATGCATGCATAAGAAAAGGACTATAGATGAGTATAATGCCTTGCTCGATAATTTGGATACGCTGTAGGTTATTTTGCGTCCACGTTCACTCAAATTGGAGGGGAAGGTAGTTTTTCGCTCCGCTTTTCGCAGTCATCTGATCGACTGGATCCCAGTTTTGCAAGTGAAGTCACTAAACAAATATCAAGAATTCATTCCTTTATTTCGACAAAAATCCCTTCTGCTTGTTGATTTTTTGGGCAGTTTGAGTACCCTAAACGAAAGTCGGGAGGTGGGGGTGGGGTGTTGGGAGGTGTACGTTATTAAGTTTCGTTCGCTACGCCTCGAGGCTCAAATCCTCATCAATCCTTCGACGTAGTCATTTCTATCGAAATGGTAGCCCTTTCATATCCATAAAACAGAAATTGCAACTTTTGCATACCTCAAAAGATAAGCCAAAAACACTACATCATCATGGCTTTTTAGTCGCTCGGCGGCTTCAAGGTTTCGTATATTTTTGCGTTGTAATCTTTGACAAAAATTTGCAACCCTTTTTGGTACTTAATCTAAGCTGTACTTCGATGACTATTTTAACTGATAACAACAAACTTCCCTACACTTTCATGCAATGCATGCGCTAAAACAGGCGCCCCTTTCGGGGCGTTTCCACCTTTTGACTTCCTGTTTTCAGACAGGATCGAGATATGATTACAGCTGATTGTAGAGACGAGTCGCGCACCAGTAAAGTTGTCAGTGTTCTTTTCATCTGTCAGTAACTTGCCCTTCGTCAATTAATAAAAGAAGTCACTCATACAAACTGTTATTTGAAACGTCACACGGTAGCCTCCAACGCAGACGTCCTTAATGCCCGTCACGAGTGTCGGAGTTAACGAGTTGGAGGCACACTGACCTTGCGCAGCGAAATCAATGTCACACAACTCGACCCTGGCCCGTGACAATAGTGTCACAGAACATTTGAAGTCTCAAATAAATATTTGTTCCCTCTAGGCCTCTACATTTCGCCATTATTAGCTTGAGCGTTATAGCGAATCCCAAGGAATTATTCCTGTGGTGTTGAATTAAAACAAAAGGATCAACTTTTTAATTGTGGTCGATATCCTTTTATTAGTGGTCATTAGTTCTTATTTACCGGCTGTCGATATAATCGTTAATTTTGACATATTGCTGTGAATTAGTGGTATCGGAATAGTTAATTTTCGTGAAGGGTAAAACGAATTAGTTGATCCATCTACCTTTTCTCTCTCGCTTCCTTTATAACTGAGGGTGCGCTTTGCATTTGAGTATAAAGCCTCGTCAAAGCCTTCAATGTATTCCAAGCAGTTTTCTTCCTTCTCGCGATGAAATGCCCGATCAGCCGTTGTGTCTTTTCTTCGGTTGACAATTTCCCAAACCATTTTTACAAACGTGAAAATACGCAAAAATTGTTACCGTTTATAGGCTGCGCTTGACGGAATGGCAAAGAGGGAAAGAACATTTTATAGCGACAACAATAACAGAAAAATAACAACGATAAAAGACAAAAACAACAACAGCAGCAAAAAACAACATTAACAACAACAACAACAACAACTCTAATTTGATCTGGAAATTACTCTCAGCAACTTCAATGGAATTTCAAGCAAATCGTTGACTAAAGAATGTTGTTTTGATTGGCTGGGGTTGAACATGTCACATAATAAGAGATTTCTGAATCAATTAAACAACTTTATTGAATATTAAATATTCAACCTTATTTTTAACCCATAATAAAAGTACGTATGTGAAAACCAAATGTAGACGCATGCCTACATACCAAAAACTGCTCTACAAATATTTGTTTGCGTGAAAAGTTTACAACATGAAAACAGTTCAAAGTGCAAGGCACACGAATATTGCAGTCACCATGAAAAGGACACTTGTTACCACGGTAACACTTGAGTTACAAAGTTCGTGATTACAGCAGTCAACACTGCAATGCCATCCTAATTTTCTGCATTCCTTATCTGAACAACCTTCTGTTGTATCGCAGTACCTGGAATACTCTGTTATTTGGTCTCGTGTCTCACTTTTTGTCACCCACTTGGTGAGTTTCATTTTGACACACACTTCGTTCAAACCCGTTGGACATGTCGCTGTGATCATGTGATTATCGCAGTCTTCCCATGATGCTTTAGGGCCACAAATGTAACAGGACAGCGAGTGCTCTTGTTTTTCATCTGTAAAGAGATAAAAATTTCTGGAAACTTTGGTCATCTGTTTAATAACTTACTTCTCTTGCTTACGAGAAGAAATCATTCTAAACATAATTTGTAATTTTTGTGTATTTTTTAAATTTGGTGTATTTTGTAGATACTTTTCACCTGGCCATCTTGGTATGACGGGCAGTTTTCACATACCGTATTTACTCGATTAAGCGCCGCCCCCGATTAAGCGCCGCACCCAATTAAGCGCCACCCCCGCTTAAGCGCCGCACCCAATTAAGCGCCGCACATGAGTGCAAAAATATTTTAAAAAGAGTGCCGCCCTCGAATAAGCGCCACATTCATTCACAATAATGCGGCGCTTAATCGAAGCATAATCAGACTGAATCAGTGCTGGAGGAGCCAAAATAATAAACAAGAACGCTACAACTCAATCTAAACCAGCCTCGGAAATTTATTCTTCTGTATTATCATGTTTTTCAGTTCAAAGTGGGTATATTTCTTTTTCTGTTTGTTAACATTTGTTTGTTATCGTTTACAAATGTAATGTTTTTTTTAAAGAGCGCCACCCTCAAATAAGCGCCGCCCCCGAATAAGCGCCGCATCTGAAACACTAAAAATTTAAAGAGCGCCGCGGCGCTTAATCGAGTAAATATGTTAGTATTTATTGTTATTAAGATGAATTAGCGTTCGTTTGAATTTATGTATGGGTTGTATGGGACTGACATTTAGACCATCCAAAATGACGTATGGCGTCGAGCTAAAACGTGCGGCTTGAACAAAATAAACAACGAAGACATTCTCAGCGTTCATAGCACGCGAACATGACCTAGGAAAGAATTGCCATCGTATATTTGTCCTCAATCCTTGGCATCTTAAAAATTAAAATAAAACCGAGCTACAAACGACGCGTCAAACTAAAATCATGCTTGAACATAATAGATAACGAAGGAGATTTCAGCATTTTTAGCCAACGAATATAAAAACTGCAAAAAGTTGCTATCATGTATTTTTTCTCAATCCTTGGAATATTGAAAGAAATGAAATAAACTCAAGCTCAAAACGTCGCCGCATCGAGCTAAAAACGCGCTTGAACGAAGTAAAAAGCGAAGACAATCTCAGCGTTCATAAACAGGCGAACATAAAACGAGGAAAAAATTTTTGCAGATAGTTTTTCTCGTTCCTTCGCACCTTGAAAATTAAAATAAGTCAAAACCACTTGTCGAGCTAGAAACATGCGCGAACAACGAAGACAATCTCAGCATTCATATCAAGCGAACATGAAACTAGGAGAGAATTGTCATCATATATTTTTTGCTCAATGGTTGGCATCTTATACATTGTAAAAGAAATAAACTTCATGATATTTAGAGCGTAAAGAGACATAACGCGCCGCTGACATTTAGGGTGGTTCCTCGTAAAATCGAGTTTGAATTACGAAATTTAGGTTTTTGCTGACCGGAGTGCCCTCGAAGGAAAGTACGAAACAGCAATAAACTCAACCCACATTTGAACCCGTGTTAAATGCTCTCACCATTCAGAACTTTGTCATGAAACAAGAAAAGCGAAACTAGAATTGAAATTTGCACCTGCCAGCCGGTAAGTCTTAGTGAGGTATTAATTTCTTGTCACCCGAGATAAGTATGTGTGTAATAGTTTATTGTCACGGAGTTTAATGAAAGTTATAGCATCGTTTATTAACGGAACTGACCGGATATTCGCATATGTTGTGTAGAAAAGAATCGTAAATGTTATTTGTGGCAGTTAATTATACCCGAGATTAGAATATGATTTATATTTACACCGTTAATAGTATTTTAATTTTCAAACTTAATCCTGAAAAGCTCCCCTGATTTGTGTTAATTTACGAAAAGGCTTCTTTCCTGCTTCGTATTTTAGTATTCCTGCTCACAGACTATGTTCGTTATTGCCGATGGCGCACTTCGCTCTAACTGAGCATTTGCGGCTGTCAACAGACTACGTTTCAGTGCGAGAAACAGTTACGAAATTTGGTTTTTTCTTGGTTGAACTTGATAGGTTGTGTTTTTTGTTTTGTTTGTTTCTTTTAATATTGCTGTGCGAAATTAACGATGGCATCATTTTACTTCAACTACCACAATATTTCACCTTTTTTTGTTTACTGATACAAACTAGGGCTATTAGTTATTTAATTTTTATTGCGGTTACTGCGAAATACAAAAGGAACATGGATTCTGGTAATGTCAGTAAAATGATTGCATTAATTAGTATAAGTTGGTAGAACTGTTAATGGTAGCCCTCTTCCGCTGTTATAAAATATATGGATTTTTTCACGTGCTGACATAACCTGATGCAAACGCGAAGAGTTTGAGAAAATTCAAACCACGCAGCCAATGAGAGCGTGCGTTATATGATCACCCTTTTAAGACCTGTTTTTTAAGCTTCGCCTGTTAGGAAGTTAATGTAGCAGAGCTGGAAATAACAGCCGGTCATCGGACAATTGCTGACTAAATTTGCCCTTTTCGGAGGATATCCCTTATGTGGCACTTGTCGGCCGTAACTGGATGTCCATACAAATGATTTTATACCAGGCCTTGATTATTTTGTTTTTACCACAAGTGATATTTGATCCCGCTTTTTGTTTTGTTAGACAAAAATGGCGACTTAGGCGAACAGGTGTTTGTTCATTAAAAACGAAAATAATAAATTAAAAAAAAATGGCAGCGTTGTGGAGTAAGATGTGTCAGAACTGTTCACTCATGCGAGATTAGGAGTTCTATGAAAGATAGTTTTAAGCACAACGGTTTTGGCTGATTATAAATGAGAATAAGTTTGGCTTTTATGAGTCTATAAGTCAACCTGCTTTTATTGAGCAGTACTTCCCTGTGATGCTTTTAATTAAGCTCTGCAAGGTGGCTCTTGAGTCTGTGGGTGAAATCCTAAAGTGTGACCATTCAAATGAAAGTTATTGTGCAGTACTTTCCCGTGGTCTGTTTATTATGCTGCACAAGGTGGTTCTAACTTTTGAGTCTGTGGATGAAATCCTAAAGTGTGACCATTCAGATGAAAGCTATTGGGCAGTACTTTCCCGTGGAGCTGTTTATTATGCTGTACATGGTGGTCCTAACTTTTGAGTCTGTGGATGAAATCTTAAATTGTGACCATTCAAAGGAGAGCTATCAAGCAATACTTTCCCGTGGTACTGTTTATTATGTCACTGATACTTTGCTGTGCTGTGGTTCTAACTTTTGCGTCTGTGGATGAATTTCTCAAGTGTGAGCATTCATGTGGAAGGTACTAAGCGATAGTTTCCTGTAGTTTTTTTTGCCATTATGCTGTACAAGGTGATTCTATCTTTAGAGTCGGTGGATTAAACTCTAAAATTGATTGTGTCGTTCAAATTAAATCTTCTGGATAAACCATTTTGAGGTGCGGTTTGGCTCTATTCTTTTTCAATCTTTTTGTTTTCGTTGTTTTCATTTTCAGTTTTGAACTTGAGGTCTCTTGAGAGCGTCTCATTATTTCAGTTTTCAACTCTAAAATTAGCTCTTAGGGGGTCAGTTTCCTTTCCTATAAAATGCAGAATTTAAGAGTACACAAAACAACACCGTTAGCCAACTAACCAGTAATAGGCTCGCCATGAATAACCTGTAGTCTCGCGATTACGGAGAGAAGCAGTCTGCTTACCCACAACTTCATCTGAATTC
Organism: Siderastrea siderea; assembly: GCA_964030785.1. Taxonomy (NCBI): domain Eukaryota; kingdom Metazoa; phylum Cnidaria; class Anthozoa; order Scleractinia; family Rhizangiidae; genus Siderastrea; species Siderastrea siderea. The sequence continues at coordinate 41,540,556 of OZ034973.1, read as the reverse complement.
CCAACGATGTTTTCTTTTTTGAAGTGGAGTGAACGACCAAACGGAAGGGAGGCTTTGTCTTGTCGAAATGTCTTTGCCTTCCTGTTCTCTTCGGCGAAAGAAGCTAAGGTGTTCAGTTTAATCCAGTCTTGTTGTTTTCTTCAAACGAGACCATTTACGTAATATGCCCATTTTTAGCGTGTTTATATACTCATATTTATTTGCTTTGTAATTTGCCAATTGAGACCTTCATAACTTGCCATGTTTGAGGAGTTTGACACTTGTCAGTTTAGAATTGCGGCTTTTAACGCCTGTTGGTAAATTGCCACGACGTTTTGAATTACAGGAGCGAAATTAAAAGAGCTTTAGCCTAAGTGCTGCGCGCTTATCGTTTCTTGTTTAGACAGTTCCTTCTTCACGTAGACAATATTTTTAGTCAAGAGGTTTTCTTTGACAGTTAAATGACGATGACGATAAGCAGGTCTTTTTAGGAGGACAGTGTCGATGTCACGTCTGGCACATTTTGAACATGAACAAAAGAGACAACAATTTTCAAGTAAAGTTCCTCGTTCATAATCTGTCTTAATCGGTATATGTTCTTTATTGTTTATTTTAACATCTTTGGTGTTGTTCTACGCTTCCACAGTCAATCTCCTTTGACATCTATTAGATTTTGGGGCATTTTGCGCCATAATTTCCTTTTAAACATTTGTTAAAAGGCCTTTTTTTGCACATCCTCGGAGACCCAGGGGCAGATAGTCGGGGGGAGAGGCAGATAAAACGGGTGAAATAAAATCCACAAATTTGGCAGAGGTAGGAAAAAGAAAACAACAAGTACGAAAATCAGATTGAGGTATTGTGAAAAGTTCACACCTTAGGTGTGAACTTTTAGAAGCATGCAGCTAGAATTTACGTGCGATCCACAACATGTCTTTGCGTTTGCTCCAAACTGCACGCTTCTAAAAGCCGCGGAGCTCTGGGGACGAGTATTGTTTAGTCTGGGACACCCTACCGCGACGCATGCGCTGTTCCTCTGCTTCTTCATAACAGAAAGAATCGTAATCAAATCGGCGTAAAATCACTACGAAATCGCCACTTGTTTGGTGACTTGCAATAACAGTTACTTTGTGAAGACACAACTTCCTTGAAAAGATTGGAAAGCAAAATAAAAACAGGGGGAAAACCTGGATCTGCGAGGGGATGCGATGGTAAAATGTCAGCATGAAAACAGTAAAGTCGCATCAATACAGTTTTCGCAAGATTGTGGATACAATCTGTTTTAATCCCATTTTACTTTTTTCATACTGCGAGAAGACAAAGCGCAATCACTGGTCCTTCATTGCCTTCCTATTTTTCTGGTATTTTTTCAAGCTAATGGAGCCTTAATTCCACGTAGGTGTTACGTGGGTTGTCTCTGCTATTGTGGATTTGTCACATTTTATGTGGCGTCATTTATGATGCCACTTTAAGGGGAGCAGGGATGGCGCAGTGGTGAGAGCACTTGCCTCCCACCAGTGTGGCCCGGGTTCGATTCCCGGTCCCGGTGTCATATGTGCGCTGTGTTTGTTGTTGGTTCTCGTCCTCGCTCGGAGGGTTTGTCTCCAGGTTCTCCGGTTTTCCTCCCTCCACAAAAACCAACATTCCCAAATTCGATCTGGAATCAGTGGACGAAAAGCCCCTCTGTGTAGATGCCACTGCAAAATTCCAATTTGTTTATTTAAATGGTACCATACTAAATTATTTGCCAATGTCTTGATGTGGCTTCCCTTCTCCCAGGGGTTTTTCTTTTTTCTCAAACCAAATTGAATTCGTGCATGACTTCTACTTTATCAAGATGCGCCGGGGTGGCTTTTGTAGGGAGATGTTACAAGTGTTACGTTAGCCTCTAGTTGTCCAGTCCCATCGTGGATATTATGCGTCAATTTTCTAGTTTAAACCACAAAATGGTTCTAGCTTTCGAGTCTTTCATTGAAATCCTCAAATGAAAGCCATTGGGTAGTACTCCCCTGTGATACTGTTTTTTTTCTTAAGTAATCGTATTTACATGATTGACTCGCGGGACTTCATGCGGGCTGCGGGTCAATCGGGTCTGAATCAATGTTACTGCGGGCTCATAACCATCCTTGCTAGTTTAAACAATGCAAAAACTAAAATAAAACAAATCACTTTGCTTGAGTATTGAAGTATTGAGCACTGTAGTGCTAACTGGGGACACTGTTAAGCACTTAAAGAATTAATTTTCAACACTTAAAAAGTATCAAGCTCTTTTGATATAGAAAGACAGAGTTACTGAAAAGGATAAAAATGTCAGCGTTGTTAAGCGCAGGCCCTTTAGTACGACCGCTATTTCCAAGGGCTTTCTAAGTTGCGTTTTTAGGCGGTTTAGTTTCAAGAGATTTTCTGGCGTTGTTTGTAAAAGGGAAAAAATTTGCCGTAAACGTAAGTGCGAAGACTCAAGTAGCTGGTTTTTACGGTGACTTAATAAACATGGGCAGTACTTTATTTCTGTCCACTACATAGAGTCTCAAATAACCTCGGAAAGCTAAATAGTGCCTATGGTTAAGTCACAACGCATTAGCACACGTTCGAGTTCACAAAGACCGCTGAAAAAAAGTTCGAAGACGCATTTGCCAGGATTAATCTCAATCTGGAGTAAAATATGAACAATTATTATATAGACAATAGTGTTTTAGTGGAAAATAGACCACTCGTAAAGTTCATACGAAACTACATCCGGGCCTTGAGTGGCGTATTTTCCATATCCTCACTAGTGAGGATATCGATGACGTCATTTCCCGCTCTTACACTGTTGTTTGTCCAAAAATACTCTTGTCCATATAATAAAAAGAAAATTACACGGTGGCTTGAAGATATGAATTTTATCATATCTTCGCTCCGCTGTAATATCCACTGTTTATACAATGGACAGAGTGAGACGCGCGTTTTGATTGGTCTAGGGGAGTTAATGAAGTGCAGACGCACAAATGTAGTAACGAGCTGCAAAACTCTGCGGGCGCAAATCGTCTCTACATCGATTAATCAATTCTAATTTTACGCGGAATTTCCGATGTCAAAACATTGGATAAAACCAATAGATTCCGATTCTATTCGGACATGAGTGTGTACTCTGATAACGCACACATGACGTCAAAATGTTAACGTGGTGAGAACATCAGACACGTATTTCTTTGTTCTTACTTCGTTTTGACGACATCAGTACATTATCAAAGTACACACGCACGGCATCTATTTGTTTTCAACACCAGCAGAAAAAGTTCTAAACAGTCGAAACGAAACAATGCACAGAATTACGAATAAGTTGGTCTTCTAACTGTTTTTTTTTTGTGTGTGAATATTTACTGACCCTGTACAAATGCGTCTTTAGTATTTTTATTGAGCGGTCTATGCTAACTCGAATTTGGACTATAATACGAAGTGCAAGATAAAGACAGCCAAAGCACCGAACAGCGTGATTGTCACTTGAGCTGCTGTCGTTTCCGCGAGATTGCACAGGTCGTCATGGCAGCAGTCAATTTTACAATCTTTTACTTGTAATTTGCAGTGCTTGTTTGTACACAGATCTGTTGTTCCACACATCTTGATAAAATATTCCTTGTATCCCTTCTCTGTGTCCTCACTGTGTTCTACCATATGTTGTTTTATACAGACGTCATTATGATGTGGGTGGCAGACCTTTTTTTCTTTCTTTTCTTCACATTCTTCCCAAGATTTGTTTGAGACGCATAGATAGCATTTTAGTCCTTCTCCAAGGCAAGGTGCTGAAAGGAAAAAGAATAAAAATCAATAGAAAAGACGAAATATTCAGAATGTCAAGGGCTCCCAATTTACGGCTTTTTATCGTAATTTGAAGAAGGACAAGTAGGTTAAAGAACTTGATTTTAGTGTCCAGTCAGCTCAGTGGCCTCCCAGAAATTACCATGATTTTAAGTGCTATTAGCCATTTATTCATAGTGTTTATATTTCTATTTCGTTTAAATCTTATATACATTGTGTCTTTCCCAATTTCTTATCGAATATTATTCTTAGGAGAACTATCGTAGTTGTGTATTGTATCTAATTTTAATGTATATTCTGTATATTACACGATCCCACAAGCATTTTGCTTTAAAGGGGCATAGTCACGAGGATTTCGCTGATTTCTGCTCAAAGCTGTGCTAAAATTATCGGTAGCTAACTTTATCCATGCCTAACACTGTGTTTGAACATTTAAAGGAACATATTATCTAATTTCATTAAGAGAAAACAAACCATGGCCATTTAATATCGATTTAATGTCAACACGCTGAAAGAATTTGAAAAGTTTAGCCTAAATTTTTCAAATTGCAATCCATTTCCATCCGTGCCATCCGTAGCAACAGACGACAGAAAATAGTTTCAGTGAAGTAATATAATCTTTGGTAGACCATTATTTGTGGGCGTTCATTGATGTGAGGACATATTTTTGATTTTTAAAGTGAACTAAAATTGCGTGACTATGCCCCTTTAATATTTTTATCGTGGATAAGGAGATGATGATAATGATGATGATGATGATGATGATGACGATGGCATGGGACAAAGAAGAAATATGAGTACTCGCGACGGGAACTCGAACCCATGACCTTCTGTACACCGGTCGGACGCTCTAACCTCTGAGGTACTGGGAGTCTGGAGGCGAGCTAGGACATGTTTACTTGGTTTTTAATTATGTTGCAAATGATGTATAGTTTTATAATAGCAACTTCCTTTCCGGGCCACAAAGGCGCACCTCTCTTTCATCTCACGAAGGTATCAGTAGTCTCCCACGCAGCCGTTATTAGTGGTCGTCACGCAACGCCGAGGGAGCGTTGCGTGACGACCACTAACGGCTGCGTGGGAGACTAAGATGGATTAATCCGTTTTCTAATGACTTTCTATCGCCCGGCGGCAGCAAAGCGCAAACCAGCTGAATGTGTGTCATAAAATTACAGGGACCTTACAAGAACAATTTCTGGTTCTATAGTACTCCTCAGAACAACGTCATGTATGATTTTAGCTTTTAGTATTTTTAAGATTTTAGTTTGCATTTGCCATGTTGGTGTCCTTCTTTTGGTCACCAACATGGCGGCCATAAAAGTCAGTACGAGACACTAAGCAGAAATAATGAGATGACACTTTTACAGTATTATCATGATCCTTGAAAACTGAAAGGTAGCACAAAAATATTGTTTTTATGACATTTTGAGAATTGCTGTGTTTCGGGCTGCCCAGATCGAATTTGATCAAATTTAAATATGCTTTATTTCTAAAGCCTAGGAACATATCCACGTGAAAGTTTTCCATGAAAACCAGCAATTCTTCTCACTTGTCTGTTTGTGTTTTTACCGTGTGGAAAAAGGGGTGATCACGTTTGAAATTATATTTTTAATCCCTTAACTCCAATATTGAGTCAGTTAATGCTGATGAACCCTTTTAGTCCCTGAATCCGCGGGGATTAATCTTTTTCAAGCAGTGCTATTATATTGTAAATTGCTTACACATAGCGAAGATCACTCAATTCAAGCAAACTTCACTCTGTTCATGTCAAATTTAACTGTCGAGCAGTGTGTCCTGTGCTACGGTTTATCATGCTGTCAGTAAAGGTGGTTCTAACTTTTGAGTCTGTGAATAAAACCCTAAGGTTTGACGATTCAGTTGAACGCTATTGTGGAGTACTGTCCTGTGGTGATGTTTATAATGCTGTACATGGTGGTTCCAACTTTTGAGTCTGTGGATGAAATCCTAAAGTGTGACCATTCAAATGAAAGCTACTGAGCAGTACTTTCCTGTGGTGCTGTTTATTATGCTGTACATGGCGGTTCTAACTTTTGAGTCTGTGGATGAAATCCTAAAGTGTGACCATTCAATGAAAGCTACTGAGCAGTACTTTCCTGTGGTGCTGTTTATTATGCTGTACAAGGTGGTTCTAACTCTTGAGTCTGCGGATGAAATCCTAAAGTGTGACCATTCAAATGAAAGCTATTGGGCAGTACTTTCCTGTGGAGCTGTTTATTATGCTGTACATGGTGGGTCTAACTTTTGAGTCTGCGGATGAAATCCTAACGTGGGACCGTTCAAGTGAAAGCTAATGACAGGTAATGGACTCCTGCTAATGAACAGTACTTTCCTTTGGTGCTGTTTATTATGCTGTACATGGTGGTTCTAACTTTTGAGTCTGCGGGTGAAATCCTAAAGTGTGACGATTCAAATGAAAGCTACTGAGCAGTACTTTCCTGTGGTGCTGTTTATTATGCTGTACAAGGTGGTTCTAACTTTTGAGTCTGCGGGTGAAATCCTAAAGTGTGACGATTCAAATGAAAGCTACTGAGCAGTACTTTCCTGTGGTGCTGTTTATTATGCTGCACATGGTGGTTCTAACTTTTGAGCCTGCGGATGAAGTCGTAAAATGAGACCTTTTGAGCAGTACCACGTGGCGTGACGACCCAAATAACCAAAACTACTGGATGACACCCTGAAGTGTGACCACTCATGTGATAGCAACTGAGCTTTACTTTCCTTTGATAACTTACCTTAACTTTATTGTACCACATCTATCAAATTTCTTATGCATCAAGTTACGAAGCAATTTACTTAATAAAATTTTTATTGGAAGTAAAAAACTCGAGATGATGTTTATGGTGCTGTACAAGAAGTTTAAACTGTCGCCACTCTATGGATTAAACTCCAAACTGTGACTATTCAAATAAAAGTTGTTGATACTACTTTCCATTCAAATAAAAGCTGTTGATGTCGTTCGTTTTCAGTATTTCTGCGAAATGAGTTTTGGGCTTTTTCCAGTTTTGAAGTTAGGGTTTCCTGGGAGTGAAAGCATTCATCAGAAGATAAAACCTGCTTTAAGTTGGATTAAAGAAATAAATTAGTAAGCTCTTCCTGTGTTCTGCTCTACTTGCAGATCAGTTCTCTCGTTTATAGCCTGCGCGTAGACGTCTCCTATTTCCTTTGCTTCACGCGTTCCTTTTCCGCGTGACGCAAAGGAAATAGGAGACGTCTACACGCAGGCTATTCCTTTATTTCGTCAAGACTTCATCGCGTGATATTTTGTTTTTATTTAAAAGTCCGGGGGACGAATAATTGAAGCGGAAATTAGAGATTTATATTCACTTCTCGTGACCTAATCCTTTAAGCTCTTTATACATAAAAGTTTCATTTGCTCGTTCTTTAAAAGGACGTTCTTACAAAAGGAGATAGATTAAAAACTAAAAAGTGTCAATCCAAAATAATCGAAAACTTTAAAACTGGTTTAGAAAAGCATCAACATGAATTGATTAGATGTAACAAAAAACTGAAATTTTACTCTACTTTTAAAACAGATGTTACTCCCTCTAACTCACTAGAATTAATTACAAATCTTAAACATCGTCGGGCAGTAGCAAAACTTAGAGTAGGCAACCATAACCTACGAATTGAAACTGGTAGACATTCTTATCCTAAACTTCCTGAGCATCTGAGAATCTGTCAAAACTGCAGCTCAAATGAAGTTGAAAACGAAGAACATTTTGTACTTAATTGTAGTAGATATAATACAATTAGAAAATCTCTAATAGACTACATTGGTAGAAATTATTCTGATTTTAGTTCTTTAGATGCCAATCAAAAAATTATATTTCTCTTTAATAATATAGATGCCTTTCTCTGTAAAAAATTAGGTTACTTCATTTATGAAGCTTTTGCACTAAGAAATGAATCGACAATCGCAACAATCGTCAATTAGTTGATCCTATTACTTACCCTTACATATCCTTCGATGTAATACGTATTATTATTATCATTATTTTCCTATACTTTTGCAATACCATTTGTAATTGGGAATGCAAATAAAGTGTGTTGTTGTAATTAAAAAAAATGAGTTTATCAACCACTTAGTGAAGTAAATTATTTCTTTATAGCAATTAGGAGCGAAAAAGACCTTTGTCTCACGCTTGAATCAAACATGAAATACCTTATCGGCAGGGGTTTCTAGGTTGCCAAGAAACCTCTTCTCTCGGCTTAACTGAGAACAGGAGTATTAAAACAAGTTGTTTATCCTCTAAGACGATGAGAGCTGTGTGCGAATGTGCAAATATCTTGAAAATTGTCATTTTTTAATTATTGGAAGGACTGACACAATTTTTCAACGTAGCTCTGGCATATGCTCCGAAGTGCTTGACCCCGTGGTTTAAGTATACTTGGGGCATGTTAAAAAGAATGGTAGCAATTCTTCGTATATTACTTTGGACAGATGGCCCTGTTTAGTTAGTTGGTACATGCAGCTGAAAAAGACGATTGAAAAAGGTTTCGTTTCCTGATTTGTGATAAACTTTCGGCCCTCGACGTAATCTCGGTATTCTGTTTTCTGAAAGGAAAAGCGAAACTTTAGCCGGAAAATTATGGCTGTGTCATTCCCAGCTGCTTCCGCTTCACATGAAATCCGCGAGTATCTGCGTGGATGTTTCAGTTGTGACGTTTCGTTTTGTTTAACAGATAGTCGCTGACAGTGAAGAAGACATCAAGTTCTTGAGATCAAGCGTTAAAAACTTTTTGTAAGACGTTTTCGACTCGCGGAAATGTCGAAGGAAAATGTTTGTTTGCTATTTACTGAAGGAAATTTTTTCTTTTAAATATCTAATTATTATGTTTCGCTTGACATTGTGAATTTTCCCGATGTCCAATTTTGTTTAGTATCTGTTTTATCAGAAAGCCATTTAAGCTTTATGTGGAGAATCCTGATTTCGATTTGGAGCAGAGACTCAGATTGCAGAATGACTTTATGGTGTGTCCCATAGCAAAATATAAGTCTAAGTCTTCCAGGTTTCTATATCGGCATTTAAACTGGATGTTTATGCCAATTTGTTCACCCGGGTTTAAAGGGCAAGTGTATCAGGCTTCAAGTGGTCCTTCCTAGCGCCCGAATATCAATAAGAGGACTGACCCCTCGCAGTCTTAAAAGGACCGCCTTTGACCAAACTGAAAATGCTTTAAGAATACAAACTGTTGATCACAAAGTCAAGGAACTTTGATGACTGTCGCAACATTATTACATAGTGGCTTTTCAAGCTGCACAAGTTAGTGTGCATTTGTAAACAATCCCACTCACCCGTGAACCAAAGCAGCCATATTGAAAACGTCAGATATTGTAGCATATTTGACCTCATTTTACGCACTCCAGGTCGCTCTAATAGCTCGTTCGACCTCTGGAATGTCTTGCCCGCTCGAAATCTAACATACAGTACCGAGGTTTAAGTCCGGTTTCGAGCCATCTTCAGAATGTCGAACTGTCATCCGCAGCGAATTTCTCACAAAAAATGTAAACAATCTTGCTAATGCCAATTCAGTGCTTTGTGTGACTGCTTGTCCGTGCATATTATAATTATAACATAGATCCTAATCATCAAGTGTGATTATTGCATATTGAACTGCCTTGCGTGACCATTCACGCCCATGCATATTGTGAAAACGTGACTGTTAATTCACCTTGCATGACCTCAAGGTCCATGTTTTAATGTTACGTTCAATCTATTTATTGCGATGCGGAAAACATCCCAAAGGATGTAAAGAAACCAAGGAAACTTGTCAACAATGACGAAACAAAGGTCCTTAAATAAGTGTTTTGGCAGTGGTGCAGGTTACGCACCTACTTACAATGCAGGAAGGCGTCAGTTGCATAGAAGCTTATCTTTCGAATGGATAATTGGTAGTTGGAACCAGTGCGGAAGCGTGCAAGCGGAATTTTTTTCTCGTTTATATCCTGCTGCATGGGAGTATTTCTGCTGCTTAGGCACGTCAAGAAAATTGTTAACACTAATATTGTTCCTAGTTTTTCCACATCGAGGATTTATTTTGTTCTACGATAGGTTGAGTCCTACGTTTCTCTCTTGATTTGATATCCTGTTTTTACTACCTTTGCTGTAGCTTGCGTCGCCGTTGAGCCATGTCAAATACATTGCATCGAAATGCAAGCTCGGGAAACAGTTGAACTCGTCGTTTAGAAGTAGTGTACTAACCGGACAAACTGACATGTTCACTGGTTTTCAAAGCACCATTGGTGCATGTAACTTTCTTAAGGTTACAAAACTGCAGGCATCTCCTTGGCTTTTGTTCAATCTTTATTTCTTGGCTTTTGTTCAATCTTTCATTTCTTGTGTTTAATTCTAATAATGCCTTCACTGGAAAACATGCAATTGTGTTAAAGAAGCCGCTTAATTATTGTAAGGCGGTTACCAGCTGATAGTCCGTCAGCTAGGGGATTGTATGGCTCACTTAAGGGGAACAAAAGAAACTTGTATAATCTTAATCTTTGATTTTTAAGCATCATAAAATTGTATGATAGCAAGGATAAAACGGTAGCTTTCACTTTGTAAATCAAATTTGAAATTTGCCTCTCATACCCTCCTTTTGGTCGCCATCTTGGATTTCTAAAAATCCTTTAAACACTGTTATTCTTTCTTAAATGCACGCGATTTTTTGCTTAGGCGTATATTTGGAATAAGACGAATCTGGGATATTATTTCAGCATTGTTTACGGTTATTCAAGCTATGATGGCGTCATAAATGACGCCATGACGCCTGTAGGAAGTCATCACTTACTTCTGTTGTCGCTTCGATACCCGTGGACAAGCTCTTGAACGCTACTTCTTGTATCCATGGATTGGTGAATACATCCTCAAGTCACCAGCTTTCCTACAGCTTTGATGTCTACTTTAATGCGTGCTGGAGCCAACTCCTTATGGTTGTAGGTCTGGCGTGAAGTAATAGATAAATGCTCGCGAAGAAGCTTCCTGTACACACCGCGCTTTGTGTCATTGAGCACCCATCTCTGAGTCGCGGCAAAATTAGCGCCAAACCCGATGTAGCCTCCTTCTGTCTCGCAGCCGCAATTAGTGGTGTTTTCAATGATCTTATCAGCTTCGTTTCGTCCGAAAGGAATACCAACCCCCATATGAACGGAAAACTGGCATTCGTTGAAGGCTGTGTACACCTCCGGCATTGTGACAGACAGATGACACATGTAGTCCAGGAATGGGATGAGGTAGCGCGCGTAGTTTTGGTGATCATACGCAAATGCCCATGGTATCACCTCTTCGATGCAAGACAGGTACAACTCCCAGCTACCAGTGCACGACGCGTAGATAAGGTTCAGCATCAGCTCTTTGTGTGATTCTGGTACAGTTGCTCCTAGTTCACTAGCTTTGTTCAGAAACAGTTCTTTCACAACTTTTTCAGGGTCGGCTATTAAATTTTCGCGCAAACAGCTTCATAAACAGGTTGTAATGGGCAATCTTTTTTTATTCGACCTTTGACCTTCGTTTGTATTGGAATAAATTATTCCTACAAAACGTTTGTAGCAGGAAGCGTGGTACTTCGCTTCGTTAGCCGGAAATGAGATCTTTTCATATTCCAATCACATCCCGAGCTACTTCACTCATAGCAGTGTTTTGTTGTACATGAAGAGAAGCACTTGCTCTTACCGTCTCATCGGCGCCAAATTCCTGCACACTGTATAGCTTGTCTCTGGTCTTGGCTTGTACTTTGACTTTTTACAAAACAAACATTGATCAGGTAGAATCGCTAAGCTTGGCTGATTTCCGTCTCTAGAGCTTCTCCCAGGCGCACTTCTAGTTGCCGCGTCATCAGATGGTTTGTTAGCGACTTGCAAATCTCACTTGTTGGTGAACTCAGCTCGGCAATTGCGATGATAGTTGATGGGATTTTCGGGGAATTCGCTTTCCGTTGAAGCCTCCAAAATTGGTTTGTAATTCCGGATCACAGCAGCACAATATAAGGTTGTCCATGAAGAAATATCTCTGCACTGGGCTAGCTTTGAATCCGAGCAACCGCATATAATGCATTCGTCCGCCATTGATCTTGGCGTAGAGGAGACACTCTTGCACCGGGGCGAAAAGCTACTGAGTATTTGTGAGAGCACGTGTATGGCAACTGGGGCTGGGGGTAGGAAACAGGCAATTGTTTTTGAGGAGGCTTTATTCAACACACTTGCAATGTATACAAATATTTTATCAAGAGAAAATAAGGGGACAGAAAGGGACACTGCCAGTCCAGGCTTTGGGATATATCAAGTTCGGTAAAGTTATTTTTAGACGGCCATTTGGAAAGGAAGACTGTTTTCTGGACGTCCGCATAAAGGCAACCTCGATCTGGTGTTTGAAGACCATTCAAAATTTTGCTTGTAATGGCAGACCAAGTGGTGTTACGTTTTGTCGATGAAAACGACTTCGAAAAACAATGGAAATGGTATTTATGCGGACGTTTCGGGAAACAGACTTTCGTTCAAAAGCCAATCTATACATAACTTTTTGTGGAATTGACATATCCCAGCCAGTGCCCTCAGAGTTCCTCTCTGTCCCCTTATTTTCTCTTGATTTTATCTACTTGCTCTCTTTTCTGAAGTAATTTTGAATACGACCACAATTTTTTTTGCAATGATTATAAGTGCAAACTGGTCATATTGTGACCAATAATGGGCGTTTTGACATCACATATGACGTCACGCAGTTATAATTCAAGCACTAAAATAAACGGAAATCATGTAGCTCCAATACGTTCTAAATTTGCGTTTGAAACGCGATTCGTTCACGTTAAAAGAATACAAGCAACTTTGTAGCCTTCCTCAAACATCCAAGATGGCGGCCAAAAGGAGGGCAGTGAGGGACAAATTGAAAATTTGATTTACATAGTGAAAGCTACCCTTCTATCCTTGCTATCACGCATTTTCGTGATGCTTAATAGTCAAAAAGTAAGACAAGACATGTTTTGGCTGTTCACCTCAAGTGAGCCATAAACCCAAGTTTTCGGATCTCAGCTGATGGACTAAAATTGTAAAACTATTCTGGCCAGACGCAGTCGTTTTTGGGTAATAAAACTCCCCCTAAAAACCACTGCGTGGGAGGCTAGGCCAATCACAACGCGGGGGACACGCCAAAGAACCAATCAGAACTCGAAGCAAATTAGGGAAAGTCACAATTGGGTTTGATTTAATAATTTAGCTCTGTTTGGATGAGAAAATGTCGCGAATTTGTTTATCAGTAGTAAACCAAACGCAACTTAATTTAGGCAGCGTCCTGACAGCCTCCATTCTCGGAAGGCTGCCGATTTTGCGCCTTGCTTTTGAAAAATACAGCAAACGTACCCAAGGTGTCAGAGGTTTGAAGGTTTCTGCGAGAAGGAAAGAGCCGCGGCAAAGCCGCTCAAAAGAGGCGCGAAGCGTTCGCATTTCTTTCAACCGCCGATACGGCTGATTTCCATCTCCTGTTGAACAACGAGCCATGGTAAGACAGTTGTTGGGTCTGAGTACATTGGTGAACATCAAAGGCTTGCAAATCCGCGAATCTATCTATTCAAGCACAGTTGTGGAGGCCCCTTTTTTGTGTTGCTATATAACTTTCTTCTCCTGAGAGGCCTCTTCACGGTCACACAGTCGAGAAGGGGCTGAGGAGAAGACAAATAAAGCGAGCAGAGGCTGGGGAGAGAAAATTAAGCCTGTACGTCCCATTTGTTTTTTTTTAAGTACCGGCCTTCGGTTTCAACTGAAGGAACCCCTTAAGAGGAAAGGTACTATATAATAAATAAATTTCGGAATGCAATAATAATAATTCAAGGATTTTGGCATGCGTGAAAGGCATAAGTTATTAATAAATGAATTATTAGTAAAATAACGTTTCAAAATTATGAGAGGTACTAAATAATAGATGAATTTCGGCATGCAATAATGATATTTAAAGTTTCTGGCGTGCGTGAAAGATACATAAATTATTAATAAATGAAGTATTCGTAAAATAACGCTATAACATTGCTGCAACGTACAACATAATACTGACGATATTCGCTAACAGCACATAAACAGGGTACACTCCAGCCCATGTCAGTGCAACTCCTGCGTTACATAGGTCATTATGACAACAGTCAACGACGCAATTGCTCCCTTCTTTTAAGCAGTGTTTGTTCGTACACTGATCTGCCTCACCGCAATATTTGGCAAATACGTGTGTTTGTTTACCATTGTTATTGTTTTCTATTTTATGTTCTTTGACACACACTTCATTTGCTTTACGTGGACATTCGCGTTCGTTCCGTTGCTTTTCACATTCGTCCCAGGATTTTTCTGATACGCATATGTAACAGCGTAGACCCTCGCTGAAGCCAGGAGCTGGAATAAGAGAAAAAAAACGTTGTGTGAAAGATGAGTTTATCAGTAAGTGACACAAACACACTCAGAAAAAAGAAATCCGAGTTCTCCCAACGGGAGTCGAACCTAGAGAGGGGTATAGGATATTTTCGTGAGCGGTGAGTATCGATGTTTGTTTTGCGTGAAACGTGAAATGGCTGTTTTCTCTCTTGTGAAACGTGATTTATAAAATACAGATGTATTTTTGCAAAGGTTATGAATATGGGGAAAAAGTAGATCTTAGCAGGGGCTATTGGAATCCAAAAAGGAAAATGTGGGTAACCACGCATTTTTCAGAGATAATTAAGCAACCATAAGTCTAAAAAAGCGTTAAAATACAAAGAATGTATGGCAATTTCTTTCCAAATTTAAGCTTAATTATCTCTGAAAAATGCGTGGTTACCCCCAATTTTCTTTTTGGACTCTGACAGTGTTCTCCTTATCAGGCGGTAACCGGTAAAATTTACCGCCTGCAGCATCGCTTGTTACCGGTTAGAACCACATACTGAGGCCTGGATTAGAACCATCCAACAGTTGTCTTCTCCTTGAAGGTCTTCGTTTGTGCCTTTGTAAGGAATTTGTCTCATCTTCTACTGGCATTTCTCCGTACGTTTTTCAGGTTACTGTAAGCTTTTTCTTCCCGACGTTTGTCTGTACATTAATACAGTAACAGGAAGTGTAAACATCAACGATTTGGAAGCGTGCGTGAGCCTAGTGTCGTGTGGGCAACATTTCGGGTCTCATAACGACACTTTAACTCCAGGGTAGAAAAGGATTTTCAACAGAGCTGCTTTACCGGTCTAAAAAACTCACCTACCTGTTACCCTGAAAACTAGGGAGAACACTGCTCTGATAGCCCTTGCTAAGGATTGCTTTTTTCACATAGTCTTAAACTGTGCAAAAATATTGTTGTATTAGTGGGCAAATTCATTAAGAAATCTGAATATCCCGAGATGCGTAGAACGTATGCACAGAACGTATCTGTGAAGCGAGAACAGTGTGTTTTAATTGCCGTGAATTGTGATTTTGTAGCCATCGGGCAAAATGACGTGAAAAATGATGAACTGGAAGGTGTGTGAAATGACTGTTTTATTTTCAGTAAAACGTGATCTGGACCCCACCCCCCCTCTACCCCCTCAACCTATGACCTTCCGGTTACTAGTCCGGATGCTCTAACAAGATTCATAAGAGCTAGGCCATTAAACTAGGTTCATGTTACAAACATCCTGCATACTGCTGGAATTTGAATTTTGACGTATGCCCAGTGGATCGGAAGAAATATGAGGGTATTTTCTGAGCCTGATGAAGATGTATAATAAATACATCTTTTACTTTTAATCACTAAGCTTGAAACATACCGTCTCACGTCTTCCAAAAATGTTCTCTTACATTGGCGATTTTGTTTTTAACATTGTTCCGCTCGTGGACTGTTACCTGTTACAGGAGTTCAGATTTTCGGGAGCTGATAACACAACCTCGTCTCCAGAGTCTCTCCTCGTTCCGTTATCTCCCGCCGAGAGGAGGGCCTTCTAACCCTGGCAACGAGGTTGCAAATAAAACTTCCCTTGCGTTTGGCGCCTCGATTTCCAACCATCCCCCACAACCCCCCAGCCTGCGTCGCAGACGTAATATAATGTTGGAATAAAATATAACCATGCTATTTACACGGTTAAATTTCGTCTGCGACGCAGCCTACCCCCCCCCCCCCCCCTCCTCGGCTTTTATTTTTTAAATAAAAAACGTCAAGTCTGAAAGAGGCCAAGATTTGAGCAGGGCTCCTGATTTAAGAATATATTGAAAACGTATCCAAGTCCAAAATTCAGTAACAACTTTAATTTTTTTCCCAATTGTTGTACTCGACACTGGTCGATGGCCTTAAATTAACTTTGCCTATAAGTCTAGGATTTTCAGTGCTTCACTGTGACACGTATAAAAGCTTTAGAATGCTGATGTCAAATATGTAGCTCGGTTTGAGGCAAAAACTGTCATTCAGAACTTGACATTCAGCATATAGTCAAATGACTAGCTAACTAGTGAGATCAACATCGCATGTTACTGAAAGGTTTCGTTTATTCCCTACTCTGAAAACGAGAGAATGGCGAAATTTGTTTAGTTTTGTATAAAAAATACAAATACTCACTGTCTGTAGAGGGTCCTTTGGGGAAGTTAATTTCGCCCAGTATTTTTTAATTCTATTTCTAGCAGGGACTTTTTTGGGGGAGTTAAAGTTTAAGTTCATACCGTTTACGATTTTGCCGAAATTAATTCTACTATTTGCTTGTACAGATGGTAAGGAGTTAAGACCGGATTAGTTATATATCACAGAAGATTAGTGTTTAGAACATTTTAATTCTACCTACACCCTTAGGGGTATTTTGAGTAATTTAAAAACTTGGGCTATTTTTAGGAGCATAAAAAAGTTTTAGTGTTGAAGCCTTAGTTGATCTCCGAATTGCCTTAGCCTCGTTTTCAAGGTCAGATCTGGTACACAGCTTTTCAGGTGAAAGTTAGTTTTCATTAAAATACAAACAAAACTCATGTTCATAGATCAGAAAAATACAGACCTCGCTTTGAACAACTCATGCAGAAATGGCCTATCAGCGTACCAAAGAAACTGACAATTTATTAAAAATCTTGCATTCCAATAACAGTTAAAATCCAGGGGCACCCAACGAAAAAAAATTAGCGAAATACTTGAAATATCATTTCTTCTTTCTTAGATTGTTTCAGAGCTTTTTAAAGGCATCTTTGTGTGAGCTTATACAGATTGAATCTGTTCGGCGGTTTTAGCTGAAAATTTAGGCCTCAGAAAATTTTAGGAAACAGAATCCTTTCCGCCGAATTTCCAAGCTGCTGATCACTCTCCGAAAATGCTTGCTGACCTTATTTTACATTCTAAACGACATATTTGTCCGTCCAAAAACAATAGGAACTAATGAGTCCCCTTGTTACGAAAGTCCGAGGTGATGATTCGACGAAGAAATCTCTAGCTTTCACTGCAATTAAATCCGAATATCTCAGGCGATTTTGGGCCTTCCGAACAGATATTCCCCGAAACGAACCGTTGGGTGCCCCTGAAAATCTGTAGCGTGTCTAACTCCCCAAACCCTTATATTTTGTTTTCGTTGTAAAAGCCAATTAATTTTTTATTATTTTCTTGCCGCTCAGAATCTCCGCCCCTTTTAAGTGCATAACAGCTGCCGAGCGCTTTAAAATTAACCCCAGTTTGCCTCACTTAAAGTTTATGTTGCTATCGACAAGAGAATATTGGTCGATGTTAGCCTTGAAACCCTTCTTTTATTTACACTTGCTATAAATGCTGTCTTTGTTCTGCAGTTTTGTCAATTCCTTTTATTGGTTTATCTAGGCCAGTTTATAATTATCAACTACATGTAACGGCTCGAACTGTACACGCTTAATATGCAAGCCTATTTTAGTAAACGCTCTGGCAAGAGAAGAAATGGATAAAATGTAAATTTGCGCGACAGCATATTGTAATGTTACACATTTTTGGCACTGTTTTGTTTGCTTACTGAGAAATGCCACACGTTATCAATAATTGAAATGTGAAGTGAAGTGAGCTAAATTTCTGAAATATAATAGCTCTGGTAATATAAAAGCTGTGAAGCCGCTCATGTTCAGATACCTGCTTCGTATTTGCATAGTATTGGCCTTTAATTTTGGAGATGTGTGAATTCTAGAGCAGTTTAAGTTTGCCACTTCAACAGTTTACATTTAATATCTCGATTAGTTCCCGTAGTTGCGAGCATAAACACGGTTACTCACCTTCAATCCAAATTAGAAGCCATATTGCTATTGACAAACGTACAAATTTCCACCTCATTTTGTGCACGTCCAAGTCATTACGATTTGCAACTTGTGATGATACATTTTCTGAAATTGAAATGTCTTACTTCGGATGTCAGAATCTGCTGTTGTCTCGTATAGGGATGGTTAAACGCCGCGTTGGCGTTGGCGCCTGTGTTGCCCCAAAGTTCTCGTGACACTGTAGTTCCCTTTAATTAGTTTCGCGTGACTTAAATTGTCTTCGCGCACACGTGGTCAGGGGTATTTTCATGGGATATGCGCGCGCATGTTATATTCCTTGGAGCGTATTCGGTCCCGACTAAACGGACTCCCGGGGGGGGGGGGGGGTTAATAAAAAAATTTTGAGTGGGGGAGTGCCGCTGGGACTCTGAAATATACCAGACCACCTTCAGCTCCATTTTGGAACCCTATTCTAGACAAGACGCCGAAAATGGCTACCCTGTCCTAGACTAGCTATCTTCCAGAAATCTTCAATTCCGTCCAATATTAGCCTCCCACGCAGTCGTTTTTAGGGGAGTCGAGGGTAATACGACTCCCCTAACAACGACTGCGTGGGAGGCTAGTCCAATGGAGCCACGTAGTGTTTTCATTGGAAAACCATCTGTCCATCAACAGAGTTGACCTGATCGAATTTACATTTATGTCCGAGTTTTTCCTACCCTATTTTGGTCTCAATTTGCCACACCACTTGCCAGTTTCCTCGCTAATTGATACCCTATTCTAGACCAAAACTCCCTGATTTCTATACCCTACCCCACACCAAACTGCTTGAAAGCCATACCCTTCACAGCGGCACATACCTGTAGAGGTAATATATGGGAGTACCCCCCCCCCCCCCGCCCCCGGGAACGGACTCGGCTTTTTCATTTAACACCGTGCAACATTGATGAATTCGACTCAGTAGTGAAACCTTTTTACGCCTTTAGAAATGATTTGAAGAAAGTGTGATTGCCATTAAACATTCGTGCAGCAAAGTTGTATTCAACTATTTTGGATGATGTTGGATCCGTTGACTGAGGGCTTATAATAGGCCTGTACAAAATTTTATTTTTTAACTTAAATATTTGGAAACAGAGAAGTTTAAGAAAATATATCTCAAATAGGAAATAAGCGGACAAATTAGCGCACGATGTTTTGATGTCATCTTGACAAGAGAGAAAACAACTTTTTGGAAAATAATTCTAAATTTCTCTTATACCAGGTGCTCTTTAATTTGCCGCCGTGTCAGGCTTTTGCCCTGTGGCTCTTTCAGTACCTACGTGCAAATTACTTTAATTTGAAACTACTCGTACAACCTGTACACTCATTTTATTTTTTATAAGAACCTTGTTTATAAGAACGTCGAGGCTGAGATTGGCCAAAATTTTAAGAACATGCTAAGAACATACCCAGGCTGAGATTTTGTTCAGAACGTCTTTATCTTGTCTTCATAATTGTAGAACAAGCTATGTGAGAATAAAATTAAGTGTTATAATTTAATGAAAGTAATTTACAGCCTATTTGAGCCCCAAACGCTAGAATTTTTGTGATGTTGCAAATCATCTTCCATTGATTTAAAAAAAAAAAGGAAACACGTATAACTTTTAGGAAATTGGTAGAACTTGACCTATTTGTTCTTTCTTTCATTCAGAACTATGATTTACTGAAATGCTTTTCAATTAATCTTTAAGAACATTGTTAAGAACGTCTCAGGCTCAAATCGCCAAAAAAAAAACAACATTCAGTTCCGGTTCAACCCCAGCTAAAAAATTCGACGTTCTTATAAAAAGAAAGAGTGTATACATATAACCTCACGTCGAAACGTCGTTTGCTACCATCGCCAATTTTTATTCTAAATTAATTCATGCGTACGTCTGTTTGCCGATCCTTGAAATTTTCGGAAGATACAATTTTACGCTTATTCACTTATAGCTGTCATGGAGCGGTCGCCTTGCTTCCGTTTGTATAAAATTGCAGTCGCGGTTGGGCGTGTTTGTTCATCCGTTGAAATTACAGACAAGTAAACAAGTAAATGGGTTGTGGCAGTAAAGAATAACCCGATGTTTGTGGTTTGACGTCGAGTAAGAAGTGCTCATTAAACTGTCTTATTAAAAATCACCCTGACAACGAAATTTTACATAGAAAAGGAGAAAAAAAAGATGAATTGTCAATTTGACGTATCTTCTTATGCCTTATAATTCAATGTGTAATTGTGTCGCTCATTTCCATAAAAATAGTCAAAAGACAGGCCCGGAGGCGGTCGGTCTGACCTTGACAACACTGTGGGTTATTTACAAACGAGACGAAGCTAAAAATACGTACACTTAAGTTATAAATTTTCTTCATTTTAAAATTTCCTATTGAGGAAGAAAAAAACTGGTATGATCTTGACGGAGAGATTTCAGAATACCCGGCTCACGTAATACTGAACAACTTTCAACAGACCGTATTAATGGAAACAAAAGACACAAGTGAAGGTAAATAAGGTCAAATAAAACAATGATCATTCCTCGTTCTAAACGTCCACAATTATCCATCGACTGCAGAACTGCAGGAGCGCTTGTTTCCTAACTTAATGATCTCGGTTATTCGTCGACTGCGGGAATGCAGAACTGGGGTGGCACTAGTTTTACTAATCTTCATTATTCGAGGACTAAGAGACTGCAGGACCGCGGGATCGCTGTTTTTACTCACTTAATTATTCAACGACTATGGGAATGCAACACTACGGGAGCGTTAAGGCCGCGGAATAGAGACAAGATCATCAGTATTCATTTATTTAAAGCGTATGCACGAAGTGCGACGAATGATGGCGACATTGCGCGAAATATTCATGAGTAAGCTCTGCAGTATAAAATCTTTGGTTTCTGCATCAATGATTGCTCGTGTGTTTAATCGGGTGGCAGAAAATATTGTGCATTTTAAGTATTGTTAAATAAAAATTTTTAGAATAACAATGATAAATGCGTTGAGCGCTCGCTTGTTGTATCTGTACCGTTCTTTTTATTCTTTATCTGTTAGTTGCAACGTTAATTGCAACTTTTTAGAATTTTTCCAGCAAAACAAAACGAAAATAAAATACTGTTTCTATCTCTATCTCGAATATTTATCAACATCACCAATTTTGTGTCCAATATTTATCAACATCTGGGTGTTTCGTAAGTGGAACTCCGTGAAGTTTTTTCTGTGTATATATACACTGCTCCACAGACTGGAAAATAATAAACGAGTTCGATTTCGTCGTTCTTTTTGGTATTAATTAGTGTTTAATTCTACGTTTAAGCGGAAAAAATCCGCTTTGAAAATTTCGATAGTAAAATTCTCTTTCTATTTTGTGTGTGGTATAAATATTAATTGGTTCAGCACCAATGCTTTTTTCTTTCGTTTATTTTCGACGGAAAACACACGACTTTTTTAGATTGTATGCAACCTATTGTTTGTTTCTGGAGTGTTAACAATAGCTTCTTAATTTTTATATCCATAATTTGCATAATAAAATATTCTTGGCTTAAACACTCGTGTTTCTTCGATAAGCCTTCGGAAGCCGTAAAACCACCAATTTTGTGTCCAAGAATACAGCGCGGATATAAAATTTCCTGAACTGACACAGCAGACAGGTAAAATAGGTGTGTTGTAGGTTGTCACAACAGAAGCACTTTTTTAAAACAGGCTTTTTAACAGATTTTTTAAGTCTTCAAATTTAAACAAGGACGATTTTACTAATTTAAAGGCTTATAACTTTCAGTGGTACTTGAAATCACAAAATCGGCTTCTGTTGTGACACAATAGAGGTTTTAACTGATCAATTAGTGGCAAAATCAAGAAGTGTTGTCTTCTCCACGAGGAGAAAACTTGGACACGGAGTCGTATTTTACCAAATCTTAACTTTGGAAGCTCAAAGCATCGCAATGAAACGCAATTTATCAAAGGAAAAACAATCTTGTTGCACTTCCAACGTTCCTCAAGCTCTCTATTAAGTTTCAACGAAATCGGCTCCGAAACGATTAAGATCTAAAGTTTTTAACATACGACCTCCACCAAAATTTTGCCTTATAAATTTATTCATGACAGCTTGTCACCCGCGGCCTTAAGTTTACTAATTAAAAAAAAAAAAAAAACAGAGGTGGGTATATTATGATCACCTGTATAAATATGAAGTTCTCTTTCTGTTTGTAGTCTGGATAGGAACAAAGACATGCGAGACAAACTAGGAACAGCCAAGTCAATCCAGGAAATGAAAGAAATATGCCAAACTTTAAAGGAAAGAACTCAGGTACATATAACGATGTTCGATATAACGATATTCCCGATATAACGTTTAACAATTTTCAGCCCGGCCAATATTACAGTAAAATGTACGGAACAAAACCCTGATTTAACGATCCACGGTATAACAATATCCCCGATATAACGATGTAATTTTACCGGTCCCTTGGTACATCGTTATATCGGGGTTCCAGTGTATGTGTGTGTCACGGCACAACTTATTATTACGAACACCCCGCTGTTACGGACAGATAGCCTGCTATTACGGACACCCCGCTATTACGAACGCCCCGCTATTACATATGCCGCGCTATTACGGATATCCCGCTATTTACGGACATCCTGTTGTTACTAGCTCCCCGTTATTACGGACACCCCACTGTTACTAGTTCCCCGTTAGTACGAACACCCCGCTACGGACACCCTGCTGCTACGGATACTCCGCTATTACGGACACCCTGCTGCTACCGATACTCCGCTATTACGGACACCCCGCTGCTATTGAGGACACCCTGCTATATTACCTGCTATTACGGACACCCTGCTATTAGGGACACCCTGTTGTTACCCGCTATTTCGGACACTCTTTGTGCTATTGGGGACACTCTGCTAAATTGCGAACAGCACGATGTTATTTACACCGTGCTAAATTTTGAACACCATGCACGATGTTATTTACACTGTGCTTAATTTTGAACAGCACGCTACTGCGGACGCTTCGGTCACCAAATTGTTACGGAAACTTGTCCTATCGAAGGTTGAAACCTTTGTGTGGTTTGTTGAGTGCTGAATTTCCACTTTCCTATGCCCAGAGAGCACCACTCTAGTTCCCTCGGGATTCCATACACCTTAATCGAGTTTTCCTTTATTTTGTGGTAGATGTCCAAGCGTCTTGCACTTAAAGGGTTCACACGGTTATGGAAAGTCATAGAATTTAAAATTTGCATTCCAGGCCTGGAAAAGGCATGGAAATTACAAAAATTTGTTTGGTCATGAAAAAGTCATGGAATTTCAGATTTTTCCCAAAACTGTTTTATTAAAGCTGATTTATGAAAAGTAAAGAAATTTAGGAGACTTTGTGTCAAGCATCAAAGTGTTTAGCCATTGGGGCATTTCACTCATTTGTTTCACCGATTCCTCTTGAGGACATGGAATTGAATTAAGAGTCATGGAATAGTCATGGAAAAGTCATGGAATTCTCTTTCCCAGTTTCTGTTTGAACCCTGGTTTACCTAAAGCAACTATTATAGCGATGCTTTTATAAACTGGTGGCTCTAGCCGAATTTTAATCTTCAGCGAGAAAAAAAGACTTGATTTTAACGTGACCTTACGGTGGGTTTAAAGGGAACAGAATGGACCTGCCTCAACTGTATAACTTAAACGCACAGAAAAGTGCATCACCCAAATTGCTGACCTAATAATATACAAAGTCGATCAGCCATTAGAGAGGTTTTCAATTGAGTGTTGTCGGTAGGAGGTTGCGTTCGCTTTGGTTTTTCTTTAGACCATCTACGCTCTGTAATTGGTTAAAAATCGCTTCACATTCTTTAACCAATCAGAAAAAAAATACATTTTTTTAGTGCTTTGCACGCGTTTTCCCTCGCTTGACGCCTGCTTCCTGTATTTGCTTCGCCTTCTGATTGATTCTTAAGTTTATTTTCGTCTGTTGTGATTAGTCGAGTGATTATTTGATTTTGGTTTTACGATACTCAATTGAGAGCCGCTCTATGTCTAATCCAACTTTGGTTATGTTTGTTTTACAGAAAGATATTGAAGAAAATGGTGAATCGAAGTCCACAGTCATTCCTTACTGGCGATGCCAGCCTTATATTAGGTCAGTGCACGCGATAGCATGTTCCCATTGGGGGGTGGGGTAGGGGCTGCAGCGAAAAGGCTGTTGGCCTTTGGCACTACCTGCGCACATGCTCCCAACTGGGATTCACACAAGTGTTCTTATATGCTAGTGGCGCAGTTTCGAATAGCGATCTCGTGCGCAGGTAAGAGGTTTTGGACGAGGGAACGATGGTCTTCTTAAACTCCTTGCCGGCTTGTTTCGTTGGCCAGCTAAGTCGTCGCTCGCATGAGACAGCCGCGCGATACCCAGGGGCAACCAACGAGAGGGCTTCTCGTAGGCTGCATAGGGTATAAGGGACTCTAAGAAACCACCCCGCATAACCAACGAAAATGTCAATAAATAAAATAATTCGTGTTTTTAATTATTCCAATTCGTTTATTTTGTTTTTATATGACAGGACTGTTATCGTCTTCTATTTCGTGTACCCACGTATGCGCATGAGCTCGGTGTTCGGTTTGTTTCATGCAACGAATGTTTTGGGGTCATACGCCTAAAGAACGAGGCATAGTCGCGACTCGTACGAGTCTGGGCCGTTGCCTTTCTTAATGAGATGCAGTTTCACCACTTGAACGAGTCGTACGTTTCGTGTGAGTTGAGTGGGGTCCCTGCCTTAATGAGATGCAGTTTCACCACATAAACGACAAGTAACACTTCATTTTATTTCACTGAAAAATACCACATCACGACTTGAACAAATCGAACCAATTGTAACCATTGTTTTACGACTCGTACCTGTACGAGTTGAACCACCACTTTCACGACTTGAACAAGTGGAGAGCATTGGACATGCTTGGCTTTAGGACTCTAATATTAGCTTCAGTAAGCGGCTTCGACTGATAGCACAAACCTAGGCTTTGATAATACATGTACACTTAACACTGGGCTCGTCAGTTACCCTCCCTCCCTGCGGGCAGATTGATTTGACCGATATTCTTGGCCCCAGACTGAGGCATTTGAAAAGAATCACAGAAGGCGAATGCCCCGCATCTTCCGCGGCTGTTAACGGCCGTGCAGGACTAATCCAGCCGGCCGTGAGGAACCAAGGTCCTTGTAGGGTGTGTAACTTCATCACCTTTATCGACAGCAGATTCTTTTAATGAACAACTGATGCAGCAGGCAAAACTCTACGAAAAGTGCTTAACGATTTGATTATTTCACTAGGAGGGCAAAGAAAAATGGAAGAAAAATTTGGCCTCGGCATTGGTTGCTTCCTCTTTAAAAATTTCCTCTTTCTTCAACGCTTAGATGTAATCTGAAGACTATCAAACGTCAAGCCCCCCCCCCCCCCCCCCCCAAAAAAAGCCTTGGAAGTGGAAAGGAAGTTTGGATGGTAAAATGGTAGTTTTTGGGCAAACCTCCGGCCGCCAATGGGTTAAAGTGGCCTTCACACGTCAAACTGATGTAGCCCAACTCGTGTTGGCAAACTCAAGTTGGTGTGTGTGAACGACACAACAACATGTTGGCAAACTGTTGGCGAAAAGTTGGCGAGAATAGAGACAAGTTCTATTTGTCGCCAACAGTTTGCCAACATGTAGTGTCGTTCACACACACCAATTTGAGTTTGACAAGACGAGTTGGCCAACATTAGTTTGACGTGTGAAGGCCCCTTCTCATTTATAGGTGCAAAATTTTGCTATCGTACTAAAGAACTGATTATTGATTTTTCTGTAGATCGAATGCCGGGGTAAAAAGAACGCTGGACGAGATGAAAGAAGATGAAGAAAGAGCGAAAGAGGTGGTTAAATTGCGGCAAATGAAGAAAGCTTTGAAAAAAAAGAAAGTGCAAGCACGAAGAGGTAGTTGGGACTTGTCTGTTAACAAACCACTTTTTACTCCTTGGAACGCCGAAAACTAAAATTCAAGAAAAATCCTAAATTTCACTTTAATTAGAACCACATTACGCAGCGTAATAAACAGTACCACAGGAAAGTACTGCTTTATAGGTTCATTTGAATTTGTAGACTTCAGAATTTCATCCACAGACTCACAAATTAAAACCAGCTTATACAGCGTAATAAACAGTACTACAGGAAAGTAGTGCTCTATAGCTTTCATTTGAATGGTCACAGTTTAGAATTTCGTGCACAGACTAAAAAGTAAGAACCGCTCAACATTAGCCGATTTGGAAACGAAAAATAAGATGGCGTACAAGCAACTAATTGAACCACATTTAAGTGGACTAGAAAGGAAAGTACTGCCCAGTAGCTTTCATTTGAATGGTCAAACTTCACAATTTCATCCACAGACTCAACATTTAGAACCACCTTCTACAGTATAATAATCAGTACCACAGGAAAGTACTGCTCAGTAGCTTTCATTTGAATTTTCAGACTTCAGAATTTTATCCACAGACTCAAAAGTTAAAACCAGCTTATACAGCGTAATAAACAGTACTACGGGAAAGTACTGCTCTATAGCTTTCATTTGAATGGTCACAGTTTAGAATTTCGTGCACAGACTAAAAATTAAGAACCGCTCAACATTAGCCGATTTGGAAATGAAATTAAGATGGCGTACAAGCAACTAATTGAACCACATTTAAGTGGACTAGAAAGAAAGAAGGAATACATTTAAAGCTTCAATAAAATTGAAAAACAAATCATGATATTTTTAAATACATTTTTTTTCTCACAGAAAGGAGGTGGGATATCTGCACACAGTGTGAAGTCAATCCAAAGGTAACACCATAGTTTGTTTTAATGTAATGCATGGAAGCCCTTTAAAGTTACGTACGCAACGTAAGCAGTTGCAGAAAGAAAGCCTGAACATAATGCCGGCTTGAACGGGATTCGAAGCCATGACCTTGCGATTACCTTTGTAGTACTCTACCAATTAAGTTACCAAGCTGGTAATTATGTGAGTGCTTTGTGTTGTGCAAAATTACTTTTGTTCTTCGTGCTACAAAACTCATCCTCGAAGACCCTGGGGCTTTGTGGGTAGGTATGATGGTAGGCCTATCGAACGAGCGAGACAGAAAGTTGAATTTAGTACGCACGAGTGCATGAGATCTGGGTACAAGATTTAACAACGTTACTCTTTCTCACAATTTCACAATTCACAATTTATTCACAACAAATTCACAAAAATACATAAATTAGTAAATACAAAAATTATTACATTAAATTAGATTACACTCTGTATAAGACTTCACGAAAGGAACGGGGAAATAAGCTGATCGCTGATTGGACACAAAAAATACAATGCCACAAAATCTGTGCTCAATCAGAAGCAAGAACGCAAATGGGCTCTTGAACTAGTACGTTAAAGGTATCCTCCCAGGGGCTGTTCCCGCCCGTCTTGTACGCTCTAGCTCGCACCAGGCCTCTGCTCGCACCGATTTCGCCCGTTTTGTCTGCCTCTCGGCCCGACTATCTGCCCCTGGGTCTCCGAAGATGTACAAAACTTTGACTTCTGGTTTAGTTCCGTAGGTATAAGGTTTAATCCATTTTAATTTTATGGATATGTTTTGGTTATTTCAGGGCTTGAAATGTTCCTTTAATCTTTGCCGTGTTTGTTGTCGTGACCGCAAAGGGAATGATGAGTCCAAGCACTGCCCAGGTAATTATTATTTATTTAACTCATTATTTCTTTGTTCTCACTAATTTATTGGCTGGATGATAACACCTCATTCGCGTGGGCAGCAGATTTGAAGTCATATCCAGGCCAGAGTCATATCTACAGACACTGCCTGCAGTGTTTACATTTTCCTGCGCAAAACATTACAACTTTCGCCCGGTTTAAATGTGTTGTTCAAAAATGGGGCACACCGCTGGCTAATTGACACCGAAGGCCCGTTAATTTACTCGTCGGTAAGCTTCGAGTTTGCTCGGATGAAAGAGCTGAGTATCTTCGGATTTATTGGGTTCAAACGAATGAATAGGACTTGTGACTTTTGGGCGACGATTCTGTGGATGTATTTCAAAAGAATCCAACAATGGGGCCTAATTGTGGTCCCTCAAGTGCGAATCCTTTTGTTCTTTGAAGCGTGCTGTTCTTGAAAAAAAAAATGTCACCTCGTGTTTCCATCTCTTTCTATCTAAAAATGTTTCGCTCAAAAGCGACAAAGATGATATCGGTTTATTATTCAGATGTGTTTTGCAAGCTTGAGAATGAGCGTTTAAACGGGATTTTTCGTTCAGTTTTGCCGGAGAAAGGCTTTATTCGGTAAATTACAACGCAATTTGCTTTCGTTCGTGAGGTGGAAGTTGATTTGAAGGCGTAAAAGCGAAATATTTATTTGTAGTAATTTGTTACCGATCGTTCGCTAAGCTTTTCGTTATATTAGTTTATTTAAGCTTAACAATCAGATACTGTCAAACGACAAATTGCAAAGAAATGAGTTTGTTTTGATTCGATTGACTGCACTTGTCAAAACAACAGACTATATATATTCGTATGCAAATACAAAACATAATGCGGGCTTTAAAATAACAAAGTTATTTGCATGGCTCACTCACTTAACGTCAAATAAACGCTGGAATTGACAAAAGGAGCAAATTTATTGATGAAAATCATTTCAGTTACATGTAATAGAATGTTTGCGAGTGTTTTCGACTGTTGACGCCGCGCGTTGCGTTCATGTCAATTTCCCAGCCCCTCCACGTGCATGCTTTGAGCTTTTCGCGACCTTTGTTACAAAATAAATTAATATCTGCATAAACAATAGGATTTGAAAAAATCAATCAAGCAGAAATCTTGAAACAAGGCACAAATATCGCACCTAACTTCAAAGCTTTTGCGCTCGTGAACAGCCAGCGGCATTTTCGGAAAGTAATCGGTCCGTGAATTATGAATATTCAATGAGAAAGAACAATAGCGGGAATATATGAATAATAATCGACCCACAAAATGTGGGTACACACTTAAACCGCGGCAAAGAGTGAGTTTATACATAGTATTACGCCACCCGTAATTTGTTCCAGATGCCTGCTGTGCATTAATTAAATGTTAAAACTGTTAGAAAAACGTTTAAAATCAGAATTCCGTTTTTAACTGAAGACACGTACCGACGAAACGTGTTATAGGAATGGGGGCGAAAAATGCGGTCGGTCGGCCGGTCGGTCGATCCGCCGTAAACTTTTATTGTTAGTGATATCCTGTGGGGGTGGGGAGAGAGAGTGAATTGAGAGTTAACGTTTATATTCTTCTTCCTCTTTTTCCTCTTTTTCAGCTCACCGAACTAAAGTGGCTCGTTTAAAGGAAGAAAATGCAAACTCAACCGAAGTAAACAGTCCTCTTGCTGCAAATGACATCAACATAACGGTTCAAACCGAGAAGTTACCAAGCTGACAGAGAATATGAGCTGAAAACAACTAAACAATACGCGCTGACGGTCTGATCAGCTCGTCTTAAGCCCCGGCTATACGATCAAACGTTTTCGTCCAACATCGTGTTGGAAAACATAAGTTTTATTGTTTATCCGCCTCTGTCAACTTTGTATTTAAATGGTTTTCCATGTTTCATATATATCAAAATTTTTCACCCAACATTTTGCCTTACGAAAGAATGTTTGATCGCTTAGTCACCTCTGCCAACAAGGCTTGCGCGAGGTGGTGAAAGCTACCAATCAGAAACGGAATTTGGGTGACGTCGACGTATTTTTTCAGCGGCAGTGCGCAAAAAGAGTTATGTGGGCTCACTTTGTCCGATATTTGGTCAAACATTGTGTGCCCGTTTAACCAGTAAACGTTTTGTGTGACAAACATCGTGTGAGACGAAACTGTTTGATCGTTTAGCCCTGACTTTAGACCTAGACTACGAGTAGTCTCTCCTTCTACTTAGAGGGATAGTCAGGCGAGAGTAACACGCGAACGCGTGCGAAAGATGGCTGCCGCGTGTAGTGAGCTCTTTCTAGCTCACGCAACACGTGTTTCGTTTCGTCGAAGCAGCCTACGCGCGCGAGTTTGCATGTTTTTCTCTGAGTAGGAGGAGGGACTTTTCGTTGTGTCAGATGGCTCTAGAAAACAGTCAAGTACAGTGTGACTCAGTACACCGCGAATTTTTCTCACAGTAGAATCATCATGGAGATTTGTCGCACAATACATGCGCTTTTGCTTTTGCTGTTTGGCTTAGAAATGTCTAGGCTTTTGTGATCGTGACGTTTGAATAAATTGAAAATATTGGAGTTGTTATTTCGTGTTTTATGCCTGTTTAGACTGAATAAGCTTGATTAAGGAGAGCCACTGGCCATGCTCGTTTGCAAGTGTACACACGTCAATTAGGGTATCATGAATTTTATAACTGATGTAGACATACTAAGATACTTCGGACATCGCATGATCTCGCGATTTTTGGGATTATAGCATGTCTGTAATATTTTTTTTACCTCGGGACTCGTCTTAGACTTTTGACATGTTTTTTTCCTAAATGCCCTAAGTTAGCTTTCACCAATTGTTTTTTGAAGTTAATTAAGATAAGTAAACTTGGATTTTTAGAAGTAATGCTATGATAACCGAAAGTTAATTTGCTTTGCACTTGAGTCATCAGAACGCATTGGAACTTACATTCTACCTGCACGTATTTATACTAAATACAAAATACCAAAATTAAAGTGGTCTTTGCGTAAACAATGAATTTTCTGTGTCAAGCTGTTAAGTAAACTGAACAATACTAACACGGTAACTCTTGACGCTTTTTAGTGTCGTGCGCGTACCATCAGTAAAGTCCCTGAAATCGTGCGGAAAGTCAGAAATAGGGCCAAATCGAGCCAGGCCCCCGTTTCTTCACCTCCCGATAGCTTACCGGGCCCGATCGATGTGCTCCTGATGTGTATTTTTTCAAATCTCTTTACTTGCCTGTTTGTTCCAAAAATTATAAAGATTTTAAAATGAAGCTTTCACAATCAGTACAGTGTGACCGTCCCAGTTTCCAACCGGTACCAGTATCCGACCATTAAGACTTTGACTTTTAAGTGACAAATTTAAAAATTTTTGTAGTTTGGGGTAAAACGATAATTCCAAAGAAAAGACAATTATTTCAGCTTTAGACAGATTGTTTGGCGAAGTTTAAGCTCAACAGGAAAGTTGGAAAAGGCACCGTTCTGTTCAGGTGAGTGTAGTCATAATTTACACAGGGCCCCTTTTGATACCAGCCAATGGCTGATAGGGCTACCCTGCCTAAATAAAGTTGACTTGACTTGACTTGACTTCAAGGAACAAATTTAGCATGTCTGTGTCTCAGAAAGGGGAGGAAAAAGGGGATTTGTGAGTGTGGAGCGTTCTCGATTTGCACTCGCCAATCCCAATTCTCCCTCCCTTTTCGGTGCCTGCCACGCAGCCTTCGACAGCCTAAATAGGCTCTTTTCATAACTGTGTCACGTGACCTTGTCAATCATAATAAACGGTCGTGGCTTGAAGTACATGGCTGAAATGGAAAGGGCGTCATGAAATTAGTAGGATTTCTAATTTTGAGTCCACTAACGTTCAATTAAGTGCAAGATTTTAGGACAATTTGAAAGTTTGAAAATTATAAAAGATTTTTACCAGCTGGGTGGCAAAGCTTGCCATCCAGCAGCTTTCAATGCCCAGAATGCCGCGACACATCTGGGACTTTTACGCCCTTTCTCGCGCGAACATTTGAAAGCTCATTAGTGCAAGTACACAAAATAACAAAGAAAGTTGGGCAAAACCGGTCAGCACCACTCGGAAGTTCTAATTTTATAGGAAAACGGTTAAGTTTACTAGTTAGCATTCATATGGCTTTTGTAGAAGGGATGTTAATAAAGCAAATGCAACTGTTTTTAGGTGTGTAGCTGTTTGGGAAGCATTTTCGTTTTCGACCTCAAATTAGCTATTTTTTTGCTCCGTCTGTATGGGACCGACACTTTTAGATTGAAAATCTCGGGAAATAAGATGTAAGCAAGTTAGCATTCATATGGCTATTTATACTTGACATTTAAAGAATCACTTGCCGAGTTTTCACACAAATCTGATGGGTGGAAGTATTATCCATTTCAGCTTTTCTGATGCCAACTCCCACAAAACTGAACTTACATGCAAATATGTTCCACAGAGCCCCCCACGGGAGTTGATTTCACTGCTTTTAAACTTCCTGCGAGTGTTCTAATAAATTCATAACTCCGCCTCCATAAAAAATAGAGTGCAAGCCATGGTAATTAAGCCTTGTATTGTGGTGTGTGTCAGTAAAGTGTGACAAACTGATAGCACCAGAATTCTGCAAAAAAAACCCCAAAAAACACACACACGTGTTTTTGCGATCGCTGTATGTTATGCAGATGATACGTCTCCAAGATAACTGCGATCATAAACAGCTTAACGAACTCCTCGCACATATTGACCACGCATAGAAGCATATTCCCCTTTCTGCTATGATCCAGATGATTATTGGCATAAATAAAAACCTTTTAAATGCTCTGTTCATGCAAAAGCATTATTTTAATAGACACCTGTTGACACAGGGTACCATAAGGCATTACTACTTTGCTTGAGTTACTTTAGGCCTACTCTGGGGCCTTAAGTTGCCCAAAGTCGCCTTAAGTCACCTTAAATCATTTATTTCTGAAAAGGCCCAAAACACTCAAATTGCATTTAAGAGGGTGCACATTGGGTCACTACTCTCTTCTCCAGTTTTGTGACAATTTAAATTTAAAATACACCCACTCAATTTGAGATTCAATCATTTTAATGATGGCAATTAATTGTACCACTTGTCACTAAAATCCTTGGGAGAACTCCTCTATAGAAGTGACTGGAGCACTGCTCTTTAGCAAGCTCTTAAAGTACAAATACCGGTAACTGCCTTATATGGGTGTGGCTTACATTCATTTTCACCCTTCCCCCAGGAGGTACTACATTGTAATTCTAATGGGCAGTTGACTATTTCCTGTCACATTTTTTACAGTGTCTACCATAAATGACACCAGGATAATTCTAGTGGTGGTCATGACGACCTCTTAAAATATCCCCAATTCACAAACACTATAAGAGGTACCAAGAGGACCGCTTTCACTATATAAGTGAGAACAAGGCTCTAAACAGTTCCTGTTAATTGAAGATAACGAAAGAGATGGTGCACTAATACAAAACAATATCAACTCCTTTTATTCTAATGAAGAGGTTATGTCAATACTTCACAGTGAATGATAAACAAAGTATCTCCTTGATCCTTCCACTAAGTGATCTCCCTTGAGAAGGTCCTCCTAAGCGTCGTGAAATCTTCAATCAACAGGAATGTCTACTCCCAAAAATAGCTTGAAACCATTTGTGAATTTGAGAGATGGTGGCCATTGTTCCATGCATCTAAAATATCGCCAAGTGCAATGAATTGTCTCCAATGCAAGTACAGCCAGTCCTTACCCAGTATTAAAGGGATCAGATGCCATAACACGATATAAATCTTCTTAAAGTTTCCCCGGCATAATGTCAATACAAAGAAAAATGCACTTCAAAATACACCTGAAGTTAATAGCTGGGAAAAATTTCAAGCATCTCAGACGAAAATCAACCAGGCGCTCATCTCATCAGATCAGCTCTCGTACACAAACACATGGACAGACCGCAAATTTCCTTGCCGGCTGTCATTGCAATTGTTGGTTATCGATTTTTTCCTGTAATCGACCACTGAGAATTCCAAAGAGGGTAGTGCTTGGGCCCGGTAAACAAGTGCACGTGTTTGAAAAGAAGCGTGGAGCTGGGAACGAGCATGCTGAGTCAAAAGGAATCTTGGGTAGAGAGAAAATAAGAATGGCGGATGGCATGAGCGTTTTGCTGCTGCGTTTTGAGATATGGTTGTTGATGACAAATTTTGGATAGGGCTAGCGTATTGTGCCAGCTAAGGAGAGGATCATTTGCATGAGTGACACAGACAGGCAAAACGCTGATCGGTGGAATCGTCCAGAACTCTTACCTTTGTTGAGCTGGTGATTGTATTCAAGATGATGCTCAAGTTTGCAGCAGTATGAAAAGGTGGAGATGGAGAAATTCAGAGGCAAGTCACATTGCGGAGAAATTCATCCTTTGTTTCCAAAAGTGTTCGTGGAGTATTTTTTACGTGACAGGAAAGCAGCCAATTGATTACAATTTATAGTTTCTGAAAAGACCCATGCTGTTTTGGAGTACCCTGCAGTGTCCTGGAAGGTTGCCAAATCTTAGTTTTATGTTTTCAGTGTAGGCAACATAGCATTGCTTTTATGCATGTTATCTCATCTGTTGATGTGTATACATTTGAAAATATAATCATTAATGATATGATGACTGTATATTGCAGTATTTTTAGTTTTATGGCCAATGTAAAAAGAGAAATTCTCTGGTGTCAACTAGCTGAATTATGTATCAGGCAATTCCAGTTGTGATCATTTCCTTTTTTGGCATAAAGCATGCTCTGTTCAATCTGCAGTAATCATCACACCCTGGAATTGACTGATTCACTTCAAGTCTGTTTAGTGTTATATTAGTAAATTGAGTGTTAATAATTGGGCAATTCCAGAAAATATCCATACCATACCACAGACGGCTTCCATATTTTAACTCCCCCCTGCCTTCGGAATTTCCAAAATGCGTTATCCCCCCATACCCTTGGATTGGGTGGTTCCACAAAATATCCATACCCATACCACGGGCGGCATCTCGGAATTTCAAAGGGGAGGGGGGGTTACGTCGACTGGAATTCCGAGGACATGGGGGGGTTACGTCGACTGGAATTTCGAGGACATTGGGGGGGGGGGGGTTCATTGGACTGGAATTCCGAAGGCATATGGGGGTTTTCAGGAGAGTAACTTCCAGTTTGGTGTAGTTAAGTCTCTTCAAGAAAAACTCGTCGAAAACGACTTATCTAAGGACGATGATTCACTCGTAAACACGAGACACGTTCAACTCACTCAACATGCCGGAGACACATTTCAATGGTCATGGTCAATAAAATGTTTATGCTAACATGACGGCTGAAAGCTGTTCACTTGCCAGTAGAACAGTCGATTGTTTTGCTCGAATACAATACTGTAGATCCCAGCAAAGGGTTTTCAGCCCCTATGTTAAAGCAGATTTCATCGAGACACATGTGAAACTGTTGCGTTACATACCATGCGATGTTCATTGAAAAGGTCAGATTTCACGCTTTATGCAAATTTGATGCGCTTTTGATCAGACTACATTCACCATTTTGTACAAACTCTTTTAAAGTTGTCATTGACTTTGAATTTCAATGTGAGTTTCATTTACTATTTTAATTTTAATCGAAGGATAAAGTGCGGGGAAAAAGTTTGATTTGTTCTCGCGCAGTTTATTTGAGGCCGCAGTACAGTATGCAAATTGCGTTCATTGTGAACTAAAAATAATTGCAGGAAAAAAAGCTTGCTATTTTACTCTAATTCGTTTCCTAACATCATAAGTTAAAATTTTACGTCGCATTCGGCACGCAAATTATTCACGGCAACCCTCGACACCAAAAATTATAGACACACATTTAAACACTGGACCAAGCGTTGGAATGACTTCAAAGCTGTTTGAGTTTTCTTATGTTTAACGGATTATCGGAAGTGTACGTTTTGCCGTGGAAGGTTACAATGTAAAATATCACTCAGTCGGCCGCTGTTTGTCATCACGCAACGTTGATTGTTTGCTGTGCTGAATGTACGTTTTTTTCTTTCGGAGGGAGCGAAAGGATTAATTTCCGTTTAATAAAGGTGTTCGGAATATAGAGAGGGCTTTTCAAATCAGTTGGATGAAAAAAGCGGCAATTCCTAAGGGGGGTTTGAATGATTACGGAATTCCGAAGGCATGGGGGGGGTAGAACGGTTTGGAATTCCGAGGGCAAGGGGGGGTTGAGCATTTTGGAATTTCCTAAGGCAAGGGGGGGTATAGATGAAGATGCCGCCCGTGGTAGGGTATGGATATTTTCTGGAATCACCCATTTCCATAATTGTAAACCCCCCCTCCTGTTCGGATTTTCCATTTTTTTGTCAAACCCGTCGGAATTACCTGCAGGGTTCGCTAATATGCCCAATTTGGCTTATTTTACAGAAAATTATTTCAAATGACTCTACTTCTGTTCAGTACAGCTGGTTATAGAGGGAGACATTATGACAGATAAAAGTTGTCTCCTTACCGCTGTTCAATAGATGCAACCTACATTAACTTTACATTGCCCCAAACTGGTACAGAACATTACAATAAGAATATTGTGTGATGTACGTGTGTACACTCGGAAGATATTACGATCTAGTGTATTTTCGTTTCCGCCATCTTGAATTTGAGCCCTTGGGGGTCAGCAGTCACTTCCAATCCCGCGAGCTTCAAAAATGGCGTCCGCGGTCAAAATACACGTATTGAGGAAATATTGAAGTCAAATACGCGTATTAAGGAAATATTGAAGTCCTCCGAAAAATCTTTTGGATGTATTTATACAGAAACTGCCTTCAAAGATGTACAAAATGTGTAGCATTTCTGGAATTAACCGGCATCAAAAAACAGTTGGCCAGTCTCATAATGGGCCATTTCCCGAACGCGAGTTTTCACCGTTCACGGACGGGAGTGCAAGAAATGTACAAGCGGTGAGAAACATAGATTTTTCATATTTTAATAATCTGATAAGAAATTCATCAACGTTAAGGCCTCTGGAGCTTGATGTACAACCCGTGTTTTGTCGGTTTTCTTCTGCAAATGAACACGAACACGTCTGATCAATCGATGCTTGTCTTGTATCCTGCTCCCGCGGTAGTCAGTAGTGTCGTCAGTTCGTGCTTAAGTCAGTTTGTGCATAAAATTAGTTTTTTCAAGGAATACACTCTTGTCTGTCTCCTGTGGAAATCCCAGATCTAGACCCCCCCATACCTTCGGAATTCCAATCGTAAGTATCCCCCCATGCCTTTGGATTTCCAGTTCAAAGAACCCCCCTTGCCCTCGGAATTCCGAAAGGCCGTCGTGGTATGGAATGGATATTTTCTGGAACCGCCCATTAGACCTTGTTCTGATGGTAAGGCCCACAGTCTAAAAAGTTAATGTGTGATGGCTGGGGCTTCACTACCTGCGCCAATCAAATTTAAAATTTGTAGCATTGATCTAAAGAGGGTGTGGGGGCAGACTTCTTACAAAGGACAACTCCTGGTCCTTGAGGCTGCTGGCTGGGCCAGGGCCAATCGGAATACACCCTCAACTTACCTAAAAATTGCCCTTACGTTGCCTTAAATCAACTTAAGTCGCCCAAAATTGCCTTAAGTCGCCTAAAATCGCCTTAAGTCGCCTAAAATCGCCTTAAGTCGCCTAAAATCGCCGTAAGTCGCCTAAAATTGCCATAATGCTTTGGCGAATTTTGCTTAAGTTGCCTAAAATCGCCTAAAGTCGCCTTAAGTCGCCCAAAGTTACGGCGACTTAAGGTTCCAGAGTATGCCTTACTTTTGACAACAGCAAATGCATAGAGTGTATCTACTGCTTTGACCTACGTTTTTGAAATGTCTTTTTTACAGGAACTGCAGCGCATTGATCGGGAACTCTCTTCAGAGCTCATAGAATCCGCGATCAATCCTGCATTCCTTCATATGTCTACTCCTTTGAAGAGTGAATACAACCCGCTGTTTTATTTACAAATAAACGGAGAGGCGCTTTGGCAATGGCGAAAATTCAACTCGATTCCTAACAAAGTCTTCGATGTCCTCCAAGGCAATTTGCCAAAAATTGGCTACAAATTGCAGCCTTCTTCCTCACTCCGCATCGGAATCGCCGTCAGTAGCAGAGTTGGTTACATCGTAAGAAAACTAAGGAACATTTCCAACGTCTCAACGGCTTTAAAACTGCTTGGTTTGCATAAACTATTTCAGATAGCGTTTAGACAATCCATGATAAAATTTGCTGGCGAACTCTTTGAGGAATCTCTCTATTCAAAAGGTTTGAATAGAGAGCGCGGCCTAATTAGGGCCCAATTGTTCACTTTATCGCACCTTGAAATTTGCTTCACACTTCCAACCGTTTGATTGACAGCAGTGGAATTGCGAAGAGACCCGAGGTATTCCCAAAGGCAAGGTCTTCTGACCAATCACAGCCGACTAGTTCTGAACATGCAAATTATTATGGCGCCCGTCCTGAAATCGGGCGCTGTAAGTACATGTCGCAAAAGACAATAGCATTCTGGGCGATGTTTTTCCTGGAAGTCTTGGTACTTTTTTGAACATTAAAATAACCGTAAAATGTCGCACTTTAACGTCAGTAACCTCAAAATTGAAAATATTACTAATTTCATCATGCTCTTTTCATTTCTGATATCTATTGCGTACTATTACCATTTTCTATGATTGACAAGGTCACGTGACACAGTTATGCAAAGAACCTATTGCGCAGTGATAATCTTGCGCAGGTAGGGGTCTGTTACACGGGATATTTTCACAGAAACATCAAGATATTCGGCGGGAAGATAGTTCAAGAGATTAAGTGTTCAGAGCTTTACCTAATCAGGGGCAGCCAACGGTTCGTTTCGGCAGAATACCTGTTCGGCGGACCTAAGTCGCCTGAGATATTAGGATTTAATTGCAATGAAAGCTAGAGATTTCTTTGGCGAAACATCGCCTCAGATTTTCTATATATCTTTGAGGTGATAGGGAGGGACAAATATGTCGTTTACAGTGAAAAATAACGTCAGCTAGCATTTCAGAAAGCTATTAGCAGCTGGGAAATTCGGCGAATAGGTTTCTGTTTTGTAAAAGCTTCTGCGCCTTAAGTTTTAAGCTAAAAACACCGAACAGATCTTGAACCTATAGAAACTTACACAAATATACCTTTAAAAAGCTCGGAAACAATCTTAGAAACCAGAAAATGATAGTTTTCAGGCAGTAAAATCCGAATATCTCACAGCAATTAAATCCGAATATCTCAGGCATTTTAGGCCTTCCGAACAGATATTCACCGAAGCGAACCGTTGGTTGCCCCTGGTTGACGAAATAGTCTGTGGGTTAAGGGAAAAAAATGAATAAAAGAGGGATACACTCCAACCCCACGTAAGAGCAATTTGGGTTGTTAGCGGAATGTTTTCAAATTCTAATGTTTAAAACTAAACCAATGCCCCCTTTTTCGTCTCAAGAAGAAGTAAATGTATTCGTAAAGTAACAAAGCAAACAACTCTGGTGTTCTTGACCAACCAGTTTTATTGACTGAGCTTCATTAAAATATTAAGTTTTCCATCTGTTAGCTGAAGTTTCTAGCACAATGATCCACGCATCCCCAAACCAAATAAACCATATATTAGCCGCTGAAATATATATCCCCTTTTTGTCATGATTCCTTGAGTACCACGAATGAGTTTTCCTCTAACATGTTCTCCTGCCCAGACGGCAAACACGTGCCTGCCACTCACGATCCCTGCAAAGATAATAAGGATTATAGCATTAGTCGTGGAAATAACTAAATTTAGCCAGTAATATTTTTTGATAAAAACTCGGAAAGGAACTCTGTTAAATTCCGTATAAGAGACAGCTGCTGAGTATGAAAGGTGCATCCTCACTGATGAAAAATACTACTGTTACTACTACCAAACCATATTGTATAATGAATTTGGTGTATACCAAACCAGTGGATAGTGTACGTTTTTCGCGCGCCCTGATTGGCTACTCAAACTCGGGATATTATATGCTATTCGCCTCCCGGCTAATTTTCCCTCATTTCACAAGAAAAGGGACTAATTGGCGCTGGCTATCTACTGGTTTGGTATATACCGCTAAAACAATTATTCACCTCAGTGTCGGTGAAGAGTGGTAGATATTTCCCTCGTCGCTTTAAATTTGATGCTGAGTAGCCTGGTAAGCCTACATAAGACTATTTAATCGCTCTTCATAGTCTTGCAAAGGAATTATTGCTGCTGCTGCTGTTTTAGTTCAGCAGTCTTCCGCAGATTTGCTGAGTATTATAAAACGGAATACCGACTAAAAACTACAATCAATAAATGGAGAAAACTTACTCTTTGTCATTTCGGTGATAGCTGAAAAAGCCTGCGAACACATTGCCTTTTGGCAGCTGATAGTTTAAAACTGCCTGGAAGTTGTTTAAGGTCTTGGTTTCACAATCCACGGTCTTAAACTTCTTGGATTCACAACACAGAAACTTAAACCTAATTACAAAGAGAGGTGAAAAGAATTTGAATTAAAGGTTTCCTGATTTTAAGTTAAATTCAATATTCTTTTGCCAATAACGTCAGGTAAGGAGCTAGAAAATTTTAAGAGGGCAGTTTTTCCCCTTTTTAGTATTTAATATTTACTGTTCCAGCAAAGATCAATTTTTGTTCACTGAAAACTTTTCCTTTCTTTTCATATCTTTTTTCTCAACTTTATTTGCAAGGCGTTCTTATGCAATTAGCTTAAAATATTAAATAGCGTATTTGCTCAATTTTTATTACAGACTTTACTGACTAAAAGGCAAATTAGGAAGACAAGAAAAGTTATATTACCAAAGAGGCTACGGTCATCAATTTTTAGTATTAATTTAAGAAGCCAAAAGATGTGATTCTATTGATCGAAACCCAAAATAATGGTCCAATTTTGTCTAAAACTACTCCACTAACGCACTGAAATTGTAAATAAGTGCATCTGGATTTAGATTTTCACGGATGGTCACGGATCTTCAATCTTTAGTGTCTATTGTTAATCTAGTTACAGAGATACATGCATTGTGATAATATTAAATAGAGCATGAAAAAGGATTGCAACTTTAAAAAAATCAGGCTGCTGCTTTTCAAGTTTTCTTCATTTCTAGCAAACACCATCACTACTGATTATGCGTTGTTCTTCCTCTTGGAGGTCTAAAAGTTCTAAGACCATTTTGTCTATAATGGACTAGCTCCCACAAGTCTGGTATAGCTAAGTGCTAGAGCACCCAGAGGTCACAAGTTGGACTTCTGTTGGGAGAACTCGGATTCCTTTTTTCCAAGCGCGCAAGTGATACTCACTATATAAACACATCTTTTATAAGAAAATGTCCTTAGTTTTGATTTAACCAGAATTTTGACCTCAAAACAAAAATACCTGTGATGTTTTAAAATAGCCCCTTAAAAATAACTGACCAGCCGCAACAAAACATTTCCCCTCCGTAAACCTTCGGGATATCAATTTCATTTTTGACGGGTGAGGGGTGTGAATAGTAGAGGACAAATTTGAAGAGAGGAGGATAAGAGGGTCAAACGGGTTACTCGCCTGCGGTCTTCCTTGCCGTTGTCATGTTCACTGTACACTCCGCTAATGTAGCCGTTCTTGTCACAAATTTTAAACAGAGGTCCGTCCCATTCGTTAACCCAGTCAGTCCACTCCGAACACTTCTTGTCTCCACCAGCGTTCTGGCATGTAAAGCTCCAGATCCGATCACGCTTGCAGCTTCGCCAGGTGCTGTACAGGGAACTTATTGGATTATCTACAGGGAAACATAAGTCACTTGACATTTGATGCATGAAGTGAACTAAGGAACTGATGAATAGATGATGAACATGGCACCCTTACGACAGGTGATCTGCCTTTTTCCCTATCCGTTGGTCTAAAGGGAGACTATCATAAAACTAAGGACCTGACGGATGAATGCTGCACAAGCAACCCACCGCTTGACTTACATGGAAATATTTGAGACCTCGAAACTCAATACATGTGAAAAGTCCTTTAGTCTGTTTCAGTCTGTTTCTTTTTTCTGTTCATATTTTTTTTCGCTCGCCACATGGACACATGAATTAGAATAGGAAATAATAGGTATATACTTACTCCCTGGACACTTAAAATCCATACGCGCGTCCCAGTCATGAGCCCAGTGTTTTCCGTGAAGTACTGGAAGCGAACTATCACATCTCTTTGTAAGTTGCACCAGCGGGTTTTTCATCTCGCCATTCGCCAAGCCACAAATGACCACCAGCAGCCCGATGATCGTAGCAACGTGCATCTTTGTTATCACTTTGCTGCCTATAAGAAACAAATTGATGAGATTTGGGTTTTGCGTTGAATTAAACAAGATTAAAGCGTGTAGAAAAGTTGACTAAAGTAAGTTTAAACTGAAAAAAGCCAAATGATAAGCGATTTTGGTATGTTCCCATAGACATGCATTTAGTCTAATTTTGACGTTAAGTTTAATGTGATGGGTACTATTTTGTTAACAGGCGCGAAAGCATTCGAGGACGCGCTATGTTACGGGTAGTTTTCAATCTTCTCAACTGACTCCTGAAGAGAACTAAACGACTGACACCACTATAGCCGTGCACCTTAAAAGATGATCTTAATTTCTCTGTTCAAATGGATCTGTTGAAGTTAGATGCAATTAATTAGTTTAACGATGGATCTTTTGGCGTTTAAGTTTAAAGCTTTCTAGGAAAGTTATAAAGAATTTGTGACCGTTTAAACGCTACAGTTACAATCGTCACCTTTTCGGCTGGCTGTGCTTTGCTCTATACACCAACAAGTTCAAGAAGAACTGATCGAAACTCTGGGATGGTTCATCTTTTAAATTTTTGTTTTCCGTTATTATGGTAACGGCATATTTGCTTCGAGAAATTTAGTTCTTTCATAAACGCACCTTCTTTGTGTGTGGGCTAGCTCTTTTTATTGACAATTAGTCCTTAAATTTGTTCTCGATCACGAGATGGTTGCAGAGTAAAATAAATCGCCTTAGTTACCGACACAATTAATACCTTTTTGGAACTGCGGAAAAGTTTTGATCACTATTACAGGAATGGCTGATCATCATCATCATCATCATTCAAACAAAAACAAAAACCATCAGGGCGAAATAGCTTGTTCATCTTAACTTATGGTCGTCCTCATGTTTAAAGTGTCCTGTCAATTTTGGTCTTATAAAGGTATATTTTTTATAGTCCCATCAT
This sequence comes from Siderastrea siderea, assembly GCA_964030785.1. NCBI lineage: Eukaryota > Metazoa > Cnidaria > Anthozoa > Scleractinia > Rhizangiidae > Siderastrea > Siderastrea siderea. The sequence goes on along the minus strand of OZ034973.1, from coordinate 41,497,669 downwards.
GTGGTTTGTTTGAGTACTTTTAGTTATTTCATTTGCGCAATATGTACTTTGTGTGTGGGAAAGTACTCATCATGACAATTGTTATAGAGATCTATATTTTTTAGACCCCATGATCTGGTTTGTTAGGGTTAGGGTTTTATTGTTCCAATTGCATTGTGTGTACTTTGTGTGTGGGAAAAAGTGCTCATCAATGAAATTGTTACGGAGAGCTATTTTTAAGGCCCCATGGCGTGGTTTGTTTGAGCAGTTATTATCACTTTTGTACAGTATGTACTTTGTTGGAGGGAAAGTACTCACCATTGAAATTGTTATATATTTTTACGGCCACATAATGTGGTTTAACTGGGTACATTTTATTATTTCGTTCGCACAATATACTTTGTGTGTGGGAAAGTATACTCACTGTTGGCAATTGTTATAAACATACATGTTTTTACGGCCCCACAATGTGGTTTAGCTTAGTACATTTTATTGTTTCATTCGCGCAATACACAGGGGCACCCAACGAAAATGGTATATTTGCGTAAGCTAATACACGCCGATCTGTTCGGAGTTATTAGCTGCAAATTTGGTCCCAGAAAGTGCAGGAAACAGAATCCTATCCACCGAATTTCGGAGCTGCTGGTGGCTCTCTAAAAAAGTTAGCTGACCTTATTTTATACTCTAAACGATATATTTGTCCTTCCGAAAACAATAGGAATTAATCAGTCTTCTTGTTATGAGATGACGTTTTGCCAAAGAAATCTCTAGCTTTCACTGCAATTAAATCCGAATATCTCCGGCGATTTAGGCCTTCCGAACAGACATATTCCCTTAAACGAACCCGTTGGGTGCTCCTGAATATACTTTGTGTAAGGGAAAGCATACTCATTGTTGGCAATTGTTATAGACATATATTTTTATGGCCCCATAAGATGTTTTGACTGGGTACATTTTATTACAGTCCGTATATGCACAATAAACTGTGTGTGTGGTAAAACACTTATTATCGGTTATTGTTTCTCCAAACTAAAGCAATTAACATATCTGCAGAAAGAAATACCTCTCTTTAGATACCCGAACATTTCATGGTAAATAAACTGACTTATCACCACCTTTCATGGTCAATTTTTGCACCGGCGATGCGGCGGACGCGTCCTTCAGCCCAAATTTGAGGGGCAAATCATTTTGCTTTTCATTTTTTAAGAAGAGACTAATATTTTTTTGTAAGGCTCCATATTGTTGTTTGTTTGGGTTATTAGTACCCTGAAAAAATTCAGGATTAGGTTAAATAGTTATAACTTTTAAATGCTTTACCTAAATTCCACACCAAAAAAGCAAAAATATTGAAAACGAAATTTGACAAACGGAAAATTTGTAAAATTCCTCAGTGTTAACATTAAGGCACTGAAAAAAGGCTTTTATACATTATGCTTTTGTTTCCTCACTAAAATGCCCCGACTCAATGCTTCATTTTCCCCACTAAAATGCTAGAGCTACCACAGAAAACGCCACAAACAACCAGTTACTTGATGAGTCCATGGCTAATCTGAAAACGTATGGAGATAGGGCATACTCTGTGGCAGGACCGAAACTATGGAATAAATTATCATTGGACATTAGGCAATCATCATCAGTAACCTTATTTAAAACTAAGCTCAACACTTATCTTTTTAGGGACGCATTTGATTTGTAATTTTTATCATTAGCTTGTACAGTATTGGTACTCGATTTACTGTTTATAAATGATGTAGTTTTTAACCAGATTAAGATTTATAGATAGTATTGTAAAGTGCCATGGACAATTAGTCTAGTATGGCGCTCTAAAAATGCATTTTAATCTTAATTTTTTTGATGTTTCAAATAAATTTTGCAGTGAAGCAAACTGAAAGACTTTGTAGCCTTTCTCTGGAATATGGTAAATTTCTGGCGCGAGAACCGATAGAGCCGCGTGTGTTTTCCCACACTTTTTCTGGTCTTAAGGTAAACACTCGTGTATTTCAAGAAATTTCCAGGTACGCAATTTTCTTTTCTATCGTGCTGCCATTTCCAGTGCAGTTTAAGTAAAGCATTTAAAAGTTTAAAAAATCATTTAACCTAATCCTGAATTGTTTTATCCGGGATATTACAGAATTTCAAACAACAAGACATCGCTTTGTGTGGGGTAACATCCCATGATGACGGTTTCAATAATTTCTTACTGCGAGGTACCTACAGTAGTTTGCTTTTTACTGATGCTCACCGAGTTTACAGTTCCATGCAGGTACTTTTAAAAAATGCAATTTTAAAAATGTGTCTGAAGACAATTTCATCATGTAAATGAACAAGAGCATTAAAGGACGTGTCCTCCATGGCTCTTTATTTGAATAAAAAATCTTTTTAGAGAGTAATAATCTCACTTGCTCACTCTTAAAAACAAATCCTTTGGATTCCAAACCTCCTTTTTTTCTTCCTTGAAGTTGTTTATTTTTTTCTTTTCAGGCATTGAAGAGAAATTATTATAGATTGCAAACAAGCTGAATGTATAAGGCCTTGGTGTGTTTAAATCTATTCATATACAGTTGACTCCCTTTAACTCGAATCTTTGGTAACTAGACTCGAACCAAAATTGATTTCTCCTGGATTTCCTTCATTTATTTAGTACAATTTTGCCCTCTTTTACTGGAACTCTCGATAACTTGAACCTCTCGTTAACCCGAAGTAAGTCCCTTTTCACTTCAGGTCATTCTCGTACTAATACTGGAACCTCATTTGACAACTGTGTGAAGAACATAAATTATGTAGTTAAAACGCGCGTGTGTTTAATGTATTATTACAACTATTGCACTCTCGGAAGCAAACTTTGAGGAAAACTACTGTTTTGCATTCGCGAGTAAGAACGGCAAAGAGAATTATGAAGGATTTATCAAGTTGATTCGTTGCCTTTTAGGTGGCGTTTTGCTCGAATCTTTTGATGATTTTGATTGTTCGAGTTATCGGGAGCCGGCAAGTGTATACCACATGAGCGAATAGTGTTGTTCGCACGCTTTACTGAGCGCTTTACTCCTGTTGACGTCTCAAACTTGCTATTCACTTTCAAGTGCTGTAGCTTTCACCTTGTGTGAGTTTTATCAGAAAACGAACCAACTTTTGGAGGCTACTGATCACTTTTTGGTGTATGCTAAAATAATTATTCACCCCAGTCTTAGTGAATATCAATGGATAGTTACCGCCACTGAGGTGAATAATTGTTAACTCATGAGCTGCCGTTCGCCGTTTCACGGTTCAACGTCTTATAGATCGATGCTGAGATCTTTTACAAGACGTACATTTTAGCTGCATAGCTTGTGGATTATATATTTTTTTAACAGTAATGGATAAATGATCGATAAGTGAAATTTCATGCTGTATAGCTAACCAAACTCATTTTCGTACTGTGTCGGATCACCGTCTAATGATCAACTATTCATCTCCAAAAGTTGGTACAAGGTAAATTGGTCAAGGTATATCCTGGTAAATAGTTTCAAAAGCTCACATTTTGAGCACCAACAGAATCGCTCTGACGAAAGGCTAACGCTCGAAACGTCAGCTCTTTAATTTGTTTACCGTGGCGGCTAATTATATTTACCTTATATCAACTCAGTCGGATATCAAGAAACCAGATCTTAGTACAAGTCTTGATGAACCATCTGGCTCACTTTGTCCGAAGGACTGGGCATGAGACTTTACTCAAATTTATCTTGTGCTGATTCGATCCTTTTCTGGAGACATTTTAAACATAATTTAGGGCAAAACGGCCTCATAATAAACATCTACAGCCCAAGCTGTCATTCATGTTGAGGTTAGGTACAAAGGTACGTGTCGTTCTCCGAAAACAAGAACTATATTGGCCCTAATTAGGAGAGCCATATTAGCCCTCAAAATAATATCGTATTTTACGCACCAAAACTGACTTTTTTTTTTTTTGATTTTAAAAGTGTGCACTGTAAACTCAAGTGATCTGTTTAAGCTCTAAGTGACTAATTAACCCCGATGCCCTCTGGTCTGATGTGACCCTTTGCTTAAGCTACTTTGGTCATGCGTTGGGCCAAAGCGGTTCCATTAGAAACCGCAACAGCCCACAGTAGTCCCAATTACAAATAGAGTCATCATCAATCATCCCACTACAAATAGAGTATTTGGCCTTGATAAGGACAACCAAACTACTCCCCCCCCCCCAAAAAAAAGGTCTGCTTTTACTTACCAAAAAGGCCCCAGGAGTTTGCGACTACAACCTTACTACACAAGTCAGCATTTACAACATGGCCAGTAGTAGTAGTGGTTAACTCCATAACTTTATAAATGTACGTAGGCATTCATATTTAGATTTTTTTTTTATTACTTTGTGTTCACGCACATGTTTTAACGAGCGTTTGCGCTCCTAAATGTTGCCTAAACGTATGAAGTAAAAATCATAATTCTAACTAAAGATAAAAATGCACGTGCGGTTCCCCGTCAATTTGCCTGAGTTCTTTTCGGGCTGAGATTTTTTCGCTGTTACAGTAGAGCGAAGCTGATTTTGTAGCTCTTTTCCTTTCAAGTGTTGCGGTAACGGACGATTAGAGGCTCGGCTTCTAAGCAGCTGTAGTGCCTCATTGTCTGAAAAATCCCCGGATGTGCTGCTTCTCCCATCATCTGCGCATGCGTTGATCATCAACGCGGATGAAGGCGAAGATGCAATGAAAGAACATACTTCGACGTCAACTAACATGGAATCTGTTTCGGATATAGTGGTTTCTATTTCTTCTCTGTGGTGCATGCCCTAGAGCCTTATTACGGAGAGAAACTCTGTCTTAACTTCTCTCACATGGTTCCTTGCAAGTTTAGTTGTCAGTAAATCGAATGTCTTGAATCCATGTTCTTGGTATAAACAATCTAAAGCAGTTATGGTTGAAACTACTAAGTTCTTCGTCGATTCTACACCATCACATTTCTCCTCTTTAAACGTAACTTTGTGGTTCTTTGCACTTTTCTGCAATAATCTACAATTTCTTAGTTGGATTCTTTTTGCCTTACGACGAAGTCGGTTAGATTGAAACGCCAAAGTTGAAAAAGATATGTTTGGTTTTTCGTTTGGTTCCTGCAGTTCAAGATGTCCATGTTCATTTTCGTCCTCATTGTCAACTTATTGAGCAGCAATTTCCTGTTTTGATTTATGACCATCATCTGCGTTGTCGTGCTGACGATTTCCGAATCCCAAAAGTTCTCTTAGCCTTTCAAGAATGAAATCCGCCATTTTAAAATTCTTTTGACTGTTTATCAGTATTATCTTTAGCGTCCTTGTAAGAATCGTTCAATATCGCGACAAAAAAGTTGATGAAAATAAAAGCATTCAGCAAAATAAAGGAAAATCCAAACAGTGGGCCAAGGACGCGGTTAACTCGCAACAGGTCCCGTAATCCCATTTTCCCGCCAAGACACACGAGGAACTCGGAGTAAAGGGTCTCTTGAAACGAAGAGTATTGCTGCATGTGGCTTCCCATGACAAGCCTTCCAAGTTGAGGATATGCGAGAAAAATAATAAAGAAAATGACGGAATAAGACAGGAGCAATCCTCTGGACTCACGGAAGGAAGACATTAGAATGCTACTGATGAGGATTAAAACGAATCATAAGAAGAAGTTTCACGGTTGTAACGAAAACGGCGATTGCTAATACTCCACTCTCAGTATCATTCCATTTCACCGAATCTTGAAAACTTACTGGAATATAAGGGTTTTCTTTCACCTTTAAAGCATTTTTAAGAACGAGCTTTGACTTGACAACGTAGACAATCACAACTAGAAGAGAGAAAGTTATCTGTAAGATTTCGATCCAATTCCACGCGTCTCGAAAATAGCCGCATTTCATTCGGTACATCTTGTAAGATTCTCGGAGAGCAAACAAGATCGCGATGATGATGAACAGAAGCTGACAAATAAGGTAGAACTGGTAAAACCCTGTTTGAGTGCTCGTCAGCGGAAACGTATCGGTTCTTGCAAAAGGATTGCCGTAACCAGTCGGCAATATTTCGTAATACAATGTTGAGTGGCTAAGGTAGCCTGTATTTGCAGTATAAATGTTGCATTCCAGCAAAACAGCGCGGGTTTGTCGGTCGATCCATCCGTACATACGTAAGCTAGAAATGACTGGCTTCGCGATTTCACTGCTGTATCCCAAATCTGCAACGTAACCTCCTCCATCATAAAGCGCAAAGAATCCCCAGCTTGATGAATTCTGGTGCTTCTCCTATGGTACGTAGTGCCATGGAGCCGGGCATAGGTCAGAAAAATTGGCCCAGTCTGTAGAACTGTTGAAAGGTCTCCAGCCTAGAGAGGAGCAAGAATCTGAAACATAACGCGACAGTAAGTCAAAGATATTGCATGGGTTTTTTTATAATTTCTATCTTTAGTACATTTTGTACATCAAGGCTATTTACGGAGAACCTATGGCAGTGGCTGGCATGGATCTTAAAGGGACCTTTAAGGGACCCCCAAGGGATCTTAAGAGCCAGTTGACGAGAGGTTCAAAGATTTTTGGAAATGGTCAGAAACTACCCTATCTCAAGAAACAAAAAGCAAACCGCGGTGATAAACATAAGGAAATTTAAACGCATTTCTGGAAAGAGAAAAGCTTTATCGTGACGTTTCGTATGTTCCAACATACATCTTCAGAAGTAGTAAACCGTTAAATAACAACAGAACTTTGAGTGTATAATAAGTAACTAATTATAAAAACAAAAGATAACAAATAGTAGAAAAATTTGCCACATGGAAGAAAAAGCATGCAAACTAAAAAAAATGAACGCAAATGGTAGTAAGAACCAGATTGGTGACTTAATATTGCTTGGCTGTTTGAGTCTCCTTCAGCTGAAGTCACTGTTGAATATACAGCCAATATCTACAACTAGACATAAATGAGTGGTCAAAACCAGCTTATCTGAATGATGCAGTATTTAAAACAGTCCACAAGCTGTAAGCTAGTTCCAATTACCCCAGACATTTCATAATGTGGGAAATCCTTTGAGCATTTAAACCAGACTCAAATCCTCTGTCATGCTTAGTTACGGAAAAAAATGTACACAAGCCTGGTAGGACAGTCTGCCTGCTTCAGATTCCTCAAACATTTGCAAACATTTTAGTAATCTCGTTCCCAGATCTCGCGGGTGGGCGAAGCCGAAGACGAGATCTGGTCAAGTAAGAAAATTCGATTTTTTTGATTGGCTGTTTCAAAACATGGCTGTCACAGCGCTATAATTTGAACGTGCGTTGCGACGCTTCTCAGGGCCTCTAGGGAATTCACTGTCTGTTTTTATGCAAATTAGACATTGTGCACGCAATCATAATATATGCATTCTAGAGACATTTCGTTGTTTACAGTCGGCCTCAAAAGTCAAAAAGATTTCTTCTCAGTTCTTCATAGCATTATAAAGCTATTTCTAACGAATAACGATGTTCCGCCTTAAGAATCCGCCGTAAGAATATTTACGTGACCCGATCAAATTTGCATAAAACCTAGACATGTCTAGTCATTGCCCGTAGCCGCCGAATGAACACTTTTAAAAATCAAATAAATATTATATACCCGAACTGAGCTTTGATGATTGCCTTCTGCTTTATTCTTTAGTAAAATACTTTGCTAGATATCATTCCAGGAAAGGCGAGATTGGTTAAGCATTCGTTATTCATTTGGTTAAGCGTTGGTTATTCATTTGATTGCCATTTTCTTAGAATTGTCTCGGGCATGCGCTATTGACTTGCCTGCCACATTCCTGACAGGCAATCACGTGGTACACGTCGGATTTGACCAGATCTCGCCTTCGGGTTCGCCCACCCGCGATATCTGGGAACGAGATTAACATTTAAGCTGCTTAACTCAGAAGCACATGGTCGATCTTTACTTAAAATAATCATTAATTTTGAATCCAATCTTTCAAATTAACATTTACCTTCAACTTACCTCAGCCTAAAGGGCAGTTGATCCACGTTTTGCTGCTTTGATTCTTCATTTCAAACTCAAAAGAGGCAAACATTTCAAGCCACAAATCGTGCGGAAACCGTAAAAACGGTCACTATCTGAGCCCGCAGTGGTCTAGCTGCTGACCGAAACAACCCAATTTGTTTCCAGGCTCCTCAGAAATGTGTTGCGAATTTCAAGACGGCGGTTGCTCTAATGACCCCGTTATCAACAAACTCCGCTTTCTTTCCGATTTTAAAAGCTAACATAATGCAAGAAAAGGATCAAAAATCATTTTTGACTTAAACAGTGACTCAAAAGAAATTGGATTCTTGGAAAAGTTTGGAATCGGGCTTGTTATTCTGAAAAAGGTATTATGCATTGTGTCATTGCATTGTCCACATCAAACGTTCACGTGCTGTCTCCCATTGCAAACGCGCAGACAATCAACAGGTAAACTGCTTTTTTGAGTACAGGACTTTGATTTATTAATCTTAAAATAGTGCCTCATTTTCACAATTTTGAAGCAGGAAAAGAAATATCCTTACAGCTTAATTCTTGCTCAATCAGTGTTCAAAGCTGTGTTTGATAGCTGTTTATACCTCAGCATGCAATGCGTGACTGGACACAATGTTTTAAAAAGCACTTTCAGTGTAGGAATTTCAAGTTTACATCACATTCAAGATGATTAAAAATTTCTCAGTTCCAGATCTTTTAAGGTGAAGTCAGTAACTTTGTTTGTGAATCATTTTATTATATGGCTGGCTGCAGAATCAGTTTTAATTGTAACTTCAGAGGTATTTAAAATGCTGAAAATAAAACATCTTAGTGACCTCTAGTAGAGTTTCTTTGATGTCTTAGGACGGGATTAGCAATAACAACCAATAGCGTTCACTCAATGAGAAAAATGTAACATTAGTTGAATAAGATACATCTTTTCTGGGACAACATGGCCAAAAATGCTGGGCTTTTCCAGACTACTTTTCAATGCCTGAAAATCCAAGATTAAGCCTCACTGGCTAACATCTTACTGGCCAGGGAAGCCAAGTGTTTTATTTTGGCCAAGGCTGCCGAGAAAGTCTGGCCTTGGAATTAACATGGCCGAGAAAGCCGGACTTTTGTGGCCAAGGTTGCCAAGAAAACTTGACCGTAGCCAGGCTTGCCAGGCTTTACCAGGCCGCATTTTCCTGGTAAGCTTGACCAAAAACCCGGAAATCCCGGCCTGGCGTGGCTTTGCCAGGCTGGCCGGGTTTTTGAACGGGGTCCTGATGCGAGGGTAAGCACCCCCTAAAATAATCAAGTACCACATGTGTTTCGAAAATCTTCGCTATACTCCTAACCTAACTCCATACGTTTTAAAACACCTGGGAACAATGACGGTGAGTGGTTTAAAAAAGCTTCAGATATCCGTCAAAAAACTACAATAATTTATGGGATCTGAGAAAAATCTAAGATTTGAAATAAGTGTCCCGGCATTTACTAGAGGATTTATGGTATTTAAAATGTTATGAAAATAGCATTTTAAATGTCACTTTCAGAATCTGAATTAGCCATAACGAAAAATGCATCTGGAATGTTAGTTCTTCATCTTGTTCTTTTCCCCCAAAAAAACGCTCAAGAAATCAGCATCTTCCTCTTCAGAATAGTTATCTTCAAAGTCAGTGTCACCAAAAACTTGTTGTACTGCTGCCATTATTTCTGAGGCTACACTTGGTTCCCAAATGTCTACATACTTGTGCACATCAGCAACAGAAAACAAAATTGTGACAAATTTCCAATGTTTGCTTTACTTGTGTCTCGCCAAAACCAGAAAGAAGTTCAGGAGAGGTGAACAATCCAGATCCCTTAACAGAAACAGTGTTAAGAATTATTTCTGTAAATGTTTTTCTGAGATACTCTAATTTTCCATGACGTTTTTCTTCTTTGCCGCCACTAATGACTCTTTCTTGAGAAACAACACATAACAGAGTTCAGGCTTATGTGAAGGAAGAAAACAAAATTGCATGAATTGCCATCACATTTACATTTTCTCTGGCAAACATCACAACATTCTTGCAGGTTGCAGGGTTGCCCCAGATCACTCAATTCTGTGTCAAAACGGGAAAGCAATACAGCTTCCCTACACTGGGTGTTATTATGCACATAAGCTTTGATGGCATCATCACAAAACTTCAACATAACATTAGAATAAAGCGTAACTGCTGTGCAAAGGTCAGGGCTGTCTCTGCCTGCTCTTCTACTTTCCTGGTGATATGCTTCTACGTTTCTTGACGGTCCGTAATGACTAATGGTTTTTACACCTTGGCAATTGATGCTTGTCCCATGTGCAATTGTTGCAATTAGATCAACGTGAAATTTGCAATACTTGTTGGTTTTGAATTGAACTTAAGCGTGGTTTACATTTTGTAAAAATCGATATTTCCATGACAACGATAAACAAAAATCCTCGAAAACAGTAAAATTGAAATTTTGCACGATCCAGCTTTCGCTTCGAAAAGAGAATACCAGCGTCTTAAACTGTGGTGTATGGCAAACAAAATATACAAGAACAAAAAAATTCTGTATGTTTGTTTTGAAGTAAATCACAAAAACATTTTCAACCTTAGTTTTTGCCTAGTAATAGTAAATGCACTGAAAAATAATCAACGCCTTGATGAAATGGCTAGTAAATACTGTTAAAATGTGTCTTTTACTTACTATTTTACGCCTAGAAAGTTTTGTTGAAACTGGTGTTCGCGATCTCGAGAACGACTTATTTTTCTAAGATCATTCGCGTAATAATTTTGTGGTAATTTTTTATTTTGAGCGCTTTTGCGAAAATCTTAAGAACGGCTCGATAGATTTTTCTTAAACATTGAACATGCGTGCTTGACGATGTGACCAATTTTAGTTTTGAGTCTTTTTAACATTGATTCACTGGACCACTTTTAGATTTAACGTTAAAGAGGATGTATGAACCGACGGAGAAGGTTGCGTTACAAATTCACAGTTGGCAAGTAGATGCTAATATATTCAAAGTAATGCGTTATTCAGTCATTGCTTCGTGATTTTTTTCTGGTTTCTTTGTCCTTTGTTGCACTGTAGATTACAACGAAAAGTAAAAATCACGGAGGAATGCATTGCGCATTACTTTGAATATATTAGCATTTACTTGCCAACTGTTTATATGTGACGCAAGCCTTTCCGTCGGTTCATACATCCTCTTTAACGTTAAATCCAAAAGTGTTCCAGTGAATCAATGTTAATAAGACTCAAAACTAAAATTGGTCACATCGTCAAGCACGCATGTTTAATGTTTTAAAAAAATCTATCGAGCCGTTCTTAAGATTTTCGCAAAAGCGCTCAAATTAAAAAATTACCACAAAATTATTATGCGAATGATCTTAGAAAAACAAGTCGTTCTCGAGATCGCGAACACCAGTTTCAACAAAACTTTCTAGGCGTAAAATAGTAAGTAAAAGACACATTTTAACAGTATTTACTAGCCATTTCATCAAAGCGTTGATTATTTTTCAGTGCATTTACTATTACTAGGCAAAAACTAAGGTTGAAAATGTTTTTGTGATTTACTTCAAAACAAACATACAGAATTTTTTTTTCTTGTATATTTTGTTTGCCATACACCACAGTTTAAGACGCTGGTATTCTCTTTTCGAAGCGAAAGCTGGATCGTGCAAAATTTCAATTTTACTGTTTTCGAGGATTTTTGTTTATCGTTGTCATGGAAATATCGATTTTTACAAAATGTAAACCACGCTAAAGTTCAATCCAAAACCAACAAGTATTGCAAATTTCACGTTGATCTGACAAGGAGAATACTGTCTAAGAGTCGATTCAAAAAGTTAGGTATGGTCCTAAAAAAACTGTATCGAAACACCTTAAGCTCATGAATGGTACATTTCCACCATACTACTCTTAATGTCTCCTGGTGTTGCATACATGAGACTACCAAGCTCACTTTTAAGCACACCATAAATGTGTGACACAACTTTTATGGTTTGGCAGTAAATGATTACCCTAGTGCTGGTAGTGCCATTTTTTTTTCAGACCATTTATGTATGGAGCAAAAGTTTGGTTTGCACCTCCACTAACAGCTTGAACTGAATAAGAAATGTTCTTTCGGTTTGGATTTTCATTAATAACCACAGCTTTCTTCATCTCCAATGCCTTGATATTTTTATCCTTGGTAGCGGTTGTTGCCGTTGCAGTAAGAGCTACCAAGGGAACCCCTTTAACAAGAGATCGGATTCAATTAATTCTTGAAAACCATTTACGAAAGGCTTGTTCTCCCTAATTTTGGACTGAATACCCCCTACAAATAAATACAATCAACTATTTAAGCTATCTATTTATCTCTCTCTCTGTTGTCTGTCTTTGTCTTAACCTATCTATGCCTGAGGTGACCACTCTCATGATGCTATCATAATCCCAAGGGAAATGGGGGTGCAGAGGTGCTGTCAATTGACCCATCAATCTTTGATCGCTCTCAGATAACAACCCCAAGGAAAGAGGGGGGCACTCGTGTATAAGTGAAGGGATGCTTGTGGGAGAATTGAAAAGAGCCCTAACAGATAACATAATGTTGGCCTTGAGTAACCACATCTGTTAAGGTAACTTGGTAAAGCTTGTAATTTATCAGAAGAAATGAAACACCTGAAATTTTCAGTCAGAACTCTTTAGAATTTAAAATAGTGCAACAAATTGAGTGCACTACATCAGCTAAGAAACAGCCATTAATTTAGCATGAAATAAACATCGCGTACATTTGACTGGAAGGGATACAACGTAATAAATGCAGTGTCAAATATTGATACCGATGAAACCCACATTCGGAGTTCTTAAAAACACGTAACAACAACATTAAAAAACTTACATAAAAATCTCATATTAAGTTCAAATCATTAGCTTTACCAGTGTTGAATACAGTGGGCTTCATCAACAGCAATCAAGCACAGCTTTTCGCGATATGTGGCACTCGATAACATCGTTCGCCAACGACTGCAGCCCAACTGCAGCCCCCTTCGTCACTGCTTCGTCCAAATATTATTGTTCCTGTCCTATTCCTATAGACGTAGCTCTAATTCCCAGTGACAGAGATATGCAGCTTGGTTCTGCACTAGTGAAGTCGATGGCGATATCACCAAAGCACAACCGGTGTGCAACACATGCAGACCGCAGACTTGCAGGCTGGCAGACCTGCAGACTTGCAGACAAGTAGACCTGGAGACATGCAGACCTGCAGACTTGCAGACCTGCAGACCTGCAGACCTGCAGACCCGCAGACCTGTAGCCCCCAGACCTGCAGACCCGAAGACAGGACTCGGAGTTTTGCAGACTTGCTAGGCTCGATTTCCAGCCGTTTGCACAAAACGGCTAGCTATAAAAGTTATAAAATGAGGTCGGAAGGCCTTACGCGACCCCTACTTCACGTCTTTGTTCGCCGCGCCTTATCTCGGTCTTTTGACCAATTTTGCTTCTTGTGTTTTCGTAGTGGGTTTTGTTTGGAGGATTTCTACATGGTGACTGAACTGAGCCGTTACAGCTTAGGCGTCGCATTTTTGACTTTGATCTCGAGGTCATGTCTGATCAATTTTCTGATAACCAGTGGATTCTTCCGCACAGTGGGTATGAAATACACAACGGAAACCTTATGCCAAGCAGAATGTCTTGTCATTCTCGCAAAGTACACGAGCTTGAATAAGAGCAACTCACAAAGCCAATCCCGGCAACTGATAAGACCCATGTGGAGGGTCGAACCCATGGTCTTGCCTGTACATATTGGCATAAACAAACAAGCGGTCGATAGACTGCTAAGAGCAGGAGGAAACATATAAAGCTCCTAGACACGAAAGTCTCAGTTTCAAGAGGAGCTTACTCACACATGTTTGAATGAAGCAGAGTTCAGCCATCTATAACATGTTGCATAGCTAGAAAGAAGCTACAACTTCAGTTTCGTGACGAAAAGGGCCTAGAGGTCACACTCCGTGATGCGGGTCCGGCGTTACAAACATCAGCAGGGAAACTCACCACGTTGCACATAATATTTCAGATCCTTTGTCCTAAATACAAACATGAGAGGCTGAAAAAACTCTATCAAGTTCCTAAACGAGCCAGATTCAACGTACCTAATATGCCGAAAGTGGCATAGAAACCACATTAAGTCGCTTAACAAACGATCAGAGGTCGAGCCACAACAATCCACCGGTTTCAGAAAATTGATCAAATATGACCTCGAGATCAAAGATAAAAAATGCGGCGCCTAAGCTGTAACGGCTCAATTCAGTCACCATATAAAAATCCTCCAAACTAAACCCACTACAAAAACACAAGAAGCAAAATTGGTCAAAGGACCGAGATAGGGCGCGGCGACCAAAGACATGAAGTAAGAGTCGCGTAGGCCTTCCAACCCCATTTTATAACTTTTATTGCCGTTTTATGCCAACGGCTGGAAATCGAGCCAGCAAGTCTGCAAAACTCCGAGTCCTGTCTCCGGGTCCGCAGGTCTGCAAGTCTGCAAGTCTGAAGGTCTGCAGGCCTTCAAGTCTGCAAGTCTGCAGGTCTGCAGGTCTGCAGGTCTACAGGTCTGCAGGTCTGCAAGTCTACAAGTCTGCAGGTCTGCAAGTCTGCAAGTCTGCAGGTCTGCAAGTCTTCAAGTCTGCAAGTTTGCAGGTTTGCAGGTCTGCAAGTCTGCAGTCTGCAAGTCTGCAAGTCACAGTCTGCATGTGTCGCACATCGAAGCACCAACTGATGTTAGGTTTTTCACGGAGAGCATCGAAAACGAAAGAAAAGCACTGGAAAATAATCGATCTCCCTGAGCCCGTAGGCTGTATAACTAGCTCATATTTTCCATATATGAGATTGAAAATTGCTTTTTCCTGCTTTTCCCTGAATTTCTCAATTTTAAACAGCTGAGAAACATTTTGTGGCACTGCCGAAAATTTCTCATCAGAGATAGCCGCCATCTTGGTAGAAGTATTAACTGAATTGACAAATCAGAGACAGGCAGGTCTCTGATTGGTTAAAAATACAATAGGGCAGACCAGTGATCCAGCCGTGGTGTGTGCGAAGGAACGCGGGCGTACAAAACGGCTGGAGGTCGAGCCTAATTTTCTTACTAATATTACAAATATTGCGTTTGATAACTCGCACTTTAATTACTGGTATTAAAACACGAGTGTGGCTATAGCACGCTCGGAAGCAAACTTTGAGAAAAAGTACTGTTTTCATTGAAACTGCTCCGAAGGAACGGACTAGCACAAGTTTTGGGAAAAACCATCTAATTGTTGGCTCTGTACCACTGATTGGTCCACCAAGCGTGAAGATTACTTTTATGGCACCTTGTGTTTGTCTTTGCACGAGTAAGACTTTGTCATGTCGTGGACTTGGTCAGACCTTACAGACTACATGTATCGTTCGTCATAGCAGACCATTGTTCATCATGACATAGTATTTTATTGGGAGCAACAAAATCAGTCTGCATCCTATTTCAGACAGTAATGGCTCAAAGCCACACTCTTTGGAACTGTACATACTAAAACCCCTATATGAGAGGGGTAACTGGTACGTGTTTGATTTTTCCTAAAAAAGTTGTTGTAATCATCGTTCAAAGCGGATTGAAGCTGCACAATTTGAAATTCACCATAGTAACTGCGGGAGTTAAAATGAACAAGTTTGAAATCTGTTCGCACAAGGGGGGTTTATGGGTTTATCCAAATGTTTGAATATACTGCCAGAACATTCAGCCATCAGTAGTTGTTTATCAGAATGTTTTAAACTCGTCTAGAAATGTACTGCGAAAAAGCCGAAATCCCCGCGAGCGAGAAATTTCAAGCCGCAAAAAAGCTAGCGCCATCGACAAAGCTACCACGTTCATTGAAAATGTTGATGAGTTTTGACAGCCGCTTTCTGATTGGACGAAACGGGTTTCCCACGTGTGAGAAAGTCGTTTCGCTGTTGTCATTGGCTGCGAGAATTTCCGAACCGGGTTTTCAACAGATCAATTCTATCTGTAAATCTCAGTATGTAAGAAATAAAAAAGATTACTGAAGTGTGGGACATTAGAATTCACCGACTTAGTTAGTTAAACGCAAATATGATGAAGAATTTTTTGCACGTGAAATTGTTTTCAGGTAAGTTGTCAGGTCTTTCGATAAAACTGGTACCAAGTTTCCGATTAAAGAGGCTACGTCACAGGGATTTTGCAAATTTTTGGTCCAAACTATCCTATAATTAGTGCTAGGCAACTTAACTCATGCACGACATTATCTTTAAACATCTCAAGGAAGATATAACCTTAATTTCGCAAAGAGAAAACAAACCAAGGCCATTAATATTGATTGTTTGAAGACTTGCCGAAACAACTTGAAAACTTTAGCCTTAATTTTCAAGCTGTAATCCATTTCCATCCTCACACAAATTAACAGTTTCAGTGCACTAATATAACAATTGTTAATAAAAATGGGCCATTAATTCTAGGTTTCCCGCGACACAAATATATATTTTGGCTGTTCAAAGAGATGCTAAAATCCGTGATAGAGCCCCTTTAAGGTGGCACCGCTGGTTGAATTATTACGAGATTGTTTGTAGGTTAAGGAAAAAAATAAAAGAGGGTTACCTCCAACCCCATGCAAGAGCAATTCGGTTTGTTAACAGTACGTTTTGGTGTCCATCTACTAATTTCTAACTTCAAATTCCACTCTATACTCAATATTTGTTATTTTGATAAATTGCACTAACGCCCACGTTTTTGGTCTCAAACATTCCCAAACTACAACTAATTCGGCAAACATTTACAATTCTAGCAAGCAGAATTAGAAATCAAACTTGTTGCTCAAGAGGAAATTGTATTTTAATTTGTTTTTGTAAAAAATAAAGATGTGATAGTCATTGTTGACATACTCATAAAGCCACTAAATGACACCTTGGCAAAGTCATAGCATCTCGAACTCGTTATTTCTCACTCTGTTTTGAACATGCTATGAGGCCATACAGTTCATTTAAGAGCACTAACAATGGTTAACTGTCAGTTATGAAGAAGTAGAAGCAGAAGAAGAAGAAGAAGAAGAAGAAAGAAGAAGAAGAAGAAGACGACGAAGAAGATGACGACGACGAAGAAGAAGAAGAAGAAGAAGAAGAAGAAGAAGAAGAAGAAGAAGAAGAAGAAGAAGAAGAAAAAGAAGAAGAAGAAGAAGAAGAAGAAGAAGAAGAAGGAAGAAGAAGAAGAAGAAGAAGAAGAAGAAGACGAAGAAGAAGAAGAAGAAGAAGAAGAAGAAGAAGAAGAAGAAGAAGAAGAAGAAGAAGAAGAAGAAGAAGAAGGAAGAAGAAGAAGAAGAAGAAGAAGAAGAAGAAGAAGAAGAAGACGAAGAAGAAGAAGAAGACGAAGAAGAAGAAGAAAAAGAAGAAGAAGAAAAAGAAGAAGAAGAAGAAGAAGAAGAAGAAGAAGAAGAAGAAGAAGAAGAAGAAGAAGAAGAAGAAGAAGGAGAAGGAGAAGAAGAGTGGTATTCGGAGTCACAAAACACACAAATCTGGTGTCCTTGACGAACAATTTTTATTGTGCTTCATTAAAGAACAAATGAAGATGTCCATCTCTTAGCTGAAGTGTAATAGCACAATAACCCATCCCCAAACAAAATATCCCTCCATATTAATCACTGAAATATAAATCCCTTTTTTGAATGATTCCCGAGTATTATGAATGAGTTTTCTTCTAGTAATGATTATATCCTGTCTTGGCCAGGCGGCAAACACGCGCCAGCCATTCACGATCCCTGCAAAGATGAACAAGATTTATGAAATAAGTCGTGGAAATAACTAAATTTAGCTATAATCTCTCGGCAAGACCAAGGTACTATTTTTGGAGAAAGACTCCGAAAGGAACTCGATTTCTGTGTAAGAGACAGCTGCCAAGTATGGAGGGTGCATCCTCATTTAAAAAAATACTGCTTTTACTACTACTATAACCATATTATACAATGGATTATTTCTTGTCTAATTTAAATCGATGCTGAGTAGCCTGGTAAGGCCTCTACATAAGACGACTTTATCACTCATAGTCTTGCAGAGGACGAAGTGCTGCTGTTGCTGTTTTAGCTCAGTGAGGGATTGCTGAGTATTAGAGAACAGAATACAGACTAAAAAACAACAATCAACAAATGGAAAAAAAAACTTACTCTAACTCATTTTTGTGTTGGCTGAAAAGTCCTGTTAACACCTTCCCTTCTGGCAACTGATAGTTTAAAACATTATGGTAGTCGTTTAACTTTATGGCTTCACAATCCACGGTCTTAAAGTTGTTGGATTTACAGCACAAAATCTTGAACCTAATTGTAAAAAGAGGTGAAAATAAGTTTAAAGGTTTTCTGATTACTAGTCCAGATGCTCTACCTCTGAGCTACAGGAGACTCGTGGGAGCTAAGCTAGGCCATTAAAGTAGGTTCATGTGACAAACGGCCTTAGCCTGGGTAGATAGAAAATATAGAATTAACAAAGAGCCTAAAATTAAGCTCATCAACTTTTAGTATTAATTTACATGTAAGAAGCCAAAAGATATTATTGTATTGATGTAAATCCAAAAATAATGGCCCAGTTTTGTTTAAAACAACTCTGCTAGCGCACTGAAATTGTAAATAAGTGCCTCCGGCCGCGAATGGTCAGAGTGGAAACGGATTGCAACTTGAAAAAAAATCGGGCCGCTGTTTTTCAAGTTTTCCTTTATTTCTAGCAAAAACCATTATGAACTGATTTTGTGTTGTTCTCTCTTTAAGAATTCTTTTCATATCTTCCTCTTGGAGTTCTAACACCGTTTTGTGTATAATGGCTTAGCTCTCATGAGTCTCCTATAGCTCAGTGCTAGACCATCCTAACTGGTAATGGGAGGTTCATAGGGTGGACTCCGGTTGGGAGAACGCGGATTCCTTTTTTTCCGGGTAGGCCTGCGACATTTACTGGTAAACATATTTTTCACAAGAAAATGTCCTTAGTTTTGACGTAATTGTTTTTTAAACCATTCTTTTGACCACAAGACATAAAAAATACCCCTTTTAAGGTAGCCCCTTAAAAATAACCAAACGGTCCGCAAAAAACAGTCCCTCTCCGTAGTCCTTCGGGATATCAATTTCATTTTTGACCGGTAAAGGGTGTAAATAATGGCGAAAAATTTTGAAAAGAGGAAGATAAAATCAGAATGGTCAAAAGAGTTACTCGCCTGCGGTCTTCCTTGCCGTTGTCATGCACGCTCTGCATTCCGCTAATGTAGCCATTGCAGTCACATGCTCCAAACAGAGGTCCGTCCCATTCGTTAAGCCAGTCAGTCCAATATGAACACGTCTTGATTCCACCAATGTCGTTGGGGCACGTAAAGCTCCAGATCCGATCACGCTTGCAGCCTCGCCAGGTGCTGTACAGGGAACTTATTGGATTTTCTACAGGGAAGTAGAAGTCATTTGACATTTGATACATGAAGTAAAGTAAACATCTGATGAATAGATAAACAACATGGCACCCTCATAGTAGGTATTTTGCCTTCTAACTCATCTGTTGGAGTCTAAGGAAGACTTTCATAAAACTAAGGACCTAATGGATGAATGCTGCAAAGGCAACCCACTGCTTGACCTACATGGAAATATTCGACACTACAAAACTCAATACATGTAAAAAGTGCTTTAGTATGTTTCATTATTATTCCTTTTTTTTGCTCATAATATTTTTTGTGCGCTGGCCACCCTTTTACAAAGGCGGCACATGAATTAGACTAGAACGTAACACAAAATTAGAGGAAATGGTGCATTTGTTGTCAAAAATTTCCTGACAATTGCGATTGAGCTAGAAGTCTGGTAAAGAAGGACCACATTCATCATGGCTTATTCTCATGACACGTGCGACTGCTGTCGTAAAAGACAAGCGTTTGTTAGAGCCAGGTGCATATAAGCATTTACTTACTCCTTGGACACTTAAAATCCATTGTCGCGTCCCAGTCATGAGCCCAGTAATGTCCATGCGGAAGCGCTGGACGCGTACTATCACACGCAAAAAATCTCTTTGTAAGTTTTTCCACCGGGTTTTTCATCTCGCTATTTACCAAACCACAAATGACGACCAGCAGCCCGATGATCGTAGCAGTGCGCATCTTTGTCATTACTTTGCTGACTATAAGAAACAAATCGATGAGATTTCGGTTTGAGGTTTGAATTAAATAAGATTAAAGCAAGTAGAAAATTATCCTAAAGCAAGTTTAAACTGAAAATGCCAAACGATAATCGATTTTGGTGTGTTCCCATAGACATGCACTTAGTTTAATTTTGAGGCTTAGTTAAATGTCGGATGGATACTACTTTGTTAACTGTAAGCATACGAGGACGCACTATGTTGCGTGTAGTTTTCAATCTTTTCAACTGACTCCTACAGAAAACCAACAACTGACACCAGTAGCCGTGAACCCCAAAAGTGATCTTAATTTCCCTGTTCAAATGGATTTGTTGAAGTCAGATGCAGTTAATTAGTTTAACGGAGGATCTTTTCGCGTTCAAGTTTAAAGCTTTCTAGCGTAGTTATAAGGAATGTATGGCCGTTAAAACGCTACAGTAACATACTTAACCTTCTGGGTTGGCTGTGCTCTATACACCAGCAAGTTCAAGAAGAACTGATCGAAACTCTGGGGTGGTTCGTCTTTTAAAATTTTATTTTTCGTTATTATGGTAACGATATTTTTGCTTCGAGAAATTTTGTGTGTGGGCAATTTCTTCTTTTTGAGAATTATTTCTTTACTGAATTTGTTTTCGAAATGGCTGCAGAGTAACACAAATCTCCTTAGTTACGGAAACACTTAAACCATTTTGGAACATCTACAGAAAAATGTTGATCACTATTATATGAATGGTTGATCATCATCATCATCCTTTATTTGATACTGGGTTTTAGAGATGGCAGCGAGAAGGTTGTTGTGGGCCTACTACAAACAACATCGCGCAGAATGCCTATTGTTCTCGGGACATTTACTTCCAGTTCAAGAAAGTTTGTAGATCTGTCATATCGCGCGTTATTATTCATAGACGCTTAGAAAGAACTTAATTCGTTGGTTGCCATAAACGCACGGCGATACTCATTATCATGAAGTAGCCGACAAACTAAACAATGAATGGAGCGCGCTATTGTTTAACCTTTTGTTTCGTAAAATCGAACATATCATTGACATATGGGCATATTTCGCGTAGAACATTTCAGGAAACGGTTTTCCATTTTGATCCAGTACTGCATGGGCATTTTAGAGTGGTTTCGTCTGGGCAAAAGTTACAACACGGAAAAAAAAGTTATGTCGAATCATCATTGCGAGAGCGAGATGATTGTGTCGTAAATAAATTCAACATTTCGCTTGTTTGTGGCGGAGTTTGTGGTTTAAGTGCGCAAGCGGCAGACACTGTAATGTTTTGTTTCTGGGTAAGTAAGTTTACATTCCCTAACAGAGCCAAAAATCTAAAACTCGATCGTGGTCAGCGATCGTAGGGAACATTAGGATATGCGACACACAAGGGGTTCCGTGATTGCATCTGTTACAAACATTTGTTAGTTTATAGACTGACTGCGATCAGTGCGCCTCTCTATTAGCAATCGTACTGACAGCGACCGAACAGAAACCATTTCTTGTGGCTTTGAATTCCTTTGTGTTCTCTCTTTGCTAAAAGAAAATATTTTGTCTAATAAGAGATATCCATTAGGGCATTTTCGTTTTCCTTGTTCATCTTGCGGTCTGATCGGCACATTGAACATAAATAAATCAGCTGGTGCACCGAGATCAGTTTCAAAGTTCGCGGCAACTGATTAGTTAATGAGACATTTTACATCTGAGTAGTTTTGTTGAATAGGGTATTGTTATAGTCTTGACAACCATTGTTATTCAGTTGTGGGCTTCAGAACAATAGCTCGCCCGGGCAAGACGCGCCATTTTGGAACTTATTCAAACTTAGAATTTTAAAACTGAAAGGGATAGTGGTTCTCGTTCACCAATTTTCAAAGTTTAAACGGATTCTGTTTAAGAAAAGATCAATCTTCCATTTGCCGTGCGTGGAAATTTGGAAGTCGGTGTAAAGTTTCAAGAAAATCGCTGTTGAAAGTGGCTTCCATACGAAAAAGGCCCGTTTTTTTGGGATTTTCAAGTGTAAAGGGATAGTCTTTAAACTTTGCAAAACTCATTCGTTTAAAGACAAAATGACAGATACAGCATTCCTCTTCAAAAAGCCGCGCGTGGATGTTTCAGTTATGACTTCTGGAAATCAGAAAAACGAATGTTACCAACGCTACTGAGCCAATTTTGCCCTTTTCTTCTCTTATTCCGGGCTTTTCAAAGCGCGCTTCAATTTAAATTTGCCGCTTCAGCGGTCATGAATAATTAATGATGTCCACGCATTCTGCCCGACGAAAAACAAAAACATTCATAGCGAAATAACTTGTTCAGCTTATTACTTATGATCAAACTGTCTTGTCAATATTGGTGTAAGGTATATTTTTACAGTCCCATTATGTGGTTTGTTTCAGTATTATCACTTTTGCACAGCATGTGGTTTGTGTGTGGGAAAGTGCTCATCAATAAAATTGTTATAGGGATCTATTTTTAAGGAGGCTCGAAAGGGTTTTTAGCCGCGTGCGCGCGTAGCCTACACACGACATAGCTAGAATGCACGCGTCAGCTGAGTGAATCCAAATTTCTATTGATAAGTCGCGCGCGCAAACTACCGGAAGTTAAATGCCGCGTAAAATCGCGCAAACCGGAAATAAAACTTGCCCGAAACATTTGTGTTTATCTCGAAATTTTGCTGGGTGACCCATCCTCATTTTTTGCATGCATGTAACACTAAGTGTGCCAATTCAGATAGAAGCTTTTGGAAGAAAGTTATTCAGTGGAATTTTTTGTAATTCAAAAAATGGCTTTTTGAATATAACTTAAGTTCTACTGAATAACTTTTTGTGGGCCTTTTTGTCATGGTAACGGCTATGACGTCACAACCAGCCTTAAGGTATTGCCCGACAAAAGAGTTGTCAAGATATTCCTAGATTGCACACATGCTCAGAAATACTTTCTTGTAATCTTTCCTCGTTTTAAAAGGTTTATAACATTTAAAAACCCTTTCGAGCCATCTTAAGGCCCATGATGTGGTTTGTTTGAGCAGTTATTATGACTTTTACACAGCATGTGGTTTGTGTGGGAAAGTGCTTATCAATAAAATTGTTTTAGAGATCTA
The DNA here is from genome assembly GCA_964030785.1 of Siderastrea siderea. Lineage (NCBI taxonomy): Eukaryota > Metazoa > Cnidaria > Anthozoa > Scleractinia > Rhizangiidae > Siderastrea > Siderastrea siderea. The sequence goes on along the minus strand of OZ034973.1, from coordinate 41,474,507 downwards.
TTAAGGCCCCATGGTGCTGTTTGTTTGAGCGGTTATTATCACATTTGCACAGCATGTGGATTGTGTGTGGGAAAGTCCTCATCAATAACATTGTTAAAGAGATCTTTTTTAAGGCCCCATGGTGTGGTTTGTTTGAGCGGTTATTATCACTTTTGCACAGCATGTGGTTTGTGTGGGAAAGTGCTCATCAATGAAATTGTTATAGAGATCTATTTTTAAGGCCCCATGGTGCGGTTTGTTTGAGCGGTTATTATCACATTTGCACAGCATGTGGATTGTGTGTGGGAAAGTCCTCATCAATAACATTGTTAAAGAGATCTTTTTTAAGGCCCCATGGTGTGGTTTGTTTGAGCGGTTATTATCACTTTTGCACAGCATGTGGTTTGTGTGGGAAAGTGCTAATCAATGAAATTGTTATAGAGATCTATTTTTAAGGCCCCATGGTGCGGTTTGTTTGAGCGGTTATTATCACATTTGCACAGCATGTGGATTGTGTGTGGGAAAGTCCTCATCAATAACATTGTTAAAGAGATCCTTTTCAAGGCCCCATGGTGTGGTTTGTTTGAGCGGTTATTATCACTTTTGCACAGCATGTGGCTTATGTGTGGAAAAGTGCTCATCAATAAAATTGTTATAGAGATCTATTTTTAAAGCCCCATGGTGCAGTTTGTTTGAGCGGTTATTATCACATTTGCACAGCATGTGGATTGTGTGTGGGAAAGTCCTCATCAATAACATTGATAAAGAGATCTTTTTTAAGGCCCCATGGTGTGGTTTGTTTGAGCGGTTATTATCACTTTTGCACAGCATGTGGCTTATGTGTGGAAAAGTGCTCATCAATGAAATTGTTATAGAGATCTATTTTTAAAGCCCCATGGTGTGGTTTGTTTGAGCAGTTATTATGACTTGCACAGCATGTGGATTGTGTGTGGGAAAGTCCTCATCAATAAAATTGTTAAAGAGATCTATTTTAAAGCCCCATGGTGTGGTTTGCTTAAGCGGTTATCATGACTTTTGCCCAGCACGTAGTATTTGTGTGGGAAAGTACTCATCCCTGAAATAGTTATGGAGATTTATTTTCAAAGCCCCATGGAGTGGTTTGTTTTAGCGGTTATCATCACTTTTGCACAGCATGTGGTTTGTGTTGGGAAGTCCTCATCAATACAACTGTTATAAAGACCTATTTTTAAGGCCTTATGTTGTGCAGTTTCTACGGGGAAAGTTGGCACTGCTGGAAATTGTTATAACTATATATATATATTTTTATGGCCCCATATTGTGCTTTGATTGGGTACATTTTATTACAGTCATATGCACAATATACTTCATGTGTGGAAAACTACTTATCATCCTCAATTGTTTCTCTAAACCAAAGCAATTAAGATGGACTCCGCTCAACGTTCAAGCAATTAGTGCGAAAATTATTAACTAAAAAACTACCGCTTATTGCACGGTAACATTTTGAATACTATTTTAAACAGCTTGCAAATAAAATAAATGTAAAAAGCCGACGTTTTGGCATCTCCATGACACCATTACCAAGACTAAATGAAATTATGCGATGCGAAATTTAAGAAACAAGTTTGTAAATATTTATCATACTAACAACAGCTCTCAAGCAATACTTAAACACTTTCGCGCGGACAGAGTCAGTTTGGAAGTTTAAAAGTGATTCTGTCTGACACGTGCAAACTGACTCTGTCCGCGCGAAAGTGTTTAAGTATTGCTTGAGAGCTTTTGTTAGTAAGCTAATTATTTAGAGACTTGTTTCTTAAATTTTGCATCGCATAATTTTATTTAGTCTTGATAACGGTGTCATGGAAACGCCGAAACGTCGGCTTTTTACATTTATTTTTGCAAGCTTATGCTTTAGCAAACCTCTTTCATTTGAAACAACTCACTTTAATTCACTTCTTTAAGTGACCCCGCGATTTAATTTTCTGGTAAATTTATTCTTGCACTTATTGCTCAAACGTTCAATTGAAATCCCACGTCTGCAGAAAGAAATACCTTTCTTAAAGGAGCCTAGTCAGCCACAATGCTATGCTCGCATCGATAGAGAAATCCACCATTTTCTATGTCATCTAAAATCAGGATTTCTTGACAGTGAATTGAAATCCAGTTACGTCCGCGCCTATGCGGCCAGTTTTGGCTTTCATTTACATTTTAGGTCTTAAAAAGTTATTTGCGGGATACATCTGGCTGGTTATTAGTCTGCTGTTTGCTATTTTTCGTGTGAAATTTGTGAGACAACGCCAGGACTCGAAGCAGTTCATCGCTCCCCTTCGCGTGGCAGTTATACCAAAGCAGTCAAGCTTATCAAAGAAATCATTATTCAAGGACCTATATGCTTACGTGCGAATCCAGCAAAATATATCCAATAGATTGAAATACTGGTCAAGCTTATTGGCCCATATTTTGATTTGTTACGGAGATCGCTCTTCACGGGCTGAAATGTTTTGGTCTTAATATATGCGACGACCGGACTCGCTCTGCAGTGCCGGTAGGGACGGTAAAGAGAAAGCTTCAAAGCCTTCAATTCCTAAGTACAACACTTCAGTTTTCTTCATAAACTAATCCCTGGAATTTCAGAAAAGGAGGAGAAAGAATTACAAGGTTTGAGAACAGAAAAATTTATAAACAAGATCTGCTGGTGATACAGTCCGCTCAGCGATATACTTAAATCCCAGGGGGGTACTCCGAGTTTCAAGTGACGGGGATGATCGAATGGGGGCAAAAATCAAAACCCAAAAAAATCCCTGGGGCTTCCAAAAAATCCAAAAAAATCCCTGGACCAAAAATTAACCCCCAAAAAATCCCATGCCAAATTTCCGAGCCCTAAAAATTTCCAGAAAGGGTTAAATGATATAACGGCGAAAAAACACTAGAAATTGAATTTTTGTGTTTGTTTATATTCATCATACCAGCTGATTTTATCTTTTCCTCATCTGGTTGCATTCTAACAACACTAGGGAGACCCAAGAACATCTTCTGTTTCAAGAATAACATTATGAATGACAACTCTAAACATGACCGCCGGACAAAGAACAAGTTTGGTTGTGATACGCAGGCACTACCACGAATCTTCATATTGTTTTGAATACCCAAAAAAATCCCTACAGAAATCAAGCCACCCAAAAACATACTTGCCAAATTTTCCTACCCAAAAAAATCCCGGAATCGAAAATTTCAAACCCAAAAAATTCCTTGCCATCATCCCCGTCACTTGAAATCCGGAGTACCCCCCGCCCCCCCGGGACTTCAATACGTTTTGTTTTCATGGCAGTTATGTATTTTTGAAATTGTTCGATGATAACAAAGAAAAAAGCAATTAATAAAGGAGTTCTTCTATCTGGAAGAAATGTCAAATCTTCTCGCTTTATTTAGCGCTAATTAAAACTAAATACGGTTCGGGGTGATTATCACAACGGCGTGATCGAGTGAGTTTTGGAAACATTTCTGTCTGAGAAGGATAGCATATGAACACGCACGTTCTTTGGTTTCTTGGTCATTAAAAAGCCGCCTAAATGCGCTGAAAATAACCGAAAGCCCTTTTACTGGCACAAAAATTGATAAAAAAAATGAAGAAATTTCGTCTTCAACCCACAATTTATACTTCTACCAGTTGAACAGTTGTCGTTTGGTCACGTTTGACGAGCAATTTGAGCACAAATGTTAGGTAATAAACAATAACAAAGATGTGGTTGACAAACTTTGTAATTACATGGCAAATAAACTGATTTTTCACCACCTTTCATGATCAATTTTTGCACCGGCCATACGGAGACGTTTATTCAGCCCAAATTTGTGGGACAATTCATTATGCTTTTCTGTTAATATGAAGAGACTGATATGGTTGTATGTCTCCCTCCTGTTGTTTGTTTGGCTCACTAGTACCCTGAACGAAAAAATTCAGAATTAGGCTAAATGGTCATATCTTTAAATGCTTTACCTAAATTCCATAAAAAAACCTCAAAATTGAAAAAGAAATTTCACACACGATTTTTTTAAATTCGACAATGTTAACATTAAGGCACTGAAAAAGGAGAAAAGTACAAGCGGCCGACACGTTTGCGCGCTAAAAATTAGCCCTGCTTGTGCAATGTTTAATTTTTTATTTTATTTTTCATAGACCAAGTCATTTTAGAACAATGCATGGCTGTAACAATATTAACCAAATTCTTGCTTTTAAAAGGTAAATTTTGAACGATCTTTACTACAAACAGCAACATGATTTCAGAAGAAAACAGCAGAGAAAGCACAGAACAAATGTTCTCCTCAACCACATAGAAGTTCTTAAACGTATCAAAGCTGGTGTCGCGGTAAGCAGTGCACTTGCAGAAGCTAGATTTTAATAATAGGTTGAAAATACGGCAAAAGGGGGAAAACACTTTTTAATAACAGGTAATTGTTATGATATTGTTCATGTTTGTTTCCGGCCCGCTCTTAGCAAGTGATCTCCCACGTTATGTAACCATGTGGTCTTGCGAGGCGTGTTCTGAGTCGCCATTCAAATGTTGATGTTGAGGTTAACACATTGAGCGTTCTCAATCGGCATTTACGTGATCGTAACATGGTTCCAGAAGTCAGCATTCGACCAAGTTGTTGAGATTGATATCGCTGCTTCGAAATCTTCAAGTTCCAGCGCTTCGTTCGCAATTGGTAGTAGGTTGAACTCTATAGTTTGCGTTCGGTTCGTTGCACACACTTGTCATGGCTGCTGTTAACACTACCGCTAAAATTCACTCGCCGCTGAATCTGTCGGATCGTTACACCAAGGAGAGAATTGGAAATCATTTCGTCGAGAGTGGAAGTTCAACGAGTTGGCAGCCGGCATTCATAAGAAATCGCAGGAGGTTCGAGTGGCATCTTTGTTGAATGTCATGGAAAAGAAGGCATGGATATGTACGAAACCTCTCAATGGAATGTGGAGTCGGATGCTCTGAAGATTGACAAGGTGCTAGAAAAGTTCGAAGAACGTTGTGTACCAGCTCGTAACGAGACTTATGAACGATATGTTTTCTTCAAGCGCAAGCAGCTGCCGAACGAGTCTCTCGATAGTTATATCACCGCGTTGATGAAATTATCCGAGTCGTGTGGTTTTGGTGCGCTACGTGAATCTCTGGTTTGCGACCGACTGTCGGCATCCTGGGTTTCAAAGAAGACCAAGTTCGCGAAAAGCATCATGGAAAACGAGATCTCGACCTGGACAAAGCTATCGAAACCATTAAAGCAAGTCAAGTTACTCACTCGCGAGCTACGGAGATTTCAGGAGAATTTCACGAGGATATCAATGCAGTAAAGCACAGCTCGAGGTCTCAAGGAAAAAGTAAGCGCGGGAAAACTCTACTGGCATATCTGCCTCCTAACGAGGGACATCCTAAACCTAAAGTGTTTGTATTGTGGTGGTAACCATCTGCTGGAAAGAAGATTGTGTCCGGCCTCAGGTCAGAAATGCAAGAAGTGTGGAAAAGAAGGTCACTTCGCAGTCAAGTGTCGGAGCAAGCCTGAACAGGCGAAAGTTAACATGGTTGAAGAAGTCTTCTACATTAACAGAATTGTCGGTAAAGATCAAGCTCTCGCTCATAGTGAATGATTCAGCTTCAGTAACATTTCATATTGACACTGGTTCAACCGCAAACATCTTGCCGTTACAGGATTACATCCGGGCTACAAATGACTTCAGTAGAGCAAACATTGTTCCCGGACATTACGCTGGTAATGCACGATCGATCAAAGCGAAAGGCGCTGGGTTTTGCATGGTTGAAAGTAGAGCTTAATGGTAGTAAGCATGAACTTAACTTTATTATTGATGGTCAAGAAAGTCACACCACTGTTAGGTTGAAAGTCGTCACTAGGTATGGGTCTTGTAAAGATTATGATGTCTGATGCTGATACCCCATTCAATCAAATAGCTGCTACCCCTGAGCAAGGAGTCACAGAGAACACCTTAGGCGATCCAGTGCTTAGTCCATTCGCTGATGTGTTTCATGGTATTGGATGTTTACCTGGTGAATATAGTATTCAGTTACACAAGAATGTGCAGCCTGTAGTACACCCCCCCCCCCTGCACGTAGAGTACCTGTGCCAAAGAAAGAGGCAATGAAGATTGAACTAGACAAGATGGTTGCAGAGAAGATCATTACTCCTGTTACCGAGCCAACGGATCGGATGTCTAGTGTCCTAGCAGTTCCCAAAAAGGATGGGTCAGTCCGAATTTGTCTGGACCCGAAAGATTTGAACACTGCTGTCAAGCTACCCTCTGCCTACAGTGGAAGATGATGCTTCTCGGCTCACTAATGCAAAGATTTCCAGCGTTGTGGATACCAAAAAGTGGTTTTTGGCAAGTGAAGTTGGCAGAGAGCTCCAGTTATTACACCACATTTAATACCCCGTTTGGTCGTTTTCGGTGGTTGCGAATGCCATTTGGTATAAGCTCAGCGCCCGAACCTTTGCAGCGAAAAATGAATGAAGCAATTGAGGGTCTCCAAGGAGTTCAGGTTATCGCTGATGATTTCCTAGTTTGGGGATTTGGAGACACAGTGGATGAAGCAGTTAATGATCATGACCAGAATTTAACAGCATTCCTTCAAAGATGCCATGAGTTAAATCTGACTCTTAATGTTCAGAAGATAAAGCTTCGCCTGTCTGAAATACCATTCATGGGCCACTTGCTCACTGCTGATGGTATTGTCACCGACCCCAACAAAGTCCGCGCCATACGGGACATGCCTACCCCGACTAATGTCAAATTGCTGAAGAGATTTCTTGGCATGGTTACCTACCTGGCAAAGCTCTTACCAAACTTGTCCAGTGTGTCTGAACCGCTACGGCGTTTGGAGCTGAAAGATGCTGAGTGGTGTTGGCTCCCTGTTCATGATGAAGCTGTCCAGAAAATCAAGAGTCTTGTTTGTGAAGCACCGGTGTTGAAGTTCTATGATGTAACTAAGGAAGTCACGATCGAATGTCATGCCTCGCTCACAGGACTTGGCGCCTCCCTACATCAGGAGGGCCAGCCAGTTGCGTTTGCCTCGAGAGCTCTAACCGCCACTGAGGTTCGTTATGCTCAAATAGAGAAGAAACTTCTCTCTGTAGTATTTGCATGCGAGAGGTTTGATACCTATCTGTTTGGTCGGGACGTAGTTCATGTTAAAACGGATCATCAGCCTCCAGAAAGCATTTTCAAGAAGGACCTTGGCTCTGCTCCCAAGTGTCTTCAACGGATGCTGTTGTTGATGTAAAGTACTAAAAGGGTACAAAGATGGTTATGTCTGATCCACTGTCCCGAGCCTACGTGGACGAGCCTCCCAACCAGACCGAGTTTTGCAATGAGCTAGAGGAAATAGTACTAACAGACAATCTACCCATCTCTGAAGCACGACTGAAGGATTTCAAAGAAGCCACTGCCTATGATAATGATCTTCAGATCCTTATGACCACGGTCCTGGAAGGTTGGCCTAGTACCCAAGCTGAGAAGTTCCAGCGGCAGTTTAGCCTTATTTTCCCTTTCGAGAAGAAATCACTTCCCAAAATGGTTTGTTGTTCAAGAGCGAGCGTTTCATTGTACCTGCAAAGCTTAGAAGAGAAATGATGGAAAAGGTTCATTCGTCCCACCTTGGCATTGAGGGATGTCTTCGCCGAGCTAGAGAAGTGTTCTACTGGCCTCGCATGAATGCCGAAATAAAGGATTACATTCTCAAGTGTGATATCTGCAACTCATTTAAGCCTGAACAACGTCGAGAGCCACTAATGCCCCACGAAATTCCGTCGAGGCCTTGGCAAAGGGTTGCCACAGATCTGTTCCTATTTGATCAAATGCCAGTACCTGATTACTGTTGATTATTACCCTTCCTTCTTTGAGGTCGATAAGCTGGAGATAGTAGATTCCAGAACTGTTATTGACAAGTTGAAAGTGCAGTTTAGTCGCCATGGAATACCGGAGATAGTCATTTCTGATAATGGCCCACACTATGCTTCTGCTGACTTTGCAAAGTTTGCAAAAGACTGGCACTTTCAGCATATTACCTCCTCTCCGCGCAATCCTCAAAGCAACGGAAAGATTGAAAGTACAGTGAAAATGTGCGAAAACGTCATGGAGAAGGCAGCGCGTGGAAAGTTTGATCCGTATCTTGCTCTTTTAGATTATCGAAATAAACCAACTAAACTTGGCTCTTCTCCAGCACAAAGGCTGTTCAGTAGAACTACCGCTGACAAGGAAACTGCTAGAGCCCGAAACTCTCCCCACACAGGATGTCCAACAGGAGCTGATTAATTCTAGACAAAAGCAAGCTTTCTACAAACAGTCAGGATGAAGAAACCAAATGAGTCTACTTGGACTGAAGCTGTTTGCAAGAAAATGATTGGTCCTCGCTCCTATGTTGTTGAATCTGGTAATCGCACCTATCGACGAAATCGTAGACAGCTGAGATCAGCTCCACCAACTGAACCCCTTTCAGCGAATCTGGAACAACAACGAGATACAGAGAGTGGACAACTACCAACTCAGGATGCATTGTCTAAGGGTGTTACAAGGAGTGGTCGTACAATTAGGCCACCAGTCCGTTTTCAGGAATACACTACTTAATAACTGTGCTCAAGGTCTCTTTTAAGCAAAACTGTTTAAGGAAGTTTTTCTGTTTTTCCTTTTGTTTTTTAAAGAACACTGTCTATGGTTTGAGAAACTTTGCTAACAACTCTGTTTGAGACAATTTACATATATATTTTGTTTTCCTTTTTTATAAAAGGGAAGATGTTATGATATTGTTCGTGTTTATTTCCGGTCTGCTCTTAGCAGGTGATCTCTCATGTTATGTAACGTAGACCATGTGGTCTTGCGATGCGTGTTCTGAGTCGCCATTAGAATATGGTGTAATGTTGAGGTTACCACATTGAACGTTCTCAATCCGCATTTACGTGATCGTGACAGTAATGCGTGACCCCTTTAAAAAATCGTGTTGCAGGGGAGAAAGAACAGCCACAGCAAAGCTTATCTCAGGATAGCCTGCGCGCAGATTTCCCCTATTTCCTTTGCTCCACTCGGACATTCTCGTTCCCAGAGCCTACGATCTGTTCTGTCAGCGGTGGGATCGTAGGGCTCTGGTATCAGCCATTACCAGATGTCGTGAAATTCACGACATCCGGTAGCGCATGTCTAATTCGTTAAGGTGCTATTGCGCCTGCTCCGTTCTCGTCCGTGGAGCTCTGGGCAAGACAATTCTGACAACAACTGAGAAATTTGAATTCCTATCGATCGAGTTGTGGTGCTTTATGGATCGACTAAAAGCTGTTCAAGACCCTCTTAATCTCCTGCAATTAGCGCAAAACCTGGAGCTTTAAAAGGAACAAACTTAAGAAGCTGCCTTTCGTGCCGTAGTTGTTCAGAAGAGCGATTGCCCCTGCATTTTGCTCACGGGTTTTGGATTTGTATCTTGCCTGATTAAAGGTATAATATTATTGCATTTGCGTTATATTGAATTGTACAGCTATTTTATTACATTCGTCTGGTTTCTGTTGTATGAGAATGCCAACTGTGTACTTTTCGTTTCGCCACCCCTAAACGCTTTACTGCATTACGTTTTACCCCATCGAAAATTTCCAGAAGCATTTGGCGCCCAAGTTTTTAAACATCGACATCAAGAGGTCATTACAAAAGTTGATGAGACAGTTGCATGTAAGTTTATTTATGGACAAGCTGTAGTTTTGTAGAAAATGCTGTAGCGAGGAAAGAATCGCTGGCATTTAGCGACAATCTCAACACTTTGAATTCAAAATTTGGTTGCTTAATCTGCCCTAAGCCGCATTCTTTGCGTGGAAATTGATCAAGTCAATATATTAATTAATGCCCTGATTAATTCAATCGGAAATAAAACGTTATGCGTAGAAGCCAAAAAATTTTTACGTTATTGCGCATACAGTTTGAATCGGCCAATCAAAAAAAATTAAATTTTTGGCCGTTACCAGAGCTACAAGAGACGTAATTTAAAAAAAGCCGCGTAGCTCTGGGGACGAGAATGCCACTCGGAGCAAAGGAAATAGGAGACATCTGCACGCAGGCTAATCTCAGGAGACATCTGCACGCAGGCTAATCTCAGGAGCGAAATTACTGTAGCGACTCTAAGACAAAGACTTGTGCCAGAGCCGAACTTTTTGCTTTTCAAACGGATGTACGTGTTCAAGGATTTTCCATCACCAGCTCTCTCAAAAAGACGAAGAAAGACGTTCATTACGTGCTTCGAACAAATTCTGCAGTAAAGCAAAATTGAAGGACTTTGTAGACGTTCACTAGAATATGGTGTATTGTAGGCGCGAGAAGCGATGTGACCGGGCGTGTTTCCCACCCTTTTTGTGGTCTTAAGATAAACACGAGTATTTCTAGACTACGAGCAGTCTCTCTTTCCGCTCAGAGACGAACAAGCGCGCGAGTGCGAAATCGCCTGCCGCGTTGAAACGTGACGCGCGTGTCGAGCAGCAAAGCGGCAGGCGATTTCGCACTCGCTCGCTTGTTCGTTTTCCTTGACTTTCTCTGAGCGGAAAGAGAGACTGCTCGTAGTCTAGAGTATTTCAAGAAATGTTCATGTGTACAATTTTCTTGTCTATCGTGTTGTTACATTTTATGGAATTTAAGTAAAGCAGTTAAAATTAAAATCACTTAACTTAATCCTGAATTTTTTTTGTCCAGGGTCTTACAGGATTTCAAATGACAAGGTACCTACAGTAATTTCAACGTGTGTACAAAGAAAAGTTGAAAATCGCTATTTATGATTTTTCTTGTTTGCACCGATTCTCACCGAGTTTACAGTTCCATGCAAGAGCTTTAAAAAATACTGTACAAATGTGTTTGAAGACAATTTCCTCATGTAAATAAATAAAAAAACCTTTCAAGTAATAATCTCACTAGCTCACTCTAAACAAATCACTTGGACTGCAAACCTTCGTTTTTCGTCCTCGAAGTTGTTTCTTTTTTCTTTTCAGGCATTGAAGAGAAATTGCTATAGATTGCAAACTTCCTAGCTTATAAGGCCTTGGTTTAAATCTATTTCTTATACCGTTGACCCTTGCGGTTAACTCGAACCCTCTGTAACTCAAAGCTCGCATTAACTCGTACCAAAACTGATTCCTCCTGGATTTTACCCTTGTTTACTAGAACTCTCGATAACTCGAACTCATCGCTGATTCAATGTAAATTAATTTTCCCTCCAGGTCCTTTTCTAGCCTGCGTCGTGGACATTCTACACCCCCGGTATAGTCCATCTTCGTAACGGCTTCAACAAGCTTGTTCTGGTGTCCCGCAGGATTGCAGGGATATCTGTATCCGTTTCTGATTGGCTAGATTCTTATGTGCTTTGTGAATGGACATTTACTTTCGCAACAGGTCATTCAATACTCTGCATTGCTAAAAATAATAATCGATTGTTTTGAATTTGTTGTTTGAAAGTCAAAATATTCCCTAATTTGTAATAGTAAGCGAACTGAGGACAGATGACAACGTATTTATAATCAGTGCAGACAAATTTATGTGAGCTTAAATACCATTGTGTAATACAGTGGGCCTCATCGGTAACGCATACTGGCACTTCGATTAACATTTCTTTGAAACTTTCTATAATTTCAAAGATGTTTCTTCAAGACTCAGTAAAGAGCGAGCACTCAGGAGAGCCATAAACGAGCACGTAATTGCCGCTTATTAGGACATGCTGGGTGAGTTTTGTCCTCGTCGTCAGTAATCACAACCGCTGGAACTCCAATATCATTGAGATGACGAACCTGGTCTTCCATAAGCGATCGATATCACTACAATAACACTGGAACCACGAGGCCTTTCGAAAAAGCGTACGCTGCTATTGAAAGGCACTGGAAAATCAAATATCTGTCGGTAAATTCACGAATATATTTCGACCTAAAAGAAATTCCCGTAGCGAGTCTTCCTGCTCAGGCAGAAGACTATCAATTTCAAACTGCTCTTTTACGGCTTTGGACGCCCTTTGTCAACTTTCTTCTGCAATCACTTTTTGTATCGAAATCGCCAGCAATGAAAGCTACTGTACGGAAAACCCAGAGATATACAAAAGTACAAATTTATTTTTTAGCATTGCGGGATATCAACGCGATCTGTAGCGTAACTTAATGTTCAAACACAAGACACGTAAGAGTCTAGCCAATCAGAAACGGATATAGATATCCCTGCAAATCTGCGGGATATCAGAACCAGTTTTTGGGAGCCGTTACGCAGACGGACTATATCTAAGTTTTGAGTGACACGTCCTGCTGCACCGTAGGCTTGTCATTTTCTTACTAATATTACTAAATATTAGCCTTGATAACTTGGACCTTAATTATGTATTAAAACACGAGTGTGGCTTTAGAACTCTCGGAAGCAAGCTTTGAGAAAAACTACTGTTTTCAATGAAACTGTTCCGAAGTGAAGCTCAAGTTTTGGGAAAAAATCTTCTAACTGTTGGCTCTGTAACAACGATTGGTCCACAAAGCGTGAAGATTACTTTTACTCACTTTGTGTCTATGTCTGTGCATGGGCACAACTTTGTCATGTCGTGGACTTGGTCAGACCTTACAGACTACATGTATCGTTCATCATAGCAGACCACTGTTCATCATGAGATAGCATTTTATTGGGAGCAACAAAATCAGTCCACATCCTATTTCAGAAGTAATGGCTCAAAACTACACTCTTTGGAACTGTACATACCAAAACCCCTATATAAGGGGGTCACCGGTACGTGTTTGATTTTTCCTGATCATCGTTCAAGGCGGATTGAAGCTGCACGATTCACCATAGTAACTGCGGGAGTTGAAATGAACAATTTTTTTTATCCGTTCGCACTAGGGAGCCATCATGTGTTTGTTTTGTCGAACTGAAAATAGAATTTGAACTTGAACAAGCGTTTTGTGTATAATGGCTTAGCTCCCATGAGTCTCCTGTAGCTTAGTGCTGGACCATCCAGATTAGTATCGAAAGGTCATAGGTTAAACTCCTGTTGGGAGAATGGGGATTCCTTTTTTCCGGGTAGGCCTGTGACACTCACTGATAAACACATCTTTCACAAGAAAATGTCTTCATTCTTGACATAATTGTTTCAACCAGAATTTTGGCCACAATACACTGATAAAATTACCCCTTAAAAATAACTGAACTGTCCGCAAAAAAAAAAAAAACATTCCCTCTCCGTAAACCTTTGGGACATTGATTTCATTGTTGACCGGTTAGGGGTGTGAATAGTAGAGGGAAACGCTGAAGAGAGGAGGATAAAACCAGGATGGTCAAAAGGGTTACAGTCGCCTGCGGTCTTCCCTGACGTTGTCATTCTCACTGTACAGTTCGCTAATGTAGCCATTGTTGTCACAAATTTTGAACAGAGGACCGTCCCGCTCATTAATCTGGTCAGTCCAAGATGAACACTTTTTGTCTCCACCAATGTCCGGGCACGAAAAGCTTTAGATACTATTGCGCTTGCTGCCTCCCCACTTGCCGTACAGGGAACTTGTTGCATTGCCTACAGGGAAATATCAGTCACTTGACATTTGACACTTGAAGTAAACTAATTCAGGAGCTGATGAATAGGTGATGATCATGGCACCCTCGTGGCATGTGATGTAACTTCTTACCCATCCGTTGGTCTAAAGGGAGACTATCATAAAACTAAGGACCTGCTGGATAACCTACATGGAAACATTTGAGACTACAAAACTCAATAGATGTAATAAGATTGGGTTTAAAAGGAAAATGCTTTTGTCTGTTTCAGTCCTTTTCTGTTTTTGTTCTTTTTTTAGCTCGCGGTATTTTTCGTTTGCCACCCTTTCACAAACTAGCCAAATGAATTAGACTAGGATGTAACACAAAATTATAGGAAATGTTGCCTTTGTTGGCAAAAAAGTGTCTGAGAATTGCGATTGAGCTAGAAGTCTGGCAGAAAAGGTGCACAATTCATCTTGGCTTATTCTACACACGAAAGACACCTGCTTGTTGGTGTGAAGTGCATAGCGATTTACTTACTCTCTGAACACCTACAATCCATACGCACGTCTCAATCATGAACCCAATGTATTGCCTGAATGTATCAGAATGCCTACATCAATTCAGAGTTTCAAGCTTAAACTACTAGAATATTATTTCGAAGCCCTTCGTACAAGCTATGATCCTGAAGAGCCTAGAACCTGGAAATCTATATGTGTTAAATGTAAAAATGCTAGACTGTTGAATTGTCCTGTAACTTGTTGCTTTTAATCAGTTTTTGTTTCCTTATGTACCTTGTTAATTAATTAATTTGGGCCCACAGTAATTGGTTCTTACTGTTGTGGTGTCCCTACCTGGTTTTGTAATTGTCTTCAATGTTTTTTATATACGTAACTCCCAGGCGAAGCAAAATAAATAAATAAACAATGTTTTCCAGCGTGAAGGACTGGAAGCGAACTATCACATCTCTTCGTAACTTTCTCGCTATTCGCCAAGACAACAGAAAAGACCACTAGCAGCCCGGTGATCGTAGCAATGCGCATCTTTGTAATCACTTTGCTGTCTATGAGAAACAAATTGATGAGATTTGGGTTTTAGGTTTAAAGCGTGTAGAAGATTTGACTACAGCAAGTTTAAACTAGCTGAAAGAGCCAAATAATGTTCCCATAGAAATACACTTAGTTTAGATTTTGAGGTTAAGTTTAATGTGATGGGTACTATTTTGTTAACTGGAAGCAAACGAGGACGCGCTATGTTACGGATAGTTTTCATTCTTTTCAACTGACTCATAAAGAAAACTAAACAATTGACACCACTAGCCGTGCGTCTTGAAAGATGATCTCACTTTCTCTGTTCAAATGGATCTGTTGAAGTTAGATGCAGTTAATTAGTTTAACGAACGATCTTTTGGCGCTTAAGTTTAATGCTTTCTAGCAAAGCTATAAAGAATTTATGACCGTTTAAACGCTACAGTTACATACATCACCTTTTCGGCCGGCTGTGCTCTGTACACCAACACGTTCAAGATGAACTGATCGAAACCCTGGGATGGTTCATCTTTTAAATTTTTGTTTTCTGTTGTTATAGTAACGGCATTGTTGCTTCGAGAACTTTCATTATTTTTATAAACGCACCTTCTTTGTGTGTGGGGAAGTTCCTGTTGGTGACAATTATTTCTTTAAATTTGTTTTCGAAATGGCTGCAGGGTAAAAAAAATCTCCTTAGTTACTGACACACTTTAACATCTCTTTGGAACTTCTGCAAGAAAGTCTTGATCACTATTATATGAATCGTTGATCATCACCATTATCATCATCATCACCATCATAATCATCATCATCATCAGCATCATCATCATTATCATCATCGTCGTGCTACAAGCAAAAACAAAAACCATCGTCCTAACTTATGGACGTCCTCATATGTTTAAAGTGTCCGGTCAGTTTTGGACTCATAAAGGTATATTATTTATAGTCCCATAATGTAGTTTGTTTGAGTACTTTTAATTATTTTAATTGCACAATATGTACTTAGTGTGTGAGAAAGTACTCATCATTGCAATTGTTATAGAGATTTATTTTTTTAGACCCCAAGATCTGGTTTGTAAGGGTTAGGGTTAGGGTTAGAGTTTTATTGTTCCAATTGCACTGTGTGTACTTTGCGTGTAGGGAAAGTACTCATTATTGCAATTGTTATGGAGAGCTATTTTAAAGGTCCCGTGATCTGGTTTGTTTGAACAGTTATCATCACTTTTGCACAGCATGTACTTTGTTAGAGGAAAGTACTCCTCATTGCAATTCTTATAGACATCCATACGTTTAGGACCCATCATTTTTATAATAATTGTCAGGGATGAGGGAGTACAGTACTCACTGTTGGCAGTTGTAATATTGACATTTTTACGGCCATATAATGTGGTTTGATTGGGTAAATTTTATTATTTCATTCGCACATATAATTTGGGTATGGGAAAGCACTCACCGTTGGCAATTGTTATAAACTTATATATTCTTACCGCCACATAATGTGGTTTAACTGGCTACATTTTATTGTATCATTCGCACAATATACTTTGTGTACGGGAAAGTATACTCACTATTGGCAATTGTTATAAACAGATATGCCCATGATGTGATTTGGTTAGGAACATTTCATCAATTCATTCACAGTTCGGCAATTGTTATAAATATTTATATTTTTATTACCCCATAAGGTGCTTTTGATTGGGTACATTTTTTTACAGTCCGTATGCACAATATACGTCGTGTGTGGGGAAGTACTGATTATCATTAATTGTTTCACCAAACTAAAGCAATTAACATGTCTGCAGAAAGAAATGCCTTTCTTTAGATATCCGAACATTGCATGGTAAATACAATGACTTTTCACTACTTTTGATGATTAATGTTTTTCACTGGCGATAGGGAGACGTTTCATCAAGTCAAATTTTCTGGACAAATCATTTTGCTTTTCATTTTATAAGAAGAGACTGAAATTTTCGTAAGGCTCCATACTGTAATTTGTTTGTTTGGGGTCATTAGTACCCTGAGTAAAAAAAAATTCAGGATTAGATAAATGATGATAACTTTATATGCTTTGCCTAAATTTCATAAAACAAAACAGCAAAAAAAAATTGAAAAGGAAATAATCCTCAATGTTGACGTCAAGGCACTGAAAGTCTGAAAAAATGGGAAAGACTAGTCCTGCACGCTGCCGGTACGCTGTTTATATTTTCTATTTTTCATAGACTGAGACATTTTACTTAAAACAATGCATGGCTACAATATTCACTAAATTCTCGCTTTTAAACGGTAAATTTGAACAACCTTTACCACAAACAGAGACATGATTTCAGAAGAAAATAGAAGAAATGTTTTTCTCAACCACATAGAAGTTCGTGAACGTATGAAGGCAGGTGTAGCGGTAATAAGCAGTGTACCTGTAGAGACTGCTTTTTAATAATAGTTTAAAAATACTGAAAAATGTGGAAAATACTTTTTAATAACAGGTACTGCGTGAGCCCTTTATAAAACGTATTGATGGGAAAAAAGAAAAGCGACAGCAAAGCCTATCTCGGGAGCGAAATTACTGGAGCGACTCGAAGACAAAGATTCGTGCCAGAGTCGAATGTTTGCTTGCCAAACGGATGTACATGTGCAAGGACTCTCCGTTACCAGCTCTGTTAAAAAGACGAAGACAGACGTTCATCACAAGTGTAAAAAAATTTTACAAATAAACGAACTGAAGGACTTTTTAGACGTTCACTAGAATATGGTGAATATTCGGCGCGAGTACCGGATGTGGCCTCGCGTGTTTGCCCACACTTTTTCTGGTCATAAGGTTAAAACACTCGTGTATTTCAAGAAATTTCCATGTGCGCAATTTTCTTTTCTATCGAATTTCGTGTTGCTATTTTCTGTGGAATTTAAGAAAAGCATTGATTCACCTAATTCTGAATTGTTTTGTCCAGGATATTACAGAATTTCAAACAGCAAGACATCGCTGGGCTAAGATCCTTTGATGGCGGTTTCAATAATTTCTTACTGCGTGTACGCGTGAACAAAGAAAAGTTAAAAGTCATGATTTTTGTTGTTTTTTACTGATTCACACCCAGTTTACAGTTCCATGCAGGAATTTTTATAAAGTGCACTTTTAAAAATGCTGTACAAATGTGTTTGAAGACAATTTCATCCCGTAAATGAACAAGAGCCATAAAAGGACAGTGCCCTTAAGGTCATTCCCCTGTATTTCATTACGCATCCTTACTGCCCACGATTTGTTGCGTCATTAGCGGGCGCTCACAGCGCGCGCACGTCCAGGGAGTAATAGGTTTCCTATGAGGCAAAGCTCACCAGGGAAAAGAATAGTTATTTACTCTTTAACAAGCATGGATACCTATCTTTTTGCCAAATATTTTTGACCTACCATTCATCCTCTTTTTGTTCAAAGAGTTAGAAAAAAATCACATGTTCGAAAAAAAATTTATTACTAGAAACGCGTTACTCACGGAGATGAAATCACGACCTCGAGAACACGCACGTAAGGAAGGTTTTAAATCAATTTCGTCTGATGCTTCGAACATCTGCCATAAAACTTCTAGTAAATTGTTCCTTGTTATCGATATTCTACACCTAGTACATTGTTTTAAGATTTGCTGTTATTATAAATTATGCTTCCTCTTCCTACGGAAAGTAGCGTAAACAGATCAAATAAACATGTGTTCGTCAGGCGAAATTGCAAGGAATTATGGGTAACTTGAGACGATGATATCTCGTAAACGGGCACGGCGACCTATTCTTTTTATGTTATATTTCAAAACACTGCACGATAGATAACAACTTGTGAAAGTTTGACAAAAGTCGTATGTTAAATTTGATTTCGGTGGAATGACCTTAATAGCTCAGTTTGAATTTAAAAAAATCCCTTTCAAATAATAATCTCACTCGCTCACTCTCAAAAACAAATCACTTGGATTCCAAACCTCCTTTTTTCGTCCTCGAAGTTGTTTCTTTTTTTTTTATTTTCAGGCATTAAAAGAGAAATGACTCCCGTTAACTCGAACCTTCGGTAAATCGAAGCTCGTGCTAACTCGAACCAACGTGATTTCTCCTGGATTTCCTTCATATGCATGTTTACTACAATTTTACCCACGTTTACTGGCATGGAACTCTCAATATCTCGAACCCCTCGTTAACCCGAAGTAAATCCATTTTCCCTTCAGGACATTTTCTTACTAAATATTACCCCTGATAACTCGAACCTTATTTGACAATTGTGTCAAGAACATGAATTATGTATAAAACACGCGTGTGTTAGTGTATTATTACAACTGTAGCACTCTTGGAAGCAAACTTTGGAAAACTACTGTTTTGCATTCGCGACTCAGCCAAAGAGAATTACGAAGAATTAATCAAGTTAAAGTGGATTCCTTGCCTTTTAGGTGACTTTTCGAACTAAGGTACAGTATATGTGCCTATCTCTCAGGCTCATCTACTCTCGGACATTACGCAATAATGATTCGTTATTCTTCGAAGACTTTAAATAAAACTCGAATGATAGGTTCCGATAAATTATCGATTAGTGTACTTTCGCTGGCTCTTTTTGGGGCCGGTTTCGTTGGGTTTAGGCGGAAAGATTTGAAGATTTTGTGAAGGTAGGTAAAATGTCTTTCTGTCTAAGGTCGCATTTCGCTGCACATTGAAGTAAATCGTTTTAGTTTGCACTCTGTTCTCACCAAATACTAAACAGAAATTACTACCTTTTGGAGAAAGTCGGGCAAAAAGAACAAGGTTTGCTTCCAAGTAAGAATTACGAGTTAACTGTTTCACATTTTCGAGCAAGAACACGAGAAAAAATTGTCATATTTTTGTTAGGTATGCCTATTCTCGGACAGCGCGAAGGCGAAACACGATTTAAGTTCAACAACAGTTGCAGCGGAGAAAATTATTTTTCCAAACTGCTCCAAGCTTAAGCTTACCTGGTTTGACAGCAACCCGTCGGAATTAATTTACATATACAATTTCCAAAAGCGGCAAAATATTTTAACATCGCTTGTTTGTTTCTAAAACAAGCGCGTAAATTTTGCGAGGAAAATGTATCCCTTTAAGTGAATGCAAACTGTAAGCAATTGTGTACTCATAGATTCAAAAATTGGCTATATTCTCGGCAAATTATCTGGTGTAAACTAATATCAAGTTTTATGATTTTGAAACTCCGCCAGAAATGTAAACGGCGGGCGAAGAAAGCCCTTTCGGCGCGTAGTTCACAGGCGGAGCCAACTAAAAGTTGTAAGTGTCATTGAGCCCTACTGGGGGCAGGGAAGAGGGGCATTTTTCCTCACAAGCCGCATGTTTTATTGGACGTTGACACAACTATAGCTCGTTATATCTATGAAATAAAACTATGGGATAATAACCTGGAATTTACTCACGAAAAAAACCTTGTAATAAAGAAGCGCCTGCAGTTTTTTCAAATGTGACCTTACTTCCTACCTGTGATAGCAGTTTGTTATATTCTGTGAATTGTAGATCCTAAAATGCCGCAAAACGTACCTGAAAAGGAAACAACGTATTTGAACGCCATCTCGGATATCAATGAAGGAGGACTCAGCGTGAGAGATGCCGCCAAAAAGTGGGGCATACCGAAGTCAACACTTCATGATAAGTTTTGTGGTAAGACCAATCAGCGAGGAAGCCCGCCTACTGTTTTGGCCCAGACTGAAGAAGAACGCTTTGCCGAATGGCTCATAGAGAGGGCTAGGCGCGGCTTTGGGGTCACAAAAGACGAATTTTTACATTGTGTGACAACATTCGTAGAGAAAGATAACCGAGAAACCAATTTTAAGGACAACAGGCCAGGCGAAAAGTGGTATAGGAACTTTGTAAAGAGAAATCGAAATGTAAAATTGAGAAGTAAACGTTCCCTTGACGAATGGATTTCGGAATTTGAGAAATTCATTGAAGATGTTGGTCTTAAAGATCGTCCTGGCCAAATCTGGAACTGTGACGAAACTGGCTTTGACCTACAAGGGAGAGCGGGAAAAATTATGGGTCCAACTAACGTTAAAGAACAGCCTTACAGAGTCGTTACGGGGACGAAAGAGCACATAACTGTACCGCCCTGTTTCAACGCAGCTGGGCAGTAGATTCCCCCTTACATACTATTTCCTGGGAAACGTATACCAACTCAGTACAAACGTTTGGAGGGCAGCGTGGCAGGAAGCTGCTACTCTATAACTGAAAAGGGTTATATGGACACTGCAACCTTTTATTCGTGGCTTGATAAGCATTTCATCCCCCATCTACCACCTGGAAGGCCCGTTGTTCTGTTAGTAGATAGCGCAGGAGCGCATATCGACCTAGACACGTTTGAGCTAGCAACGAAGAATGGCGTCTACATTTACAAATTACTAAAAAAATGCTACTCACCTCGTCTAGCCGGCGGATGTTGGTTTGCTTGGCGCCATGAAACAATCATGGTACAAAAACGTAAGGAGGTACTCTCAGCAAAACCCAAATACAGACATCACGAAGAAAAACTTTTCCTTTATTTTCTGGGAAGAGGTGATGCGTCCGTCAATTCTGGTCGACGCTTTTAGAAAGTCCGGTGTGTACCCCATAAACCGACACCCAATTTCCCCTGACCTGGTCAGGCCCTCTATATGCCAGCACATGTACCGTTTGAACTCCAGCAGAAACATCACCAGCTACATCCAGTTTGTCTAGTCATGATGCTGCGTTGGCCTTAACGTTACTGTCGCAACCTCAGCCGTTAGACTTGAAGTCTTCTCATTTTCTTCAGCAAGGTGCGTCATTAAATCAGCTCCCTGTTTCTGAACAGACTGTGCCATCAGGTGCAAGTTCCTCTCCAATGCCTCAACAAAGTGCAGTATTAGCCCCGTTACCTGTCCCACAGCAAACTGCTCCTTTAGGCGCAATTTCGAACTCGTCTCCAATGTCTCAGCAAAGTGCAGCATTAGCCCCCTTACCCGTCCCACAGCAAGCTGCGCATTCAGACGCAATTTCGTCTGCAATCCCTCAGCAAAGTACAGGATTATTAGCTCCGTTAGCTATCCAGTAACAAACTGTACCTATTAGTCCACCACCCGCTTGGTCGCCCCAGTTAGCTGGTCCGATGTCTGTGGCTTTCGAGGCTCTTGAAGCGCGCCTCAAACTCCAATCAAGGTGAAGTACAGGCGGCGCATAAATGAAGGTTACGATTTGGCAGGCAGCCCTACCTTTGAAGTGTGGAAGAGGTTGTACACTGTCTCTGTGACGCCAGATTCCTCCTCAACCACACTTCTGCCGGGAAAACAAATTCAGGAACTTCGAGAGAATTTAACAGCCTCAAATTTGCTACCTATGATTCAAGACACCCTGCATTTTCCTTTACCGCCATCACAATAAGTGTCTCCCGTTCTTCAGGAACTTTTAACCTATCCATCTTTTCCTACAAACAACACAGGAGCCAAGCGAAGCAAGAGATCTCTACCGAATTTCATGAACAGTGAACAGTCTATGGAAATCATGCGCGAGGAAAAGCTGAAGAAAGCAAGAGAACTGGCTGCGAAGCAAAAAAAATTAAGAGAAAGGGAAGAAAAAAGGGAAGTTAAAAGGAAAGAACAACAGGAAAAGAAACGAAAAATGGAGGAAAAGAAACGCGCGAAACAGAAGAAGTCTGCAGGAGCTAAGACGAACAAACGCAAAAGCAAGAACGGCCAAAACTGGAGACAAACTTTAGAATTTGAGTCCAGTGACACTACAAAAAACACTTGCAAAGTTTGTTTTACTCACGAGGAAGACAGCAAAAACATGGACTGGGTGAAGTGTGACGGATGTGAACTGTGGATGCACATCGTTTTGCATACCTCTGGGAGTGGATACGAGCACAATTGACAGTAACAATGAATTTTTCTGCCACGACTGTGTCTAAATTAGTATAGTGCAATGTATGTGTGCTATAAGGACCAGACACCCCACGATTACGATTTGCTTTCTCTGTAAAAAAAGTTACTAAAACTGTCCAAATTAATATATTTGGAGAACATTGTAAAGATTTTTCGATTTATGTTTTCTGTAAGGGACTTCAATGCTAGGATATGTCAACTCCATGAAAAAACAAAGAGAAAATTAATGAAGGAACATTAAGGTTAAGAAGCAGTTGAGCTATAAGGTCATAAGTAGTCTCAACCTAAATATTAAAAAGGTCTATTGGAATGTTGTAAGTAATGAGTAGCTCATGCTTCTGAGCAGTAAACACTGACAGAGCCCACATCAATAAATGTTGCGTTGAGTATGTGTTAGTGAACTATTTTTCTGAATACTTTCACTTAAATACTACTACTTCTTATACTTTCCAAATGCAAACAATTTTTAATAACTCGTTAGACCTAAAGCATTTTCCAATTGATTTTCAGCAAATCCAAAATGAGCAAAGTTATCATTTCAAACGCCGTCTTCAAAGGGTATCACGAGTTTCAGATTGATCCTCCACCGACACTGGCTCTTACAGTTACTAAGGAATACGGACACCGACATGATGCCAATGCCTGTTTGATTTGGGTTCCAGAATTGGAAACCATACCGCCAGCCATGTGGAGCATTGCGACTGATCCTAAGAGGGGTGAAACCTTAGAAAACATCGTTGGGCTTCCCATCGAAGGCGTCCCACGAGGGTTGTCATCCTGCTTTAGGGCGCTTTTGAGCTCCCCTGATGTTGACGCCATGAATGGTAAGAATTTTAGTCAAAATATTGCCAGCACTTATCGCTTGCCGCCTAAAGAAAAATTGATTCTTTAAACATATAACCCAACTGACAATTCCTAGGATGTTTGAACAACATTGAGATAAAAATAAGGAAAAAAGAAGCACAACTAACTTGAATTTTTTTTAAGTACACAGACCGGACGCCCTTGCCAAAGTTTCCACCGGGGTCAGCACCACACTTACCCGGCGGAGGTGCCGTGATACCATGCGACTATATCATTTCAGTAACGGAA
The DNA here is from genome assembly GCA_964030785.1 of Siderastrea siderea. Lineage (NCBI taxonomy): Eukaryota > Metazoa > Cnidaria > Anthozoa > Scleractinia > Rhizangiidae > Siderastrea > Siderastrea siderea. The sequence continues at coordinate 41,451,042 of OZ034973.1, read as the reverse complement.
TGCTGCAACGCAAGAAGGATCCAAAGTACAGTCAATGCCGCAGTACAGGAAATGCAGGAAAAAAGTGTCTTGCAAATAAAGATTATGTAAACTGCAGAATATGCGTTGTTGGGTGTTGTTTTATGACGCCGCTAAGTCAGTCACCAGTCTTTCCCGTCCGACAATATTTCTTCGGGTTTTTTCGCTTTAATACTCGAGGAAGGTCTCTCAAAAACTGACTTTAAAATGCTTTTTAAGTCGGGAAAAGGTAATATTTACCTTTGATATTACTTCTTTCGTCTTTAACGAGACGTATATTAACATGATGAAGAGGAATTTTTCCAGAAAAAGCGAGTAATCATCTACGAACAATCGTCCGAGAATAGGGAATACCTGTCCGAGAATAGGCCGCTCAACTTCAACAATATTTTTCAAAATTACGAAGAAACCTCAGTCGTTCAATCAGCCAATCTCTGGGACGTATTTACGTAAGGAAGGAACTACATACCAGGAAAGTTTCAGTTTGCTCCTGCCCTTCTGAGGTAAGTTATTGTGATAAATGCAAAAAGTGTCCGAGAATAGGCACATATACTGTAGTTTTTTAAAAAAGAAGTTTTAAATCTTGTCCTAAAACGCACCTTTTTAACTTAGCTTCTAATATTTAGGATTTTTTATTCATTCATTTCATGTTTTAATATACATGGCAATAGTTAGCAATTTTAATGATTGCAATAATTTTTACAATTATTATTTAACAATTATTCGCCTCAGGCTCGGTAAATATTCGCCAATATTTACCGAGCCTGAGGCGAATAATTGTTTTAGTATAATTTTGGGATGTGGACCTCAAAAAGTAAAAAAACAAAAAACAAAAAACAAAAACACCAAAAAAAAAAACAAAACAAAACAAAACAAAACAAAAAAAAAACGAGCTAAAACTTGACAAACAACACACGAAAAAAGTAACTTAGCTTAGCAGCCGCGAATGAAATGTTATATTCACGGCGTAGCGCGGTGAATATATAGCATTAAAATTGTACCAATACTACATATGTACCAATACTACAATATTTCATATAGCCTTTATATAGGTCTTAGTCTTATTGTTATAATTTAGTTACATGTAATGTACTGCGCTTTTTATCATTTTATGTTAGAAAGCGCCTTAGAAGTCAAATTAATCGTTAAAAGTCAAACTAATCGTTAATCAGTAATCGCTCTGACGAAGGGTTAAAGCTTGAAGTGTCACTTCTTTAATCTCTTTACCGTAACGGCCAATCTACCTTATATCAGCTCAGGAGGATGTAAGCATCGGTCTGATGAGCCACGCATATGGCTTTAATTTTTTGGATTCTGATGAAATCATTTTGATCATAAGCCATAAACTGGGGCGAACGACCTCATCAAAAACCTTAACAGCGCAACATGGTTTTCATTCTAGTTTTGGGTGCATAAGGCCCGCCGAGCAATAAAATTTTGGCCCTAATTAGGAGAGCCAAACTATAGCTAGCCCTCAAAATAGTACCGCAATTACTCACTGACACTGCCTTATTAAAGGTGGGTTATGAATTTGTGCACTGCAAATTAAAGTGATCTGTGTCAGATCCAGAGTGCTCTGATTTGACTCTTTTTGAACTTATTTTGGTCATAGGTCAGGCCAAAACAGCCCCCAGATCAACAAGCGTAAAAGTCCCCAGTTTGAACCAATTTAGCTCCTTGCTACCGGCCTACTCCTTATAAATGGAACTATTTTTCCTCAATTAGGAGAGCCAAATTAGCCCCCCAAATAGTAATGTACTTTATTCACCAAAAAGGCCCCAGTTTTGGCGTGTTATACATCCTCCAATGACATCCTTTGCTTTGGTTTGGAGTTCTCTCTCTCCCTCTCTCTTTTTTCAGTATGATGATGTCACTCAGTCATTGAAAATGATGTTAGATACATCGAAACGACGCGTCGTTTTGTGCTTTTCTTTTGAAATGTCTCAACAAACCTTTAGTGTAACTAGTTCAAGAAAGTGGTTCAAGATGCCTTCCTTCCTTCCTTCCTTCCTTCTCAGTTCCTTCCTTCCTTCCTTCCTTCCTTTCTCCAAAGAACAAAATTTCCGAAAATTGTCAATGCTGTCGATCTTCATTCACAGACAGTTGGTCATTCCACAGTAGTATAGGGCGCACCGAATTAGCCGTTTTTTGCGCAAGAATCTCATTAGCATGCGCAGGAATAAATTAAGTAGGTGACATCATAGGCTATGGTCTTGATCTCATGAATAAAATGCGGTGAATTCTCATTAGCATATAACTGGTTTGACAGGTTTGTCAATCACGTCAGGTTCTATTTTTAGCTTGTGGTGGTCTTGATTGATATAACCGGTTTGACGGGTTTTTTAGTTATTTTTGGAACAATGATGTCATAGTATATTTTTATTGTTCTGAAGCCCATAAAAGCTTTATTTACTAGCAAGCGCCAACTCGCATCTCATTTGCGATTGAAAATCACTGAACCGTGACGTTCTTGTGCAAGCTTCCATTTCTTGCCGCTTTCAGACAAGCATTGTTCTTTAACAAAAGAAAACAAATTTTCGGTTCATTGATTCATAAATTGTGAATGTTAATGATGGCGCCAACAAAGCAACTACACACAGATTTTTTATCAAAAGTTTTTATTTCAATCGCTCAACTAGTACAAAGCAAAGTCCTTAATACATGACTAATAGTCCTCTACTTGAGAATACTTGTAAGGGTGGCTTTTTCGAAGACGCCGGGACCCTCTTGAAGGGCGATCATCTTCCTGGATTGCTGGACATTTCTCTTTGCTCTTCAGAGTAAGGTAGACTAGATTCTTTGCTTCTCGAATTCAACTGTTGTTTAAATGTCAAATACTTGTTTTGCGAGTTGGCGCTTGCTAGTAAATAAAGCTTTTTTGGGCTTCAGAACAATAAAAATTTACTATGACATCATTGTTCCAAAAATAACTAAAAAACCTGTCAAACCAGTTATATCAATCAAGACCCCCACAAGCTAAAAATAGAACCTGACGTGATTGACAAACCTGTCAAACCAGTTATATGCTAATGAGAATCCACCGCATTTTATTCATGAGATCAAGACAATAGCCTATCACATACTTAATTTATTCCTGCGCAGGCTAATGAGATTCCTGCGCAAAAAAACGGCTAATTCGGTGCGCCCTATACAACTTTCCACATAGCTGTTGTGGTTCAATTTTATCCTTGGTTCAATTTTTATTTTTCTTTGTTTTATACTCATTATCACACATTACCACATACAAAAACAAAGGAAAATAAAAATTGAACCAAGGATAAAATTGAACCACAGCATAGCCATATTATGATATGTACAGAACTTCATATAAAAAAATCTTAAAACAGGTTGAGGTGCTCGTTTACGACAAAGCACGGCGTTATTACTAAACGGGTCAGCATTTACTCGCAAGACGCGCCTTTTCTTTGGTTAACGTCAGAGAGTCCAGAATTCTTTTTGTATGGGTGCCAGGCTTTTTATAGCGGGGTATTAGCGAAAAACCTTTTTTCGCAGGTCTTTAATTTCGTGATTAAAATTTATGTTTTTGCAATCGTGGAAATTAAGTCCCGCGAAAATAAAAAACAATAGGCTACACAATAAGCTCTTGGAGCCAGGGTATTGATTGGTGAAGATATTATTAAAAAATGTTTCGGAGTGAAGGTAAACCGGTGACAAGGTAAGGTAAGGGGCATGTCTATGTATTTAGCACAAGCAGACTCGTACTCAGTCGCCACTTATTTATTCCTTTTCGCATTGGACTGTGGGAAGGTGATCAACGCGTGCAAAGCTTTTTGGGACGGAGGGAGAAAGAAGTGACGACGCTTCGCAATTTTCTTCCGTCCTTCCCTTGATGCACCGCAAACTCTCAAATCCTACCCATTAACCACGGCGCGGACAAGAGAAGCGACTGGGTACGAGTCTGTAAAAAATATTTTTATAAAGTACTTATAATTCCAACTAGTACAAATATCCTGTCGGTTTTTCTTTCCTAATATGTCAATTTTCCTGGTTTATCACAAAGAATATTTACTACCCAAGAGAAAAAAGTTACCAATTCCAAAACAAGTTACTCCGTCATTTTTTTAGCGCCTACTCAAAAATGAGAGTGTATTTGATCGCGCAATTTTTCATAGGTTGAGACATACTTGAGCAAGAGAAAACTTTTTCCGTGTTTGTATAGCCTGATATAAGCATGAGGGGGTTGGGAGAATTCGAGACAGTTATGCAAACCCGAGACGAAGTCGAGGGTTTGCATAACTTTCAAGAATTCTCCCAACTTCTCGAGTGTTTATATCAGGCTATGCAAACTCAGGAAAAAGGTTTTTTTATTGCTTTTATAAAATAACTCAGATACTACGCACAACTGTGTTTCCATACTGTCATGCAAACACACCCCTCTCAGCCAATCAGAGCGCGCGTAGTATCTTAGTTATTTTATAAAATGTAATATCCGCTACCTGATCGTTTACATGAATGAATAGTACTTGAATATTACGGAATCAGGGGCTTTCCTCTTTTCTGTCTTAGATTTGTTCGCTACTACAGTAGAGCGGAGTTGATTTTGCAGTTCTTTTCCTCTCAAGTGTTGTGGTAATGGGCGATTAGAGGCCCGGCTTCTAAGCAACACCAGTGTCTCATCGTCTGAAATATCCCCGGATGTGCTGCTTCTCCCATCTTCTGAGCATGCGCTGATAGTTGACACGGGTGAAGGCGAAGATGCAATGAAAGAAGATATTTCGAGGTCAACTAACGTGGAATCTGTTTCCGATATAGTGCTTTGTGTTCCCTCCCTGCGGTACATGCGTAAGAGCCTTATTACAGAGAGAAGCTCTATGTCTTCTCTCACATGGTCCCTTGCAAGATTACTTGTCAATAAATCCAATCTCCCCAATCCATGTTCTTGGTATAAACAATCTAAAGCAGATATGGTTAAAACTACTAAGTTCTTCGTGGATTCTTCACCATCACATTTCTCCTCTTTAAACGTAACTTTCTGGTTCTTTGCATTTTTCTGCAATAATTTAGAATTTCTAAGTTGGATTCTTCTTGCCCTACGACGAAGTCGGTTAGATTGAAACGCTAAAGTTGAAAAAGATATGTTTGGTTTTTCGTTTGGTTCTTGCAGTTCAAGCTGTCCATGTTCATTTTCGTCCTTATTGTCAACTGACTGAGCAGCATTTTCATGTTTTGATTTATGACAATCTTCAGTTGCGTTCTCGCGTTGACGATTTCCGAACCCCAAAAGTTCTCTTAGCCTTTCAAGAATGAAATCTGCCATTTCAAAGTCCTTTGATTGTTTATCAGTGTTATCTTTGACTTCCTCGTAAGAATCGTTCAATATCGCGACAAAAAAGTTGACGAAAATGAAAGCGTTCAGCAAAATAAAGGAAAATCCAAACAGTGGGCCAAGAACGCGGTTAACTCGCAACAGGTCCCGTAATCCCATTTTCCCCCCAAGACACATGAGGAACTCGGAGTAAAGGGTGTCTTGAAACGAAGAGTATTGCTGCATGTGGCTTCCCATGACAAGCCTTCCAAGTTGAGCATATGCGAGAAAAATAATAAAGAAAATGACAGAATAGGACAGGAGCAGTCTTCTGGACTCACGGAATGATGATATGAGCATACTAACATGGGGATTAAAACGAATCACACGAATAAGTTTCACAGTTGCAATGAAAACTGCGATCGCTAATACTCCATTTTCAGCATCATTCCATTTGACAGAGTCTTGAAAACTTACTGGAATATAAGGATTTTCTTTCACTTTTAAAGCATTTTTAACAACGAGCTTTGACTTGACGACGTAGAAAATCACAACTAAAAGAGAGATAGCTATCTGTAAGATTTCGATCCAATTCCACGCGTCTCGGAAATAGCTGCATTTCATTAGGTACATCTTGTAAGATTCTCGAAGAAAAAACAAGACCGCAATGATGATGAACAGAAGTTGGCATATAAGGTAGAACTGGTAAAACCCTGTTTGAGTGCTTGTCAGTGGAAACGTATCGGTTCTTGCAAAAGGATTGCCGTAACCAGTGGGCAATATTTCGTAATACAATGTTGAGATGCTAAGGTAGCCTGTATTTGCATTATAAATGTTGAATTCAAGCAAAACAGCCCGGGTTTGTCGGTCGATCCAGCCGTATTTACGCAAGTTAGAAATGACTGGCTTCGCGATGTCACTGCTGTATCCCAAATCTGCAACGTAACCTCCTCCATCATAAAGCCCAAAGAATCCCCAGCTCGGTGAATTCTGAAGCTTCTCCTGCGATACGTAGTTCCATGGAGTCGGGCATAGGTCAGAAAAATTGGCCCAGTCTGCAGAGCCACTGAAAGGTCTCCAGCCTGGCAAGTTAAATGGGGCTATATCCTCTTCGCCGAAACTGTAGAAGTCGTTGCAATGTTTTATTACATGTCGAGCCTTCTCCGGAACGGAACAAGAATCTGAAACATAACGCGACTGTAAATCAAAGAAATTGCAAGGGTTTTTGGTATAATTTCTATTTTTTGTAGATTTTGTACATATACGGCTATTTACGGGGAACCTATCATAGTGGCAGGTATAGATCTTATAGGGACCAGGGACCTCAAAACAGCCAAAAATCCCAACTGGCAGGAGGCAGACTAGCTGGCTATTTACAAGTGTGGCCAAGGGGTTGAACCCGGGTCGGCTGGAGGTCAGGGCAAGACTTGTACCTGGGACCTCCGGATTTCAAGTCCAGCGCCCTAACCACTCGGCCACACTGCCTCCTCCAATAAGTGTGTTGGGTTACAGTTTGCCTTTACGAAAGTGGATTCTCACATAGTTGAAAAAGTCGGGTGGACTTTTTCATGTGCTTCCCTTGTGTCAAAAACGAAAATTTTGACCCCTCCCCCTACTCCTAAAAAAAAAGAAAGAAAGAAAGAGAGAAATGAAAAGAAATTGTCCACGGCATTTTTCCCTGTAAAGCACAAAACGAAATATGCGTAATGTCCCTTGACGGTTTAACGTTCATGGCTCACTGAAGTCTTCACCTTGACGTTGAAGTGAGCCTTCAGGTCTTGCGTGTATTTTAGGCTGACAGTGTAAATAGTTTCATAGCCCCGCACAAGTACTGTGAAGTCGCACTCGAGTCATAGCTGGATCACTCGTGCACAAAGCCGGTAACATCAAGTACCAAGGATTAGTTGTACTACTGCTAGTTCTAGTGTCTCATTGGTCTAATTTTCCTCAAAGTTCCCTCGTACCCATTTATACGCCTCTGTAGAGAACGACAACGTAGAAAAAAAGGTTCGTTTATCAGGAGGCAGCAAGACGGCTGAGGCCAGGCGCTAACCACGTGACCACCACGACTACATTGCGCACGAGGCCTCTAAAAGACTAATTTTCGAAAATGTTCTCAACGTCTTCTGCTTGTTTCTTAGGGTAGAGCATATGGCATACGAGTAAACACCACTACTTTAAATAGAGTTTGTCGAACTATTTAATTTACCTTTCTGAACTCTCAGTTGTCTTAGTTGAGGCATTCCCAGTAGAATAGACTTCTTGTTGTTAACGTATTCCTGCTTCTTTGCTTTCTCGTTGTTGTACCACTCGTTGGCGTAAATGCCGCCTACAAATTGTCCTCCAAGCCACTTCCAAAAATACCGTGGGTCTTTAGCCTAGAAAAAAAAAGTAACCAGCAATATCAGGTGGGCCAAGTGCTTATGCGCGAGGTGCAAGTGCGTGTAAGAGCCTGGGGACGGGTGGCGTGTTAGCCGTTGACGTCATAAGTTCGCTCCAAAAATCGAGTGAGCGCAAAGGTAGTGCATGATTACTGCGTTAACATCAAAGAACTTCCCTAAAATGCAATCAATCTGATTGATTTCGGCAGTACACGATTAAAAGCAGCCACAACAGGAACGATAACAATAGCAACAACAAGAAAATAACAACAACCAGGACAATTTTGGAATTTTGAGATGGTCAGTGAACCTGAGAATCATTTTTTTCAGACCTTTATGTCCGTTTTTTTTTGTAACCTATTTTTAACAACCCTAGAAGTGTTTGCCCCATTGTCAGGCCAAAAGGACAAAAAATCTGTATCCCGTTTTAGAACAAAATCAACGGTTCATGAACCATGCCTTTTGCTACCGTCTGGAGGGGTACTTAAAGTGGTATGGTACCCTAGAATTCGAGGTTTAGGTCGCAAAAGTCATTTTTTTGAAACTGCAAAATTGTAACCTTTAGTCACCTGTGAATTCTACCGTGAAAGTATTTCACTTGATTTCCAGCATTAAGTCGGTGAAATTGACGAAATCTGAACAGCAGTACGAATTTTTTCCAACGCAACGGCCATAGCAACCATTGCTTACATTTATTAAATGCGAAAAAAATGACTTTCTAAAAGGAAAATCATCCCCCCCTGTTCAACTGCACAAACCGACGTCAGTGTTCTTCTAGAGAAACACCTGTCTGAGAAGAGGAGAGATTTTTGGTGGCTGCGTTTTAATTGACAAAACAAGTCCTACTTCTTACAAAAAACGTGTTTTTCTGAACTGAAAAGTCATTCAACTTAAATTTCAATGTGACAAATTTCATTTGTCAATAGTTTTAGGGCAATAAGCGACGAATTACTGTCGAGAATTCATTCCTTTATCTTTAAGACCGTTTTTCTCGAATGCCAGAATTACCAGGAATAGAGGAAACCTTTGCAAAGATATCTCCCTTGCATTTTAATCTACTGTTCTGAAATTTTCATCAATATTAAAGTACTGTTTTTCCGGTGCAATGAACCGAAAAAAGAGTATACAGGTTTGAAATACGTCTCATCAATTGACTCTTTGTGTAATAATTATTTCCTGTTACCTGAAGTTCTAAGAAAAAATTAACAAAAAAATCGAATGCAGGGAAACTGGCTTATTTTTTAGGTTCATTGCACAGTCATGTCATTTATGTACATTTTAGAGTTGGTTTGATACTTTTCCAATCGTGCATCAGTAAGTTATCGTTGTTACCGTGAACATCGCTTTTCATAATTTAAGATGTTAGTTAATCATTAACTATTGTGACATATGACCTGAAAAGACTCTATTGATGTTAGAGCGTGAAGCCCTATAAAGTGATGGTAGACGTTTCCCACAAAGTTCTATTCTAAAAAAAAATCATCTTTTAGGGTACCATTCCACCTTAAGTTGGAAGGTGACGTGGACATGTGGATTTTTGGTTTTGAGTCTTGTGAATTTGGTATCTTGACTGGTTCAAAAATTTCACCCGGTGAATTCTTGTTTCGCTCACGGGTATTTTTATGTGAAGGCCTCCCCCCTATTTCCCCAGACGCTTAGCAGCAAAACACACTTAAACTCAACATAAGCGGACTACGCCCTATTTTGGTCTGCACTAAAAAGCATTTGTAAAGCCTGTTACCTACCAATGAAAAGTTACTGAAGGTATCTTTAAGGTTTTTAGTCATCAGGTATCCATGATAATTTCTATTGCCGTAACATACAATCATAAGCAAGGATAGAAAGAAGAGATAGCCAGCCAATTCTCCAACAAATGAAAACATTTTCGCCTCTTTTACTCGGTACTCCCGTGCAAGTTTAAGATCATCTTCGTGTGGGACATCTACCTTGACACTCTGCGAGGCATCAACTTGTGAAAGTGTTGTATCCATGGATATCTGATGCTCGGGTTTGGATGGATGACTGATTACTTCAGTGTCATTTTTATCACTAAAGAGACAAGCGGTTATCACCATAATAAGTAAAATTTTGATAGGTTGTAGAACAAACAGATCTTCTGTAAACGATACAAGCATGGAGGATAGCCACTGGTTTGAGATGTCCTTTCCCCATTGCAAGCTGAAGAAAAACGTAAATGTTGAAGATAAGGCTATGGTGGCAAAACTCAGAAACCAAGCGATGTATATACAATAATGAGGCAGCTTAAAGTCCTTGTCTCGCACGCGCCTTAACATCCTAATCCAAAACGTGTTCTTTTCCTTTGATGCACCATCAGCGCCTTTTATCTCCTCTGTGATGCTCAAAATTGAATATGCGCGGCTTCGCGAAGACGCACGCCGACTTTCCAGTTTGGTAACATCTACTTTGTTCGAACTTTTTCCAGCACTGTTTTTGAAAAAAGCCATGATCACTAAGTTTACAGGAGTAACTACTAAGGCACTTTCTAATCCCACTACAATCTGTCTCCAACTAAATTTTAGCGGGCCAATCTGTATTGTAGGGTCGGCTACCTTGTCCGTCCGGTAAAACAAGGCATTAGCTAACATGGCGGACAACAGAAGACATGAGCAGCACGTGGCTCTCTGGACGCGAGTAAATTTGCTCTTGGGTGGCTTGGTAACTACAGATAACCACAGATGCCCTTCGGTAAAACTCCTAGAACCTCGTGAGTTCAACGAATACTTGAAAGACTTCATTTCTGATGGGGATGTAGGAGTTATGATTTTCTCGATTTTTCCGTCGCCTTTTTCCAACGCCAACCAAGTGTTGTTATAAAAGGTCCACTGTTTTCCTGTTTGAAGATCTTTGATAATTGAGTGCCCAAAAAACCACGAAGGATGTTTTCCAGAGTTATCGTGCCACACATGAATGTACTGAACTTCACCTAGTGAAGCTGGAAGGTGAATTACGAACGAGTCTTCGTTTCCACGTGCTAGCACTGTTCTTGACTTGATCATGTTCTTGTGTAGAATTATGGGCTGGCTTTCTGCCTCGCTCCCGTGAATCACGATTGCAACATTAGCATCGGTTCCAGAATCCTTCCACACTCCAGTTACTACCGTCAGTTTGTACTGAAAGCTTCCTTCGGGTGTTGTGTTCAGATGCAAAGCTGGGCCACTCTAAAAAAAAGGGAAAACGAAGTAACATAACAAAGAATGAAAATAAAGTATTTTCCATTCAGTGCAGGAAAGACGAAAGCTAGAGCCTTTGATAAGGGTAAGCTTATCTATTTTTTGGTCTTACTGTGTGTGCCGCAGAAGTTCTCAAAGAGAGGAAAGTTTCAAACTGATGACTTAGCATCATTCAAGCATGGCTCTGATTGGTACCTAGTAAAATAAATTTTTCAACCAATCAGAAGCCACTGTCGAGATCGGTGGGTGTACCAAACCATTAGTATAATTTTTTCAGCTTTGAAGCAGTGTGGGTTCTTCGGAAGGTTGCTAGTTCTCGAGGGAAAGAAAGTAGGCCGCAAAGATGGGGCTTTTTTTCTCAGGCTATTCGTACAATCTTATCGGTAACAATAATCTAATCGGCCATTTGCCTCGCAACCTTTCTTGCAAGTTGTTTTGAAACACGTGGACAGTTGCATTAGCTAATGCAATGGGACTAACACGTTGAACACCATGTTAATTACATAATGCAAAGTCTTACGCAAATTGACAATTTGCAGCACTAGTTCAGAACACTTGTAAGCGATGTTACAAAGTCGGTGGAATCAGTGGTATTCGATACTCCTCAAAAATTCAAAGTAACCCTAGCAGTTGACCACTTAGCAACTGGAACACAGCTATTATGCAGTCGCGAATGGGAGAACTGTGCAAGATCTGTCCTGGCCAGTACCCTTGAGAGTTTCAGGATTCTGGCCCTGTAGGAGATTTGCGTCATGAGCCCTCCAATCTCGTCCAATCCCTGTTCGCCGTTCTCCGTTTCTGGATTTAAATAGTAACATTTGTTTGCGGAAAAAGTCGCACAAACTAATTGCCTTTTGTAACAGATTCCTTATGCAAAGTGGTCTCTTTTCCTTATGTAGTTATCAAAAAGAAATTGGCGGAGCAGGTAAATTACAAGTCTCACCTTCGCCTTATCTAGATTATCAGCTCTTCTCGCAAATATAACTACCAGGATATATAATAGTAAGGCAGTAATCAGAGTACTGAGAACGGCGATGTTTCCAGTTTCATGAAGTCGTGCCAGCTCAGTGAAGACGACATCAAAATCCAACGTGTTTGGCATCACCAGAACTCCTCCGCCAAATGACGTCAGGTGGTTACATAGGCAGTGAAGAGACGTCGCACTGGAACTCGGTCCTACCTTAAATTTAAGAAGCATATAACTAGTGACTTTAAGGCTACACTGATACATTAATAATATAATAACGTTACAATATAACATAATAATATAATAATATATATAATATAATATTATAATAACGTGATAGTCCATTTCGAGTTACACTACACTGATACATTAATAATATAATAACGTTACAATATAATATAATAATATAATAATAATATATATAATATAATATTATAATAACGTGAAAATCCATTTCGAGTTAAAAGCGCAATGAAAAAAATTACAATGTCACTAAACGGTTTCGTTAATTTAAAGAAATAAATTCCATAATCATGCATGAAACGACCTAAAAGGGGAAGACAGAAGTGGAGTGGGTGAGCACTGTTGATGGCTGGGACGGTCACATGCTTGTTCGAACTGAGGCGCCTGTTTGCGTTTTATGCTCGACCCCTCACCACACCAACATTAGTTTTAAATAACAAATTTGTCGTCATCAAATAAAATTAGTCCTAGATCAAACACGCCAGAGTGGTTTATTGTGGACGATAGAAACCCTGAGAATCTGGAGATATACTCTCCGAGCAAGGCAAGGTTCTTGCAACAAATTCATCACACTTATAAGAACGGGATCCGACAATCGCTTATTCGTAGCTTTCTCAGCGTTGATTTAAAAACATAGAGCAACGTGACTAGTTTTTTATAGATGTAGCATACCAAAACTTTTTATGTCACCTTTATATACAATTTGCTTACTTTGCATCCCCTGGACGACCAATACTCCTCCGTACTGTCCCAAAACAGACATTCTTCCTCTAGGATACTCATGGTGTAATTCATGTCTGTTTTGGGGTCATAAACCGGTTTCACCGTGATGTTCTCTGGCTTCGGAGGGTCCTTGAACTCAACGCATGATCTCTTCTCTCGGCCCCTACTGAAACAGGACCTCTTCTTCCGTCTCCTGGCCTTTCGCTTCTTCCGTCTTTTGATCCTTTCTCCACTTTTCTCATAAAGTATTCCAATGAAGTAAGTCCCCGGTCTGCTTAACACTTCTTGAACAAGAAGGATTTCGTATGCCCGTTCGCTACAATCATCATTAGAATTCTGGGAAGTCAAGGAGCACGATTCATCCGGGAGTTTCATCTTTGTATCATATTCTGTGACTGTTGGCCGCTGTCCGTAACGCACAAAAACTTGGAACTCAGCGGGTACTTTTGGCTTGATCTGCAAAAAACAGAAGCTGTCAATTTGCAACAGTGCTTTTTTGATACAATTTTTCATGGTATTCCCACGTATTCCTTGGTGAAACAAAAATCAAAGTTATCACACATCAGTGCATCGCAACTGCAGGGGGAAAACCGGCGCAATAAAATAGAACGCTGCCTATTCGAAATTAAGATTGTTTGTGTTTTGGGGTGATTAACATGCTATTATAAGAAACATGCCAAAAAAATCTGTTTTTATAACCACAGATTACTAATTAAGATATTACTCAGAGAAGAACGAAAGAAAACAACACCGACGCTACAGGTTGTTCTTTACGGTTTTGGTAAGAGCATCTTAGTTCTTGACTGTTTGATTTCTTGAACGATCGCTACATAAGAGTTCACTTATTGTAGGAAGCTTTTGTTAACGCACATCCTGGACTTTGCCTTTCTTGTTTGAATAAATAGTAACATCATAATACTCACTCTAAGTCTAATAGCGTTACCATCAGCGAATGGAAAGTCAATTTTATGGTACTGCATTTTCCCCTCACTGCTGGGCTTAACAAAGAATGACTTTTTAGACTTTTCTGGTTCTGGAACCGGCTCTCGAGAGATCTTTAGTTCCACATCCTCCGCGCTGTCTTTGACGGCCAAAGTTTCTCCTCTGTGATCTTTGAGAGCCAAACTCAGAACGTCAGAAATGACAAATGCTGAACTGTTGTCCCACGTGAACGGATTGAAACTACTAACGGTCATCTGGTGGGAAAAGGAGAAATGTTTAACACACAGTGACACGATGTTAGCAAGGCTAAGGGAGTTTATTTGTTTCTTGTAACAGGAAGGCTGAATAGCTATAAATCCTGCAAGGTTGCAGTCTTACATCCTTGCAGTAGAGAGCATTGCCAAAAGCGCGTCACGTTCCCCTTGTCAAACGAAAATAACGAGTGACACGTGGCACAAAACTCAGACGAAAACACGTTTAGTTTTGGACTTGCATTTGATTAGCGGATGACAATAGATCTGAGCAAAAGAAATAATTAAACAAACCGCACACTGCAGCCAAAGTTGTTCTGTGTTGCTCGTTCGTCATGTCTATGAACACTCCTTTCTCTGGGGCCCGTTTTTCGAAACTTCTAATAACTTGCCTGGCCTGAAAACTACTTTATGTTCACAATATTCTTCAACAGAGACGCTAGTTTTGTTGATTAAAAAAATAAAACCTTTTTTTTAATTAGTTTTATGGACCACAAGCACTGCTAAGTTTGCACTTGTACATAATCACCAAACGGTGAAAAACGGATTTGAAAACTTTTAGCGCCCGTTAAGTGGTCGGAGGTGTCAAGAAACTAACCCCTGGTCGTACGTATTATCGAACAACAACAACAACAACAACAAAAGCAGCAGCAACCACTAAAACAACAATAACAACATAAACAATACAGTAGCACCCAAAAAAACAACAACGACAGAAAGAAAAATAAGCATGCTTACTACTGTGTCAACGAACTGAGCATCTTTGGCTTTTTCATCAGTGATGGCATTAAAAGGAAGTTTAAAGCCCACGTCATCTTCCGCAAAGTCCGTGTGTGTCTGTAGGGAGCTGGGACTGAGTTTCCTGAGCACCATATCCAGAGACCGAGTTTTGACACGATAAGGGTCCTGGTCAGCGACCATTCTCGACAACAGAGTAGTTCCCACATCATCAATGAGCTTTTCAGTATCTTTGGAGATTTCTTCGCTCTGTAAGACAAACAATTTATAACGAGAAAGATGTAAATTGTGGACTTCAGACTGTATTCATTTTTCACGAACATGGACGATATCATGACCTTTCGTAAACAGGTTGCATTGAATACTCTAAGCACGGGAAGCTACTAGGAAACTCGTGACGATCATATCATGGTCACTTACTAGGACCATACCAGGTAGGAAAGATTTCGTAAGCAGGGTATTTGAAAAAAAAAACGACATGTGGAATATAAACGCAATGTTGGTTTCTTAAGCCATTATTTGGTCTACTTTTTTAAGTATCCAAGTAAGAGCCCGTGTAACCTTTGATAATATAACACAATAACACGAAAAGGGCATCTGAAAAAAAAGTTGATAACGTCACCCTCTGGAACTGGCAGAAAAATTGATCCACCACCTTAACTCTGCGTTTCCAAGCCCTACGCTAACTCTCACTGGTAACCCAAACTGGTAGAAACAAACCAAACTGGAGCACTGAAAATCACGTCATTGAACTCCTGAAGAAAATTGACAACCTTTCCCACTATTCAACAACAATTGACTGAACAGACTAGTGAAAAAGATTTCGTATACCAGAGGCACTTTAAAGGATACTACATGACATGTTTACCTCTTCTCGTACGTCCGTTGACTCCTCCGTATCAATTATCACGCTCGCTTTTTGGGCAGCAGAATTGAGAAGATTACCAAGACTCAGCACCAGGTTCTCTCCTCCTTGTTCAACCAAGACGGACTCTGAAGCATAATCCTCTTTTGTCTTTTTGTGTAACAATGATGTCATCGTTGTGAGAGTTTGCAAAGCAAGGTTCTAATATGCAAATGAATTTTAAAGTGAGTAAGACTTGAAGCCGGCAGCAAGAAAAAATAAAACAGGAAGAAGTCAGTTTCAAAATCGTTCAACGTGCAACTGAATTTCTCTTAGAGGCCACTTTTGACTAAATGTTTCCTTTCAGCGACCACCTTCATGAAATCCTTTTAATATGATTGGCCATAGCCTGCGTGCAGACGTCTCCTATTTCCTTCCACCCGCGGAAAAGGGACGTCTGCGAAATGGCGCCGCTAATCGTGTTCCAGTATCCTGCTGTTCGGGTTTTAAATTTCGCATAAATTATGATAACAGAGTTTTGTTTTCTGTGCCAGAATCGTTTCCCTCTGATCGCTCCATGATCGAAGGTCGAACAGGACTAAGAGAAGGAATCTGAATTTTTCTCACAGAAGCATTGCGAACGGCTTTCACAGGAGTTGACGTAACCAGCGAACTGAGATCGTTCGACGAACGATCTACCGACTCCTCCAAAAGAATTCGCTTCTCGGGAGAAGCCTAAGTTCCTACGCTGTCCTTTCCTAGTGTCTCGATCTTTTTTTTTTTTTTCATTGTAAGTCCTGCCTTGAAAGCTTTGGAACTATAATCGCTAAAAAGTTCGTCCTCGATTTTTCTCACGTTGGCGTAAAGACCTCTCCGCTTTCGCAACTTTCCCACGCACGATCTACAAATATATGGCGATGTTTCGTGTACGATGAACTGAAGAGAAAGGATTTCATCCTGAACATGAAATTCACTGCAACTTTTCACAAGGTTTCAGTCGTTGTTTTTCAGAATAGTCGAGAAACACAACACACAATCGGACATGTTTTTATCAAGGGAAAACCCCGCTAAATGTAGTCGCATACATTATCTCGAGCATTTCCCGACGATAGCCAATCAGAGTTGTTTCTAACAGTGGCTATTGTCAAGCAACCAATAAAAGCACTTTCCACGAATTCCTGAAAAACAGCAGGATATTGGAACACGATTAGCGACGCCGTTTCGCAGACGTCCCTTTTCCGCGGGTGGAAGGAAATAGGAGACGTCTGTACGCAGGCTAAATTGGCCACTTCGTCTCTCTGAAGCAATAACTTGCGGTGTTTCTTCGTTCGTTTGGAGATTGCGCTTCGTAGAAGACGTTTCCTGATAACTAGCATGTCATGTTTGGTGTTTCTTGCTTCCAGTTACCGATTACGAGTCAACATGACATGCTATCTATCAGGAAACGCCTTCTACGAAGCGCGATCTCCAAACGAACGAAAATAAATCGCAAGTTATTGCTTGATAGAGACTTCTAGACTACAAGCAGTCTCTGTTTCCGCTCAGGGATAGTCGAGCGAAACGAGCAAGCGAGTGAGCGCGCACGCGCGAAAATAGGCTGCCGCATTGTTACGTGACGCGCGTGTCGAGTGTAACGAGCTGCAAATCGCCTGCCGCGCTCAACTATCCCTGAGCGGAAAGAGAGACTGCTCGTAATCTAAGAGATTTCATAAAATCCCGTTTAAAGCCCTGTCCTCACAGATCCATTTGCAATCGTTTTTAGTAGAAAATGGAAGTTTCCCTACGCTAATGGATCCTGTCCACACGTCTACAAACAAAACTGAAGATTTGTGTCAACGTGTTAATGCTCTATTGCCCGATTTTCTTTGACCTTGAAACTGTTATTAGTTTCTTTCCGACTTTTTCCTGGCCGTAGCATCCCTGTTCTTAACAGTGGCACGTGTTGTGCAGTACACACACAACACATGCTCACAGACACATGGCTTACACATGCATACCTGTGTGTCAACTGTCACCTCACTGGGTTCCAAAGTAGCTCGTGCGATCACTGACGTCACTTGAGTTAAGGACTGTAAATTCTCTGCCTTTACACCAGACACCTCTTTAACGATGGAAGATTTAATCTGTGGGGAATATCATCTTATAAGAATCGCTTTTAAACATCATGGTTTTAAATGTATGGATCTCCAGCTGCCGTTAGCAAATTTGTCCTTCAGCCTTTTTCACAGATGACTTTTCGCACCTACATTACAATATAACTGAACGTGGATGCAATTTTGGGCAAGCGGAGAAACTGCTGAACTGCCAAAATCTACCTCGACTTCACGTTCGATTGTATGAGTAATGAAAAAAATTATGAGAAGCACTGTCTTATTGTTATGTGTCCAATCCTCTTGATTGAACGAGCCTGCAGATGGCTGGGACGGTTTCCGTAACATGAAGCGAGGAGGAGCATCACTCATCCCCCCGGATGGAACGCTAGTCCATCACAGGGATAGGGGGGAGGAACGCTAGTCCGTCACAGGGTTACCCCCTCAGCTTTTTTGTTGGGATTCCCTAGCGCTTAGCTCCTTAACTATTTGTTTCCCCAGCTACCTTAATAAACTGTAATTTTGGTCACGTACCGCAATCTTTTCCTCGGTTGTAGTTGTTTTTGATTGTTCAGCTGTTTGAAGCACAGCGTTTGCGAGCTGTGTGGCGCCCTTCACGTCTCCTGATTGGACAAGCTGGTTGAACTGACTGCTGTTACCAACAGCGAGTCCGCTGAGATCCTCACCCGCTGGCGCAGGTTTGACCTGAGGACGTAATAAATGGCATAAAGTTATTCGACCGGTCAAACTTGGCAGCATGCAATATCAGTTTTAGAACGAACGTGGCAAAGTAATACTGTTCTTTTAAAATAACTCATTCTAAAAGAACAACAAACAAAAAATAAAAAATAACAACAACAAAACAACAAACAAAAAATAAAAAACAAACAAACAAACACGCAAACAAACAAACCAACAGAAGAAATTCATAAAAAACATAACGTTAAGTTTGCGTTCTTCCACTCTGTTCAGTATAACGTAATCTTTTATTTTATAAATTAATGACGTCTTGCAATAATCGTATTTGTTATATGGTGAGATTGGTAGTCGAAATGGCCTTGTATACACATTCGATTGTATTGTAACGCAAATAAGAAAAGCCTTCTGTGACAAGGCCTATTCGATGGGGGGGGGGGGGGAGGGGGAAGAAAAAACATTTAAATGGTATGACTACCTTTAGGCTTCTTGTTCACCTTTTGTAGTGCGCTCACCTTTATTTTGCGAGTAATTTTTGTGGCAGCAGACCAACTGTCCATCACCGTTATTTCGAAGTCAATATTATAGTCATTGTCTTCATTGCCCGAGGGAAGCACTGTAGTCACGTGGTCTTCAGATCCATATGACACTACAGTGTACAAGCCACTGTCGGTTTTGTAGTGGAACTGATATGTCAGAGGTGTTTGGGGGTCCTGTGAAAATAAAGAAAGCCGGTAACGTGATAGGAGTTGTTTACCAATTAGTTTAATTTAATGGTAAACAACTCCTATCACGTTACATTTACAGGTAAACAAACAAACAAACAAACAAACAAACAAGTGGGGAAGGTCCTTAAACAATGGTAGCACTGCGGTTTTTCCAAAATCAGCATACCAACCACGAAGTAGGTCTCACCATTAATAATTCTGTTTGATTCTAAAAATTTGGATTTATCGAATGCTTTAGTACAAGGTAAATTGGCTAAAGTTTCAAAAGCTGACCTTTCGAACGTTAGTATTTAGTTAGAGAGAATCCAAAAGACTGAAAATGGCAGAAACGACAAATTGTACGGACACCCAGCAGTGTTCGGTCCCAATCGGAGAAAGAGGTATACTTCAGAACTTGTCCAAAATTTCCAGCCGCTCTCACTATACCCTGGGTACCAGAAATCTCTCTCGCGTGCTTTCGTAGAGCAGTCGTGGGAGGCCGATAAGGCTGCGTAAAATATTACGACGACGGAAACGTCTCTGACACCCAGGGTTCTCTCACCACCACAACATTTCTGCTCCCCAATAACGTGGTTCTAGAATCACTTTGAAAAACGTAGAGGCAGTTCTCACGCTATAAGAGTTGACGAATTTGATTGCCCATGAAGAGATTGTTATCCTTACCTGCCAGCCGGTGCACTCAAAATCAAACCTGGTCGTCAGTGCATCTCCAGTTTCGGGTGTCACAGTGCACTGTCCAGAGTCGGGTGGGGCGTTTATTTTAAAGTCATAAGCTGCCATTCCCGCAGGCCCGTTATCTTGTCTCACAGTAACTTTTAATAGATAAACCAAACCTTCAGAGAGTTCATTCTCTTTGATAATGATTCCGGGAAGATTGAGATCAGTTTGTGTCATGTCACGTGTCAAGGTTTCCTTGATTTCATTACCATCAGCATGTACACTGACGAGCTGCCATAGATACTTTGCTGCCTTACACGCATGCCCAGTGCACGTGGTAGTCAGGCTGATTCGTGTTGATATGCTTGCGATCTTTTCACAGTTGATAAGGCACCTTACAGAAACAAAGCAGCATAAATCAGACCTCATTATCGCTACTCTTGTCGAATTGAACAGTCCTTGTCCGTTTTTTAATGACCGACTACCAAAACCAAAACTAAAGAAATGACGTATGGCCAACCACAACCAACACTGAAGCAAATGGCTCTCTTACTATACTGAGACCTTGCAGCCTGTATCAGCGTGGAGAAAATTGCACGACCCAAATCACGTGGCTCGATTGCGTTTGACTTTGCATCAGATTGGTCCAGAAAGCATCATGTTTATTGGTATCGGTAAGTCTCGCGGAGAGAGGGCAGGGGATGCACTTAGCACGGTCGTATAACTTTGTAGTGGACGAAATATTTTCATTCCATCGAAAACTATTCTTTGGATTGAATGACCAAAGTCAGCCGTGATTGATGAAAATAATTTACTATTTGTTTAATTAGCGTATTATTTACCTGATGGCAACATCTGGAGGATCACCGCTGACAATTTCAATTTCCTGCCAAAACTCGTCTTCTCGATCATCTTTTGTCACAATAAGTGTAACGTCATAGAAGTGACCCACAACCATTGCAGTAGTTGGTAAGTTCACTTTGATGTCATTGGAGCTCAGTTTTCCAACACCCGTCCCAAAACAGCCGCCACTTCCTGGACCCGAGGATGGAGTAACAACTGGAATTGACGCTACTGAGCCTGAAGGAAAGTCCTCTTTTCGCTCTTTACACAACCACGTGAACTGCATTGAAGAGTGGTCACCAGGCTCCACGTCTGGGTCTCTCGAGGGTGACGCATCTAGTGTAATAACGCTTCCGTTGCCACGCGTGACTTTATTGCCTCCCGATATATCAGCTGTTAGCGCAGATTTTGTGATGTCAAAGAAACTGAGAGTTCTGCCAAATACACGGGGATGACTTGCAAAAGCTGCCTTGAAATCCACGAAATATCGTCCGTAGGTAAGCTGTCTTTTTTGCAAGTTCCATTCTGCGCTTTTCGAATTAAGTGGGACGATAGATTCGATAACTGTCTTGCCTGATTTATCTACAACATATTTGTATAAGTACCACTCAAATAGCAGCGTTTGGGAGGAGTTGCAGTTAGATTTCTTGATATTTGTTTGTACGATGAAATCTTTTGAGCGAAGAATGGCAACAGTAGGTTCCTGGTCACTCCATCCCAACAGGTTCTGGAAGCTAACAACAGGGGGTGGACAGGAGGCATCTGAAATCAAGAAAAAATATATAAATAAATAAATAAATAATTGAGCAAGCGAACGTACGAAAGAAAGAATGCAAGTATGAATGAATGATTGAATGAATAAATGAATGAGTGAAGGAAGGAAGGAAGAAAGGAAGGAAGGATGGAATGAATGATTGAATGAATGAATGAAGGAACAAATAAACGGACAAACAAATAATTTAAAATTTATTCTTTGCGGTGCAGGGAAGGCGATGGAAGATAGTTGACCTTATATCGTAATCGTAAACGTAAATTGAAACCCCTACCAACTTTCAAGTCTACTATTCTTCAAGTCTCCCTCTCAATTAGGGGAGTTTGTATGTTGACGTTTTACCTTCTGACCCCCAGTAAGTTGAAATCCAAGGTTTATTATCCAACAATCCAGTACGGTTTAGAGTCTCCAGGGTTTGTTTAACTTGAGGTGTGTCATCTTCTTTCCTTATGGTTAAAGAGGCAGTCACCTCCACACTTCCAGGCCTGAAGACAATGCAACACAGTAATGATTCATTTGCAAGATCCATTTAAGGTCATTCCCCCCGAAATAAAATTTAACATAGGATTTTGGTCAAACTTTCACAAGTTGTTCAGTCTATCGTGCAATGTTTTGAAATATAAAATAAAAAGAATAGGTCCCCATGTCTGTTTACGGATATATGTTTTGCATACTTCTTCTCCTTTAGGCCCGGGGGCTGCAATGACTTTACTTAAAAAGCTATCTATCTATCTAGTAATCACAGTCCAGCCAACGTACCTCACGAATAAGATATCCACTGCGGTAACAGATGGATTAAGAGCTGAGATAAACTGCAAGCAAGAAGTGATGAATAATTTTTAAATCATGAAGCAAAATTTAAGTTGAATTACTTTCATACAGAACGAGAGCATTCCAAACAGTCTTCTTTGTGCTTAGGTAATGTCACCGTTTTTTAATCTAAGTGATCTAATGAGGTAAAAATTTTTGATCAAACTATGCTGTATGGAGCAGCTGTAACTATAAAAACACAAGCAAATTTAAGAAGCCACACCATTTTCCAGTTTAATACCACGTCCCATGGATATGTTTTGGTTAGTCCACCCCGCATGTTTTAGCTTTTCTAGACAATTAGGATGGTAACTGAGTGTTAAAGATTCCATTATTTCTCTCTTAAATCGTTTCCTGTTTCATAAAAATATTGTTTACTGCATTTTAAAACCTCCTCAAGACCCTGACATCCCCCCCCCAAGGGGGGGGGAGCACTCAGCAGATGCTCGGGTAGGGAGGTGCGGCCCGGGTGTTTGAACACTGACCCTGTTTAAGACAAAAATCTCTGATTTTTCTTTCCTGTTTAAGACATAATTTAAATTTGTCGTAACCTGTGTAAGAGATTTAACCCAACATGATACCCTCTTTATGGTTAGAATGGACTAGTCAGAGACTGTTTCTTATTTCAGTATGCTGCACATTGGCAAACCGGGTAAAAATTCGGCTTGTGGTGAGGTTTCTGTAAATAACGAATACCTAAGGTCCTTTAACGATACCCTGTTTAACACAATAAATTGATGAAATCCATATCCCGTTCCTGACAATACCCTCTAAACCATACTCTATCGGGCCGAACGTCCCCGTTAAGGCCATATAAGGGAGTACCCCTCCCCACGGGGCCTGACACATGGCAGCATCACTTACAATGTCATTGATTGCAACACGTAGGCTAGCTCTTATTCACCTGGGCCTAAAACCGCTATAGGAGTAAAATCACTTTGCATTCTTTCGACATTGTACAAAACATTGCTCCCAGAGATATCAAAGGTTGCTCTTCCAATTTTATTGCGAAAGATATAAGCACAGTAGTGCACCGTGTGATGAACCCTTAATGCTTGATGCAGTGGATAATTTACCACAGAGTAACACTTTTAATGCACTTTATATGTATTGCCTAAAGATTCTCTCGCCGTATTTTTGCTTAAAGGGTCTCTTACCAGATTTTTGTTGTACGCCACAAAACTGTTATAAACTGAGGAAGAAGTGATAAGAAGCTGTAGGTCAAAACTGTCGTTTGTCCACCGAAAGACAACTCGGAATGGTGCTGTAGAAAAAGCAAAACAAAGAGAAATTCATATTTCAATTATCTGAAAACTAAATGGCTCTCGTAGCTTTAAGTGATTCCGCGCCAAAACACAACGTACTACACACATTACGTGTTCCCCAAAAGATAAAGTTTAATAAAATTAGATGTAGGTATCCCTCGCCCCTCTCCGTGTTGGCTTAGGGAGTGCATGCACTAGATCATCCTCTGTTGACTAGATAAAACTAGCCAATCGTAACAGGCTGGCCCTCTTCGGCGATCTCAGTGTCTGGAAGGTTTTAAGAGGAGATAAAGTACAACTTTTCATTACACTTTTTATAGTGGGTAAGAGCCGATTTAGACGGTGCTATAAGCTGAGACTGTCTCATGCGACTTTAGTAGCGCGCTGCACGCGCCAATGAAAAAACTAGAAAGCAACTCACATCAATTATGATTGTCTCGAGCTACGGTTGTCGAAGGGTTTTAAATCATGTTTCAAAATCCTACGACATTTTTTAATGTGGTGCGCAACAATCGTGAGCAAGTTGTAGCTGATTTACACGAAACAACTGGCGACGTAGGCTGTTCGTCAGCAAGTCGCATACAACAAAGTTATACCGTCTAAATTGTCCCTAACAATACCTGTATTTGAGAGTGGCAAAGTTGTTGGTTGTTGAGACGTCATTGGCTGTGGTTGCAAAGGGGAATTGGTTGAAGAAGCAATAGTCGTCGGTGCCTGGGTTGAATTGGTAACAGGTGCATAAGTCGAAGGAGCCTGCGTTGAATTTGTAACAGGTACAACAGTCGTCGGAACATGGGTTGAATTTGTAACAGGTGCAACAGTCGTCGGGGCCTGGGTTGAATTTGTAACAGGTGCAACAGTCGTCGGGGCCTGGGTTGAATTTGTAACAGGTGCAACAGTCGTCGGGGCCTGGGTTGAATTTGTAACAGGTGCAACAGTCGTCGGGGCCTGGGTTGAATTTGTAACAGGTGCAACAGTCGTCGGGGCCTGGGTTGAATTGGTAACAGGTGCAACAGTCGTCGGGGCCTGGGTTGAATTGGTAACAGGTGCAACAGTCGTCGGGGCCTGGGTTGAATTTGTAACAGGTGCAACAGTCGTCGGGGCCTGGGTTGAATTTGTAACAGGTGCAACAGTCGTCGGGGCCTGGGTTGAATTTGTAACAGGTGCAACAGTCGTCGGGGCCTGGGTTGAATTTGTAACAGGTGCAACAGTCGTCGGGGCCTGGGTTGAATTGGTAACAGGTGCAACAGTCGTCGGGGCCTGGGTTGAATTGGTAACAGGTGCAACAGTCGTCGGGGCCTGGGTTGAATTGGTAACAGGTGCAACAGTCGTCGGGGCCTGGGTTGAATTGGTAACAGGTGCAACAGTCGTCGGGGCCTGGGTTGAATTTGTAACAGGTGCAACAGTCGTCGGGGCCTGGGTTGAATTGGTAACAGGTCCAATAGTTGTTGGGGCCTGGGTTGAATTGGTAGCAGGCCCAAATGTCGTCGGGGCCTGGGTTGAATTGGTAACAGGCCCAAAAGTCGTCGGAGACTGGGTTGAATTGGTAACAGGCCCAAAAGTCGTCGGGGCCTGGGTTGTCTTTGTTGCAGACAACTGCGTTTCCAATAGCAGGCAAATTGTTACAATGGCATATTGCAGTGGCCTTTCCACTAGGTGTAGCATTTTCGGGCAACGCACACCGATTGACCAAACCTGAAACGAAAAAAGGCCCACATGGCAATGTCAATATACATTATAAGTCTCCTTTGTCTTCCTTTTGTCACCTCATTAAACGCAGTTTGATATTGGTATTGATACAGTCGCTTATAGCAAAACTCAACTAGCTTTGAACGAACGTGAAATGCGACGTGGTTGGTTCCTTATATGTACCGCTTGTAGCTTGCGAACGGAGAGTTGCGTAAGCAGAACTGGCCGCAAGATCGAATGACTTTATCCAAAAAGTAAATCTTTCTTCTCCGAGTGAAATGAATGTATTTAATCCGCTCGGTAGGAATTACGTTGGGAAAATATAGCCGCTAACCAAGTATAGTTAGGATGCGAATTATGGCTTAGCTACATATTAAATAGGAGACTTGTGAACCGACCTGAGCTCAAAACACCCTGTCATTGAACTTTTATAATATTTTTCGCTGATTTTACATGTACCGTATTCATTCGTCAGTTTTATTATTCAATAAAGCCAAGAGAGGACGAAGTAAGAGAGTGACTCCCCGTGCTCGTTGATAATTACGTGAAACTTATTATTAGTTCGCACCCACGCTGCGAAGGTTATTTTTATCTGTTGTTCCCATGTCAACAATCTAAAATTACATGACGTCATTCTAACTGACCAAAGAAGTAATAAGTATATGTAATCCCATGAAGCCGAGTAGAATTAAGAATAAATTTTCACGCGTATTTTCGAAGTTTTCACAAAATTGCCCGAGTCGCGCAGCGACGAGGGCAATTTGTGAAAACTTTGAAAATACAAGTGAAATTTATCCTTAATTCTACGAGGACTCAATGCGATTACTTGTTCATAACAAAGAAGGCAAAATTTGCGGAAAACTTTCCATGCACGTTAAAACACAATCAGCCGGCCCTCAGAATAAGAGTACCCGCTTGTAAACAATTCACCTAACAAGCAGTGTAACTGTGGTTCAGCGCACAGAACAAGAAAGACTGACCATTATGTACATCTTAAGAGATAAATACAATTCTAGCTCATTGACAAAACACACTTAAAACTCAATTAACCCTGGCCAGTAAATTTTATTCACCTGAGTTGCAAAGCTTCCTTCCCTGGAAAAATTATCGACCACGTCGGTCTAAAGTTTTCAGTAGTTTTAAAACAAATAGCCATTTGCAGTTTCCCGTAACACATATAGGTTCACCTTTTAGATTTTCTCTTCAAGCAAACACGCGATTTCCATACCATTTTTACCAACCAAACCGGTTAAAAGTCAAACTTTGAAGCGATCCGTATGTTGAACAACTCAAAATCCGTTTCTCGATTCAAGACACCCACAAAATGCAAATGGTGCACTCTCGCCCTCAGCCAATGAAATGCAAGTAATTTTGGCGCTTGGCCAATCAGGAATTAGTAATTTCGCCCTCTTCCGAAAGAAAATTAAGAAAAAATGCCCTCTGTCTCAACCAATCAGCATTCAGTAATTTTGCCCTCTATGTTATAAATGTAAAGAAGATCCTCGCAGTTATTAACGCAACTTATGCAGTTGCGAAAAGAAAGCCTGAAAAAATCAGGCTTGCCGGGATTCGAACCCTGACCTTTGCGATACCGGCTTGATAGCTCAATTGGTTAGAGCGCTGCACCGGTATCGCAGAGGTCAGGATTCGAATCCCGGCAAGCCTGATTTTTTCAGGCTTTCTTTTCGCAACTGCATAAGTTGCGTTAATAACTGCGAGGATCTTCTTTACATTTATTTCTTCATTCCGCAGTTCAAATATATGAATTTCATATATTCATAATTTCATGACCAAAGAAGTGTCGTCCTTAAAATAATCACGCAGTATGACACAGAACCAAAAAAAGATTTCAAATAATTTTCATCTGAAGAGACCTATGTATGGTGGTTTCGCTCTCTCCCATCATCCTCTCTTGATCAAGCTTGATTATTTATTAATATAAGCATAGCGTCCTGCATGATACATAAAAGGACTGTTATTTACTCGCCAATATGTTTACTATGATTACCAACTAAAAACATACCGATTTCAAGAAAAAATAATGGTTTAACCAACAAGAGGGTCGTAAGGTCAGAATGCCTTTAACTGCCTGCAGTACCAAAACCAGGGGCGGATCCAGGATTTTCTGAAAAGGGTGGGGGGTGGGGGAGGTGAAGTGCTGTCCAGGGGAAAGGAAAAAGTAAAGGTAAGTTTTGAATGAGCAGATACTAAATTACAAAAAAATTACTGGTCAAAGAGGAGGTTGCAGCCCCCACAACCCACTCCCGGATCCACCCCTGCAAATTGTAATACTACTTTCAAAGTTACGGCTAAATTTCCTTTTCAATTTTTATAAGATAGTCAAGCGCGCGCGAACGAACGAGGATGTGGTCGGTTATCGCCCTCTGCTTTCCCGTGCACTCGTTTTGCTCATGCACTTGCGTTACTGCTGAGCCAGTAAAATAGAGGCCGGGAAAACGTTGACAGTTGACATTTCAGTTACCTTCATTTGTCGATGGATAGTGAAAATCGCATCAAACTGACCCTTGACTCGTTGCCCTTTCCTAAGCTGGTACTTTGGTACTGTTTGTTATGCTCACGATGTGTTCTTACTTTTGAGTTTAGCATTACGTTTCTCGTGTCACATTATACAAGGTGTTTCTTACCTTTGTATATGAAATCCTAAAGTGTGACAATATCATTTGAAAGCTGTTGAGGGGTACGTTTCCGCAAAACCGTTTACTATGTTGTACAAGGTGGATCTCACTTTTCAGCCTGTGGATGTAAACCCATAGATCATTTTTAAATGATGTAAACCCATAGATCTTGAACGCTCTTTCGCATTAGTAAGCGGTTGTATATCACGTTCATGCTTTCAATTTCTATTTTTGATTAACTTCCGGCCTTTTTGGGAGAAAGAGGGCTAAGGCTACTGAACTTTATAATACAATAAATTTTAAGACGACTGATCGAAAGCAAGAAATGCGCTAAAAGTAAACTCACCTAACTAGCAAGTCAACGACGATTTACGTGGCCTTTTAGAACAACCCAATTGAGTAGTTAACTTCAGAAAAAAACACGTCTCGTTGGTGACTAATGATGTCTCTTTCATCACAATTACAAGGTATTTTGAATATTGATAATAATCACGAAAATTGGACACGTCCATCTATTTGCGATTATACTGCCTGCAATTAAACTGTCGGGCGCCTTTCTATTTGACTGCCTTTTATGATCAATTGCCCGTCTCGGCTTGTACCAACGCGAATATTATGCAATCTTCAATGTTTTTTGAAAAGGATATGATCAGTTTCCTATGAGTCAATGCGAAGAAGGGATTATTA
Source organism: Siderastrea siderea (assembly GCA_964030785.1). Lineage (NCBI taxonomy): Eukaryota > Metazoa > Cnidaria > Anthozoa > Scleractinia > Rhizangiidae > Siderastrea > Siderastrea siderea. Next base: position 41,422,605 of record OZ034973.1, on the reverse strand, counting down.
AAAATAGAAAAAAAAAGCGGGGACTGAAAATGTATTTGTTAAAAATTGCTGATATTAGTAAACACCATTATAATTTTTTCACTCTGATTGAAATTGGTAGAGCAGCTGGGTGTAAAAAGAGTCTCATTTAAACGGTAATTTAAAATCTTTTGGCGTTTGATGTTTGTTTTGGAGACGGTAAGTCATTAATGTGGTCCTCTCGTCATAAAAATATAATCAGCAATTAACAGATACACCTTCAGCAGGGCCAAGGTTTGCGTTATTGTTGATTCAAAATTGATGTCAATAGGCACCCGGTCGATGGGCGATGCTCAAATTGGTTGGAATTAAAATTAATATTTTACAACATGGAGCCGTAAGAATAATTTTTAATTCCAATCAATTCGCCCGCTAATCCGGTGTTCCTTGCCAAACCCACCCTCGTGACAAGTTGAAAATAATAACTTTCTTATTCCCTCACCACGCTGAATTTACCATCTTTCATTATTCATCATCACACAAAACGCTTTGGACATTGCTGATCCTAGCAGAATACAGGTCGCGTGTCATAACAAAACCTAGTGGACCGTAGTGAATATGACCAGTTTACGAGAGGTCATGGGTTCTATTCCCGTCGGGGACTCAGATTTGTTTCTTTGTCTCACGCTCGTGACAAGCTGAACATAACATCTTTCTTCTTGCTGATGTAGACTCGTACCGCATCTGTACGAGCAAAATGCAAACTTCAAGTTTTGATTTTTTTTTGTCGAAGTCATTGAGAGGCCAGCTCTCTGTAAGCATTAAACAAAGCCAGTGGGAAGTGAAAATTTTTGGCCTCCTCATTTTCCATGGAGGTAGGTCATTAGAGGTTGCCGTCATGATATCAACGAATGTTGTTGTGGCCCAAGAATCCAGTTTTGCACTAAGTAACTGCTTGACTTAAACCAAACACAAAGCAAGGATTTTGAAACGTCAATAAAACTCTAAGACAAAAGTAGCTATAGACAACGATAAACGCTAAGAACGGTCGCATGCGACTTTTGCAAACTCATGTGTCCTTAACTTATGACTCAAAAAGCCTGAAGCAAAGTGAATTTGTAAACATCACAATTTGTGGGACTCTGTACATGTATAGAAGTGGCCTCCTCTGTATTAACCCGGTATTAGCCTTATGTGACGGATTTATAAAATAGTGACTTTTCCAGAAGAACAGCTAAAAATCAACGTTAGCAAAATCGAACGACGTTTCGGTGTCGTCGTGACGCCATTTTCCAGAAGAGCTCATAAAAATTCGCAATTTACTGAACTGTTGACTAGGTAAAGATAAATTTTCAGAGCGAGAAATTATTCAAATTAAAAACTTTTAATGATTGTTAAAACTCGTCAATATTCTAGTGTAAGTGTGTGAATGTATTTTGGTCTCGTTGCACCGACTTGTTACGGAATGTTAGTTTTGAAACGTCTTAAATTCAATTCGCGTTTTTGTGAATTACTTTCAGTTGAAATCAAAATGCTGGTAAATGTTTTTAGTTTAATTTGCTCTTTGTTTGCGACCAAAAATTACGTACTCTTCTGAGAGTAGAATAGTCGTACTGGAAGTATAATTTCCGCACAGAATTTTACGCAAATCATTTTACTACTGGAAGTGCTTCGATATCACAAGATTTTGCAAAGTAAAATGATGTTTTAAAGTACAAAATGTTTCCATTATGGCACTTGTAATTAATATCTGTAATATTCTAAAAGTTTGTTTACTCCGCACCAAGTTAAAAATTAGTGCAGTCAAGTATTTTGTTCTATTTTTTTGTCAGGTGTATTACTGAAAAACCCAACATCATAGACCGTAGTTGTTACGTTAACAGTTCCATTTTTCATCCGTTGTATTTTCGAGCTTTTATCGTCTATTCACGCGCGCGTTACATCCCCAGCCTAAAGACAGAAAATAAGCATTGGATGTTTTGTCATAAACATTCCGAGGGCGGGAGGTTTTTAAAATAATAGACATTTTGGCGATTAAGAAATTATGAGCGCACCTTACTACAGTACTTTCACATTGACGGGGTTTGTATGAAAGACGAAATAAATAATAACTATTAATCTCACTTCCTGTCTTCCTGTCTTCCTGCTTGAAGACGAGACTAATTAAGCCGTTTGATGCACTTAAATTAAGTTCTGTTAAGAACCAGCACCTGCCAACTGAATAAATATAAAAATCATCGAACCGTTAAACCGAACAACACAACAAACTGGGTTAAAAAACAAAACCGAAATTCTTCATCGCTACAGAGAACATACAGTCAACGCATACATAGTAAACATTGAGCGAAATAGGCGATTTTTAGTTGATTCAGAGGTTTGTCACCTTTCTCTTTCCGCCCTTGTCGATTCTCACAATTAATACGCATGCATACGACAGAACTGTGAAGAAATAATTTAGATCATATCTCTTTTGCCTCATGGAAGTATATACTTGCGCCAGCTTCAATCAGTGACGTCTCACTTATAATTTTGTTCCACAAACCTACGTCGAGAGCGGAGTGCTACTCTATAAATTTGTAGCGTCACAAATATTTATCATGTAGACCCATAGGGGGTCAAAGCTTTAAGTGCGACTGAAAAATAGACAAGAAACATCCTTATAGGTATGGTAGCCAAATCTTAGAGTGCGACTGAAAAATCAACAAAATAATTGCGCTGATGAGCCGGGTTGATAAGGAATTGAAACGGTTCATCATCATCCTAGCGACATATAACGGTATTAAGAATTTTTAATTATGAAAAATGGCGAACAATTCTTTTCGATACTGTCTAAATATTGCGACAAAAATTAACATTTGTAATTTTTCAAATATCTAATTAACTATGAGTTTAAGTCCGGTACACGGATTGAAGATGGAGAGGAAATTTTTATGGGTTCCAACAGGCGTCGTGATCCTGTCTCTAAAAAGGAGTATGATCAAGTTCTTATTTTTGACGACCAACAAAAATGACTACTGAAGCCAGCAAAATGCTACCAACGTTTTAAACGCCTGATTCACTTCTAAGAATTTCGAACCGTTTATTAAGACGTCAGTAGTAACTCTAGACAATCTGAGTAACTGGTGCGTTAAGACACACGATCACAGCGCTATCACATGTCTATGGACTTTGTGGTTACTTTAAAATATACTATATAAACCTAAGAACAAATTAAATTCAGCCACTTTGAATTTCTTCATGAAAATCATTTGTAACAGCACTGTAGCTGCAGGTAAATAACTGTCCAAGTCGGACTTCCTTACCTTACGATGTTAGTATGAAGTACTACTGGAAGTACTCCATGACATCAAGAGCAAGTCTCCTTTACAGTATCACATTGAGATTGTAGTGCCGAATGAGAATAACAGATCGACCATTGTTTAAACATCATTGTTTAACTGACTAAATTTCAATGACAAAGGATTTTTCTCAACATGTAAATGCTATCACGGTTACCAAGCACAGAAGGTTTGTTCCCAGTCGAAATTCAGTTGTTACTTAGCCCTAACTGCAGGTAAAATAATTATAAGTATTTATTTGGTTCTTTGTACATTTTGAGAAGTGCTTGGGTGGGTTATTATTGTGCACCGCTAAATCATCGATTTAAAAAACGCAGTTCAGAATACAGTAGCTGGTAGCTAGGTGAATGCTAATACATCCTATCAGAACTAAAGTCAACTTCAAAGTCAAATGATCTTAGCATTTTATGTCACATTGGTCGGGGCAACATTGAAGCAGTAGGTTCTGGGGCAGTGAAAAATTAAGAGGAAGTAAACATTGTTTGTATTGAAGATCACAAGATATTGAAACCACATGACTTAAATTTTGCAAATAAATGTCAAATAATTAATGAAACTCTTCAGTATTCAAGCTCAAAATGATTCTGGCGTGAAAAAAATTGTTGTTTGGCAGATTTTGCTTGGCAACGCACGGAGCTGCGCTAGCGTGTTTAGTTAAAACTGCCCGTACATGTTCAGTCGATAATTCAAAATAAACAAAATCTCTCACATAACGGTGCAAAATTTATAATACTGCAGCCGTACGTGAAATTTTACGAGTTTTTAAGAAGTTTGTCTTGTCGGGTAAACGAGGCACTGTGCTGGATAATGTGTTCGTATAAACACTTAACTGCACCGTCCATGATGGTCGACTTCGCAGACTTTGGCTGATTCGAACCTTCACACATGCATGACAATAGCAATATGGCACTGAAATAGATGTAGAGACATTTGGCGGCAAGAAGAGTCAAAAATTGTTTAATTATTGGTTCGAAGCTTTAATGGAATTATGAGTGTAAGAATCGATACAATTTTCAATATTTTCAATTTTCAATGTGCACATTGTGCATCCTTTCTTGAGTTGAGACCTTCTTTCTAGGCGAGAATTAAGACCGAGTATCGAGGACTGGTCGATAAGCATCTATAAAATACAAGTGCCCTTCTATCTTCGATAAAAACCAGTAAATATTGTGAATACTAAAGCAGCAGTGGACGAAAGTTGATTTGATTCCAATGCAGCGTCCATGTCAGTAGGTCATGTGCAATTTTCAGTTGGCCACAATGTGATGAATTCAAACAAAGCTATCTAAAGCAATGGTTGTCATTACACTAAGAACTTAAGTAGAAGGTGGAAGCCACTGAGTTTTCGTTAGCCAAATAGTTGTGAGTGAAGCCCAAACTTCGGATACCTGACTTAACATGTTATGGCATAAAGTGGGTGTATTGAAAGGGTTAGATAAGAATTAAGCCTGGGTTTCATTCGAGCGACTCAAGCGCAAAAACACAGAAACGCAATCGCGGGCAAAAGGAACAAAATGTTTTGCTAACAAAGGACGGTCCTTCTATTGTCTCATTAGTTACAAGTCAAGTGGGTTTTTTTCGGTTTGTAGACTGATAAAGAAAATAAATAAAGCAGTCCTTATTTTTCACGTGAAAAATATGTTTTGATCCTAACTGCCGTAGAAGTCTTCTGCATTGGAGTCCAGGGCAGTCTGAACGAAATGTTATTCAGTTTTTCACTGCAACTCCGCAAACTACAGATTATGCAAATTATTTATTTACACGTTTTGAAAACGTTTGTCGCAATTGACACTTCACACACCGAAAACAAAGCTAAGACCTTACGGGGGGGGGGGGGGGTACTCCCTTATATAAGCTATACGGGTATGTGCGGCGCCAAAGGGTATGGCTTTTGAGCCCTTTTGGTCTGAAATTGGGTAATAAGGTTTGTGCACTGTGACACGTAATCTGGTATGGTTCTAACAAGAAGCTATCTTTTTATTAATTTTCTGCCCCTAAGAACTGAGGTTTGATTAACGTTAGCAATTTGAAGCCCTTCTCAAATGTTTACGCAAACAAAATAGGGTTAGGGTCTAGTCTGAAACAGGGTATCAAATTTTTGGTTAGGTCTGAAATAGGGTAGGGAAAATCACATACTTTGGTCTGAAATAGCGTGAGTGTTTCCGGAGGCGCGACAAAGACCCCCACCCAAATCGTCAGGGGGTACCCCCCGGGGACCTTACCAAGTAGGGTGCTTACTTGGGTTCAAGTTACTGACAGAAATGAGCTGACCTAATCAAGTGCGCCCAGTTCTAAGGAAGGGTCAAACATGCACGTGCGTGGAAACAGCTATATTTCGTGAAAGGCTGCCAAAAGACCCCGTTAAAGCGTATGCCAAAAGACCTAACGACGTATTGGTAGTAAGAAAAGATCGATAATATAAATGAGCCACTCCGCATGCTGAAAACTATTGTGATAAACTAACTCAACCGCTCAATTAAGTTAACTTTCAGTTAGCTTCTAGTGTTAAGGTGATTCCATCGAAAAAGAAGTTGTAATGAGAATTTGTTGAAACTTTGCAAGTTAATAATTACACCTACTACATTAAAAAAGATAGAATAAAAAGAGGGCGTTCACCGTGACTGATTTCACGTTACGGAGCTGTAGTATATAAGTACTTTGCTATCTTTCAACATTACAGCAATATTAAAAAAACCTATCCTTGCTCCAGAGACACCCATTACTTCAACAAAGTTATTACTAGCAATAAAATATAGGTATCATTCTTATGATAGAAGAACAATGTTACAGTAAAACGTCTTAAAATTGCCGTGAAAATGAAACTAATGAAATTATAAGCAAATCAAGCGTCCGCACGGTTCCAGTGAAACGCCTAAAATCTGACTGAAATAGTGAATCAACCGGAATATTTCAAAATTGAATAATGAAAAATTCTTCAAGTTTAAATATATGAAGTAAAGTCGTATTTTCCTTAACGAAATGGAATAAAAAAGTGGGATCACTGAGTTGGTTTGGGAGAAAACGACCATTTATTTCTCTGAACAGCTCAGCTTTCCTAGAAAACCTATCAAGTTCCGAACGTGCACGCACTCATGGGCGTGTTAATCACGCAAAAAATGATGCGCACAAAGGATGCGCACAAAGGATGCGCAATGCAATTGAATGGATTAAGTCACCCAATATCTTCCAGACTTTGCTTGAAGTGTTGGTTAGCGAAACAGCTCGTACAATGATCGACAAGATCCTGACTGGCTACAGCATCCTTCAGTCTTGAGCTTGCATTTAGATATCTACAGATATTTCTTTTGACATTAATTATGAAATCTATTCAAAAATGCACAACATTTTCTCTCTTGTGAAGATAACCCAAAGAAATTAATGTCGATCTTTCTTTTGCCAAATTTAACGTTTTAAATTGATTTCATATAATTTTCATTGGCAGCGATTCAATGTATTTCGTTAAATTCTCAGGATATTTGATGTCAATAAACGAACAAATTAAACTGACATAAAACTACGAGAGGCTATCCAGTTCTGATAACACTCTCTATTACAAGGAGGTGATTAGATTTCCATTTTTCCCACGATTTGCAGAAGAAACGTTTATTAAGCCCACGCAAACGGAGTTGCAAGTCATAGCAAGTTTCCAAGTTTCCAAGTTTGCATCGCAAGTCATCGCAAGTCACGCCGACTTGCGTAAACAGGCTCGTTGGGATGGGTGTCAACGGACTCGCAGGTTAGACGTAATTCAGTAATTTACTTGACAAAATTATAAAGAAGAAGGTTATAGTCAATCAAATATGTAATCTTTTACTGACCTTCTACTGACCTCAGTTTCAACAGTATTTAAACAAATACCTTTCTCTACGAAAAAAGAACAACGGTTACGTTGTAAGAACGCTTATACAGCTGCCCCAAAGAAAACGATGCCGAACGCCAACTGTGCATCCGTATGGCACATCATAATTCTATAAATAATACGTTAAAATTAAGGA